>VRYO01002482.1:10841884-10875632 GCA_009812075.1 Sialia sialis | reverse complement strand
CCCGCTCACGAACCGGAGCCCCCCGGCACCGGCGGGGGAAGGGGCACCGGGAGATGCCCACCCTCCCGGGGAGGGAGGTTCCAGCAGGCTCCATTGCCCGGCTGCAGTCAGACATGTGCCCTCCTCTTCCTCCTCCTGCTCCTGCCTGCAGCAGAGCCAGGCCTGGTCGTGGGGGCACTTCTCACTCACCCCCAGCCCCTCTCCCGCTGCCCCTATCTCCATCCCGGGGCTGGGATCCATCCTGGGGCTCTCAGCCAGCCCGGGGTCCAGTTCCCACTCGGATGGGCTGTGTGGTTTGGTGGCTGGCAGCTCACACCCCTGCTCCACACAGCCTGCCCTCCTTGCACCGCAGGGCTGTGTGTCCGTGCTGAGGGCCCTAAGGGGAGCTGCCAGCTTTGGGAGCTTCCCTAGGTCGTGTTTTCCTCTGTGGCCGTTCTTCACCTGTCTGTGATTTGTTTTTGCAGAGCTGGTCGAGGGGAATGTCGTACTGTCTCCACTCAGAAAGCCATTTGGATACTGGGCCAATATACGTGCGTGAAAATGGGAAGCTGCACATGGTAACTCGGGGTGCAGGCGGCGTACAGAATGTCACTCCCAAAGCAAGACCTTTTAGTTTGTTTTCCAGAAGCTTTTCAGTGGAGCTTTGCATGAACAGGGAGGATGATAGGGCAAGGAGGCAGAGGACTGATCATTTCATCTTCACATACACTAAGGAGGGGAACCTCCGCTACTCGGCCAAATCCCTCTTCAGCCTAGTGCTGGGTTACATTTCTGACAATGTTGATCACATTGACTCGTTGATTGGTTTCCCAGAACAGATTGCTGAAAAGCTCTTTTCAGCAGCAGAAGCAAGACAAAAGTTCACAGAGCCAGTGACAGGACTGAGAGCTCTGCAGAAGTTCACTGAAGCCTATGGCAGTTTGGTGCTGTGCTCACTGTGCTTGCGGAACAGGTAAGTCTGTCCCCTGACAAATCTTGTTATCTGCTAGGGCTTTCTGCTGGCACACTCCAAGCTTCCCCTAAATTAAATTAAATAAAAACACATTTTGGGCTTATAACACCACCTAATTTAAATGAAATGCCCTGAGCCTTATGTGATTCTTGTGCTTGCTACCTTTTGCCCCATCTATTTCCACAAGTGCAGCTGCAGGTTTCATTTTAAGATACAAATCATAATAGAGGTAACAGACTATATCTGTTTCAACCAACAGGGGATCTTTTGTGGAGGCTTAAACCTGCAACTATTTTTTGAACAATAATAATTAGCACTTCTGTGGAAATCCATGTGCTTAGTGCCTTCTCCGGCATTTCATGGGATGTTTCTGTAACTGCTGTTTAAAAGCTTTTCGACACACTTAGCTGACTGTACAGATAAAACACACCCTTGCAAATTGTTCAGGTTTACTAACCATAAGCTTGCTGTTGTATCTCATTTTGGGGGCTCAGAAGAAGATACAGACTTGTGGGTAAGTTGCAGATTTTGAAATCCAGCAAGTTTTACCTTAATTTATTGTTGTTGCCACTCCCATTTTAATGTACTTCAGCAAGGTCCTTATTACAGTCCAGCACTAGTTTTTCCATCTTCTCAATGCCAAGTACCTTTCACTGAAAGAGTCTTGCCAAGTTTAAAACTGGATTATGTTTTTAAAGCCTTGCTCCTACTGAAGTCTTTCCCAGTAATAGAACCCGTCGCTTCCATCTCTACACTTGAAAAAGGGATGGTTTATCCAGTTTAAAATCAAAGTACTGGCATATTCATCTGAAGTGCCAAGGGTGTTCTGAGCACAGTAGGGATGTTTGAGTAGAAGTCAATTATCCTTTGTTTTATCCTTTAAACCTACTCCCTTTTTATCTCTAGCACAGATAATTTTATGGGTTTAATTTGGAAATTAAGCTACTTCTGGCATCTTTTGCCATTACAGAAAGCTGAGTTAAGTATCAAGTCTTTGAAATCCAGGAAGTAAGGCATTAAGGCATTTTCAGATGAATTTTATTTCTAAAAGAGCCCACTCTGCTCTCTAGAACCCCCCTGAGTTAATAATCTCTCTCAAGAACTGGCTTGTGCTCTGACTGTATGTTGTGCTTTTTGCAGAGCCAAATTGCACAGGAAAAGGGTGTGAGGGGTGGTTTAATGGGTAAAATTACACTGGGAGGATATTAAGGTCCTCTTATTTG
This sequence comes from Sialia sialis, assembly GCA_009812075.1. Classification (NCBI taxonomy): domain Eukaryota; kingdom Metazoa; phylum Chordata; class Aves; order Passeriformes; family Turdidae; genus Sialia; species Sialia sialis. The sequence continues at coordinate 10,873,457 of VRYO01002482.1, read as the reverse complement.
CATGAACAAAGAGGTATTCCTGGAGGGATCAAATTAACTATCACCCCCAGTTTATGCAGTGAAGATGCTGACCTCAGGGTGTGTCCTGCTATGGGGAACACGAGATAAATTCAGGATAGATCAGTAAATTTGGAGCTTGTCTTGCCACAGGGACAGCAAGAGGTGACTGCAGGGGAGGTATTGAGGGCTACGTGCTCATTACTGCATACTCATGCCTGCCATTCTTCAGTGGTTTGTTCCCATCTCTAAACCTCCTACTGAATAGCTCCAGCACAGATGTTTGCGTGGCTGCTGAGTGAATCAGAGCAGGGAACCAGCACAGCTAAAAAAAAAAACCTCACTGACTAACTGCTGCCCAGGGTGTAGCCACAGCTCTGGCCAGTTCTGGGCTTTTATTCCTAGTCAAGTATTTTATTGACATATATAAAAAGTAAAATTTTGCCACTGACAAGCTATCCTATTCTGTTTAAAATCCACATTTGAGGATTTTGATTTTAAACCTGGAGGAATGTGGGTTTGCCTATACCCTTCCTAGACACTGAGGAAGGGCAGTTTGTGAAGCTGACTTAGGATAAACTGGGATATTTTGCATTATTCTGTAATAATACAGGAATAATCTGTAAAGACGCTCCTAACAGCAATATTTGCAAGTTGAAGTGTTGTTAGTCCAATATTTTGCATCAAATCAAAACCACAATAGTGATTTAAGGAGAAGACTGGGAATTCAGACATGTTGTGTGCCAGCTGCACATAAAGAGGTGTTTAGTGCAGCTGGGTAATTCCTGTCAATTTTCACACTGGTACTTGGCAGAAAGGAGTGCACTGTGCTTATGACACTTGGGGATGTTGACACCTCTTTACATGCCTGAGCACTGAGGGGTTTGGGGGTTTTTTTGGCTTTGCAGATACCTGGTTATCTCTGAAAAACTTGAAGAAATCAAGTCTTTCCGGGAGCTGACGTGTTTGGATCTCTCCTGCTGTAAACTTGGAGATGAACATGAGCTGCTGGAACACCTCACCAAAGAGGCCCTGTCTAGGTACCAATTTCTTCAGCTGAAAATGACACTTTCTTTCCTACCACTGAGCAGTTCAAAGAATCAGGCTTTAAAGGGAAGTTTCACAGGCTGCAGAGTGTAAGGCTGAAGATTTTGGTTGTTCATAAAACCTGTTCAGGGGGGTAAACAAAATACAGAATTTTTTGTACACAAAGCACATACTGAATCATAAAAAGTTACTAAAAATAAGCAAGATAATTTACTCTCTCATGTTTTGTATCAACTTTTTGTAATTCTCATTGTCTGGGTAAAAAAACGTATCTGTAACATTTGGAACAGTTTTACATTTCCTATTTTTAAGGGGGAACTTTATCCGCCAAATTTTTAACCAAACTAGTGTTCTACATAAAGATTTCTGCAAGCAGGAACTTGAATATTTGGTTAGTTAACATCTTAAAACAGTAAACTTTGTGATTTTGTTTGGTACCAAAGAATGACAAGTAGCAATTTTGGAAACAACAGGTAGAATGACTGCTAAATAAGGATATTATGTTGCTGTAATATTTTGGTGCATTTTGCATCAAGGTTTTGTCTTGAAGTGCTCTAAAGACAGCACTTTAGTGTGATGTTTTTTCCTGAGTTTTACTAATCTGTTACAACACTTCATTACTTTCTTAAAATCATTGCAGTATCACTTACCGAATCTGCCCTCTCTCATTTTGCCAAGCACTTTTTCTTAATTTTGAGGGCATTTCAGTTTGGCAGCCTTGGTACAAAGAACTTCAGGGTATAAAGAAGCTTATTGTCTCTGTTGGCAAATGTTTGGCTCTAGGATCAGTTTGTCACTGGAGCTGTGGGAATAGCTGTTGAGCTAGCAGGGAAATATGAAGGTATTTGTTAATCCTGCTAACCCAGGCTCCTTTCTCACTGCTTTTTACAGCGAGCCTGTAGGGGTTGGCAGAGGATGACCCTTCTGACACAGAGCTCTAGGATATTTGGCAAAACTGTCAAAAATAATGACCATAAAGTACATGTTTGTATCTCTCCTGCCAGTGTGAAAAGGCTTCTCCTGAAGGACAACTCCCTGTCAGATGCTGGCCTGCGCAGGATGACAGCGCCTGTCCGTGTGCTGAAAAAAGGCCTTGAGAATCTGCTGGTGCTGGACCTGTCCTGTAAGTGCTCCATGGTTTTATAACAGAGAGAACCTCTGTCCTTTCTGATAAAGAATTTATTCCTTAGCACTGAAGGAATGCAATTAATTTGTCGATTCCCATGAGCTAAGTGCTTAACCCCAGATTTCACCAGCAACCTCCCAGAGGGCACAGGGCAGACCTGAAGTCTTGGGCATTTGTTAGTTACACCAATATTTTTAGTAGTTTGAGAATTGGTATTGTAAATATTTGTATTTTGATAATTAGAGGGGGAAAGTCAGTTCCAGTATTAGCTTTTGGAACAAATACTTCCTTGGTATTTTGATAATCTTTGTCCACATTATGCAACATAATTACCTTTACTTGGCCTTACCTTTAGGTAACCCTAAAATCACAGATGTGGGAATTGGATACCTTCTGTCTTTCAAGAAATTGAATTGTTTGGACATTTCTGGGACAGGTCTCAAGGTAATAAACATCAGAAAAAGTTTACTGGACAAGTGCAATAGAAGTTCTTGCCCTCTGACTGTGTTACTTCCCTTTTCCCCAGGATGTTGATGCTGTCATAAAGCGGCTCCAAACACAGATAGGCCTGGTTCACTCAAAAGTGCCTCTGAAAGAATTTGATCACAGTAACTGCAAAACAGAGGGATGGGCAGAACAGGTAAGGGAAGTTAAACCTGTTTTACTCTTAAAACTTTGCCTTACAGAATACAAAATTGCTGAATAGGAAAGAGCAAGGGATGGAGTTGTTTCCAATGATATTTCTGTAAATTTTACAATTCACACGTTTTAATTGCTTCATCTGTTCTTTCAGACAGTTCTGCAGTGGGAGCAGGCAGTTATGGAGGCCAGGAAGCCCCAGGACAACTTGAAATCCAGAGTAGCAGCTCTTCACTTCTGTGAGTAACTGCATGGACAGCACAGAGCTGATTTATTTTCTTTTCTACTGGGAGTATTTCCATACTTCTTGGGGTTATAGTAGCATCTCAGGTGTGCAATTTTAGTTTGTGTAACTGCATTACAATGTTAGACTGCTGGGTAATTCAAGTACAGCATATTTAACAACTGGATTTTTTCCTTAAAATTCTGAGTCCAAAATATAAATTATATTGTTTTCCTCTGCACATTTCCAAGTTGGCTTGGCCAAAACCAATTTGTACCACAAAGTTGTGCATTTTACAGAGTAATTCTGTTTTTCCCAAAATCTAAACTTGATTTTTTTTTTGCTTGTAGATGGCAAGACACGCAGAATAGAGGAAGTAGTCAAATGCACAGTGGTGGAGCCAGAAACTAAAGCATCTGGAAACTTGCAGTTTTATAAGGAAAACATTCAAAATTGCCATTTACCTTTGAAAAAGGAGGTTGCAGGCAGCCACGAATTAAAGAACAATAAAAAAAGAGCTTTGGCTGAACAAGAGAGAGAAAGGACTTCCAAACAGAAGCATCTGTGCCTCACTGTGGAGGACTGGGATTTGTTAAATACCTACTGAGTCAGAAAGAAGTGGGTCTTTTGTTTGTTGTTCTCTTGCTGATGACAGGATTTGGACATATTGAGAGGGAGTGACAAAAGGAGACAAGTTCTGTTAAATCTGTTTGCTGTGACATGCCTGTGGGGTAACCTGTGCTAGGGGAGGGATAGAGACAAGAAGGTTGGTAATGCTACTGTATATTTTCAATACATAATAATTTTTTCAAATAAAGTTTTTGTTGTCATCCTTAACTAACTCTTCTGATGAAGGTGTTTTTCACCACAGCTGGTCCTATCCCTGCTCCTCTCCTGCCTCTCCAGAGGCAGGACACGAATCACTGCAGCTCATCTGAAATGAAGCTGCACTGGGCTTGTCAAGTGCCATGGGATGTTTACAGTGCTGCTGGAACAGAAAGCACAGCCTGAAAGCACTAGGCTGTGCTGATGGGGCTGTGGCACAGGGAGGGAGCACAAAGGATGAGCACAGACCTCTGGGAAGGGAGGCACGGGCAGTAACAGCTCACCAACAGAAACCCAAAGTGGAACACGAGTCCCCTTCCTTTCTCATTTTCACCCAGGAGATGAGAGCTGGAATGAGGTTACTGTGGAGATTATGCTCTGCAGTTGTAATATATTCTCCCTTACAAGCAAATTCACTGCATTTTGAGATCATTCTGTGGTTTAACCCCTTTTTCAGTGTGCCTGCAATACACTAACAGCACTTTTCCATCTGAAAACATTGAGGGGCATTTGTAATTGAAATATTAATTATGCAGATCAGCCGTAAACCACCTGGACATTCAGACCTGTTCTGTGTTGGTCTGTGCAGCTGTAATGCTGCAGGTAACTTTAACACTGAATTCCTGCCCTGTTTCCATCAAAACTGGCTGAGGTGCACATCAATCTCCTCTCAGGCCTCATGAGGCCAAGGATTTTCTCCAGGTTTCCCCTGCCACTGCTTTTTCAGAGGGTATCTTCCTTTTACATTGTTTACCATAATTCATCACCAAGAAAAGCAGCACATCCTTGGAAACCAGGAACAGGCCAAGAAAATCAACTTCTGCTTAAAAATGCATAAAGTACAAAACCCCTTTGTCTGTTCCTTACTGCTGAATTTCCCTCAAGAAAGGACTGCAAACAAACAAAACAGGCACACTTGCATTCAAATCCTACTTGCTTCTCCCAGAAACTCAAGGCTATTAATACCTTCCCCTGACATCTACATCAGCTTTCTGCTGAGACAAATAATGGCACAAATTGTGACTCAAAACCGGCTCAGTGGGGAGGAAGATGTGCAATCTTCCCCCTCAAGCTGCTTCTGGTGCAATTGCCACCATGGAATTTTTGGCCACCCCTTCCAGCACTAGAGATATGCTCATCTGACCATGGAGAGATGCACATTTTTTTTTTACCAATCCTATTTTTACTCACATTACCTGGGCCCTGTGCTGAGCATGAGGATTCCTGTTGGGGTTTCTTTCTTTGTCGTTGTTTTGGTTTTTTTTAACAGCTGATTAGTTCAATTCTTGCTGCACTGGGATTACATTTTACAGGCACAGAGAAAACAAGTTGTGCTCCCTGGCCAGGCCTGGACAGGGACAGGTGAGTAAAAGCAGCTTCAACATTCCCCCATGCAGAGTTTTGCCATCTCATTCCAGGTGAAGTGTGAGTCACAACACTGTAAAGCCATTTATAAAAAGATCTCTCAGATTTCCAGCTGTATCACACTGACAAATTAGAAGCTACATTCACCATTGATCTGAGTTACAGTGACAGGCAGAGCTGCAGATCACAGGACAGAGAAGAAATGGGTGAACAGGGGTTTATTTTTAAATATCTACGACCTGGGGTGGCAATGGGAAGAAAGATCACGTCATGTTTATTTTGGGCCCAGAAAAGTAAGAGTACTCACTGTAAATGTAGGGTTTTCCTCAGTGTTTTAGACACAGATGAGATTTTCAAAGGAGCAAAGAAAACATCATCTTTCTTAAATTTCAGAGTCATGCCCATACCTATATCCTGAGGACTGCTTTGAAGCTTAGCTGCCTGATCCTGCCTTGCTGGCAGAGGAACAAAACAAGCAGCAAACAGATCCAGTGTCATCCCACACCACCCTGGGAGCAGCACTTGATTTTCTGCTGCTCTCTGCACCAAGGCTGAGACTTCTTTTTCCTCCTTTTTTTGCCAACTTCAGCGAGACCTATCCCAGCTCCATGGCTGTTCTCAACCTGCTGCTGCAAAACTGCACAGCCCTGAGTGAAGAGCAGGTTATTTTGTCAAGAGACAGCTACTCTGTCACACACAGAAACATGATTTATCCCCCAAAACCCTGACATTTCCATGCCACTATATTGTCTGTGCTGGTTTCATGGTTTGAGAAGAGAGCAGGAGGTGGCCTGAGCAGCAGCTCAGGTGTCACCCCAGCACAGCATTCCCAAGGAAGTGTCAGGAGCATCATTCCCAGGAGCATCAACACAGAGCCCTCAAAGTCACTGCTGAAACCATTAGCAGATGTGTTTTGAACACAAATAGAAGTTTCTCCCCCTGCCAGTGAAGATCAGGACTCAGAAGATGTGTCAGAGGCTCACCCCACTCAGCTCCTGCTCCTTGGGGCAGTTCTGTGTCCCTGACGTGGCTGCCTCTGTGTCCTTGGAGAGGAAACCCCCGGGCCAGGGCTGTGCCAGCAGGGGCTGGTGAAGCATCTCCAGCACAGCATCAATGCTGCCCATGAAGGAAGTGTCACCTTCACATGGAGCAGACCCCTGGCAGCTGTCCCACAGTGAGTGTCCAGCCAAGAGCTGCCACACACCCTGGTCCTGTTTGGTGTCACTGCGCTGCTGGGGAGGATTTGCTTGGGCTGGAGCTTCCCAGGCAGGTGGCTGGGCAGGACTCCGAGGCTCAGGATGACGTGTGGGAAGCACCCTGCTCTCTCCCCAGCAGGGATGGGTGCCAGGATTCAGGCTCTGCAGAGGAACTCGTCGGACCAGCCCAGGCAGTGCTGGATGCCATCCCGGCACAGCCACCTGGGGATGCAGGAGCAGAACTCGTAGTGCACGGGGCTGCAGCTCCACCACTCCTGCCCACATGGGGGGCAGGCAGCCACTGGGAAGGACAGAAAACAGGGAACAGGGAACTGAAATGCTTCTGCTGCACTGCCCCCCTCCTTCCTTCCTTTCATGGGTAAAATCCTTTCATCCCCCAACAGAAAAGCTGCTGGTGGCAACACTGTGACTGAGTCCACCAAAGCAGACACTGGCTTGGTGTTACTTGTGAGGGACAACCAGAGTGACATTGCAATGACTTCATGGCAGAGAGGCCATCCTGGAGGGAACAACTAACTGTAATTCCACCCCCCCTCCTTTTTTTTTTTTTTCTTCAAAACCATGGCAGTGACTTAGAACAAATCTGCTGCTCATTTCAGCAAGACTCAGCTCCCACCCAGCTTGGAGATTCACCCATCTGCTGACCAGCTACCAAAGACCAGTTTGAATGATTACTAATAAATGCAGCCACACATCTCAATGAAACTGCTCCACATCAGCAAGCCATGGAAGAAGAGCAATTTTTGGGACTGGGAGCAAAGCATAGAGCATTTGCCCTCTCAGTTGCCACCAGGCTTTGACACAGAAGCCTCTGCAGCCAGGGGACTGAGCCTGCATGGCTCATACTCACACCCTATCCCAGCTATTCTGTGTTTTCATGGTGGATGCCAGCCTGCAGGCATTTCCAGCAGCATCCACACCTGTACAACCTGCAGCAATCCATCAGCAGAAAGGACGGGAGTCAGCAGACAGACTTACAGCTCCCTGTCTCATCAGAGCAGTCCCCGCAGTCGTTCATCCCGTTACACCTCTGGTCAGCATAAACCCAGGACCTGGGGTTACTGCAGTGGAAAATCAGGTGTCCTGGGAGGCTGTGGGGCAAGTCACCTGTAAGGGCACAAACACAGGACACGGTGAACTCCCCCAGGCACAGCCACACCACTAAAACAGTAATGGCATGCACCAAAGTGCTGCCAGGACACTTCCCCTGCAGCATCAAATGAACACAAACAAATGGGGAACTCTGTTGTTGGACACAGGAAGTCTGCCTCAGGTTTCTGCTGTATTTAGTTTTTTCCCCAGGGTGACTGAACAATAAATTACCCATGTAGGCACACAGCTTCACTGATGGAGGAAAACTATGTCGTGGTTTTAAAAAAAATCCTAGGAAGATCAGACAAGCTCGGAGTCTTTAATTCCTGGCATTCTTGCTAGGTTTTGGGCAGTGCCATCTCTCAGTATCTGCCTTACAAAGGCTCTGCCAGGCTTATCTGCTCCTGTAGGCAGCCAGAGGCATGGAGCAGGGGTAGAGGAACCTTTGCTGCTGTCTCACAACTCTAAGACCAGTACAGGGGGGATGCTCACAACAAAACCACTCACCACAGAGCTGATCCTGCTCATCCTCTCCGTTCCTGCAGTTGCTGATGTTGTCGCAGACCTGGCTGGCTGGAACACAGGTCACTCTGTCATCACACAAGAAGCCTGTCTTGTTATTAGGGGCTGTGCAGAGGCGGTTCACTGAGGGAAAAGCAAGAAAACATTTTCCAGTGTTTTTGTGACATGAGGAATAGATCATGGGGAGTAAAGGAGGAGTTTCTGAAATTAATTTTTTGTTCTGGAAATAACCAGGATTAATTTCTGTAGGTTCATGGCAGAGTCTGAAAACCATACCTGTAGGTTTAAGTATGACAGTGCTACCCAGAGTTATCCCAGCCCTATGGAGCAGGACAGCAGTGTCAAGGAATGGTTGGTGGCCATCTGGGCTGAGCAAAGCTGGTACAGCCCCCACCACCCTGCTCATCCCTTCCGTTCCTCCTGGAATGGTGAGCACCACTAAACACACAGTGATGGGCACGAGGGCTGTGCTCATGCAGCACCATTTCTGCCTCCCTTTCCAAAAATATAACCACTCTTGGGATACAACCTGGTGCCTGGAGCAGGAGTGCCAGAGCCAGCCCCGAGGCCAGGGCAGCCACGAGGATGAGCAGTGCCACAGCAGAGATGCAGAAGAATTTCCGTGTGCAGCCAGTGTGGGCACCACAGGGATGGCAGCAGCCTGGGGGAGGCAAGAGAGAGAGGTCAGGGACTGGGGAAGGGTCTGGGGTGTTTCAGAGGGGAACAGTGCAGGGACACGAGGCTGATGTTTTGGGGTCTCTGCATGCGAGACAGGTATGGGCTGGGGATTAGAGGTTGATAGATGAGTTTAAAGAGACAAATTCCAACATTAAACTCCTCTGTCCTACGTTACAGTGTAAAGATGTGCCCAAAAGTGTGTATTCTATCACCATCTGTAGAAACCAGGTGGGGCAGTGATCCTTGTCTCTGTGGAAGACATCCTCTGCTAATGGGCCATCTGTTGAACCAGGGTGGGCAGTGTTCTTTATCTTTTCCTGACCCATCCTTCCTCCAAGCAGATATGGCTGTTAATGGCCCATTGAGTCCCGTGCATGACTGATAAAATTACATCATCCCATTGAGAAATGCTCCACCCAGGGAGAGGAGCCAAGTATTTCCTTCCTAGATAAAATCTGAGATTTGCAACACCAAGGCAGCCCTTACCCACTGGTTTCCAGAGGACAAGAGCCACCAGACCTTTTTACAGGATCAGTACTTTAACAAGACCACTTCATCTGGACTGCTACCACCACCCTAACTAGCAGGGTGTCAGGTTGTATTCTGACTCTGTTTTCTTTTGTACTACTGTATGTATTTTATTTTTTCCCTATTAAATTGTATTTCTGACTTGCAGTCTCTTACTGATTTTGATTTCAAAGCAGTACAACCTCCTCATGGGGGATTTTGCTGCTTGCAGTGGGGAAGAACTTGTGCAGCTGTTACAAAGCTGCTGGGGTTGAATGGCACAAAACTCCATCAGAACTCAGCCTGTGGACTCAGATACAGAAGGATGAAAACCAAGTCCCTGCCCAACCCTGTGGGACAGCAGTGGCACTGAAAGACTGGGCAGGCTGGGGTATGGTGTCCTCCCTGAGCTCATAACAAAACTCCCCAAGAGCTAAGATTTAATTTTACAGCACTTCAAGCTTTCTGCCCCAAGCAAGCCCATGGAATGAGGCTGGATTATCAACACAAAATGGTGAGAAGGAATTGAAGAGCTGCCCTTTCCCTCCCTAACAACATCTCCACAGCAATCTTCCAGGGACTGCAGCTTTCAGAAAGTCAGGTACATAAATCAAACCAACTGCAGAAGCTAAAGGCCAAACCCACAGTCACTCAACACAATGGTAGCACGCGAAGGAGCAATGCCAGGCAGGTGCCCTCACCTCAGCAACCTGAACCTGGAGCTTTGCCTCTAAACCAACAGGGTATTTTCCTCCATTCCCTTATATTCCCAATAGAAAAAATATTTTGGCCATCTCAGAAACATGTAACCAGTCCTGCCTGTATAAATGGGTTTGGTATATCTGAGCTTATAAATCTTTATATAGAATTTTAAAAAGCTTTCAGGAACTTAAAAGTTAAGTTAGAATTTGTCTTAGTTGTGCTTTGTGTTTACTTAGTTGTTTCAGTGTTCAAACCCAAAGGCAGGCACAGCCTTTGCTCAACAGCAAAAGAATCCTGATTCCAGCAACCTCCCCCTCTGCCATGCTCCAGCAGGAGCCAAACACAGATTTCAGCTCAGAAGAGAAATGGTGAATTACAGCATGTCTGTGTCTACAAAACACCTCTGACTACAAAGCACAACAGTTACAGACTCGAGTATAAAATAATGGTGGTGATGAAATGTTGCAAGCTGATCTGCAGGCTTGCTATTTCATTCTGTTTGATCTCACCTCGTCCTTCAGAGTACAGGCAGAATTTGCTGAAGTTTGGCTATCAAGACATATGGAAAGGCCACAGCAAGCTCATTATGAGCCTTTCTGTGACAGACAAGGATCACCTATCATGCCACTATACACATGACTGCCACTCCAGGCCAACACAGAACAGCTGAAGTTTATTAATTTTATAGCCCGGACATTTCACTACACAGAAAAGAGTGAAAATCAGTCCAAACAGATCATAAACAGTGGTTGTGTTTTATATTACATTGATAGTTTCAATTGATTTATGCTTTAATAATAGAACTCTGCACTTTATTAATTACCTCTTTCTCCAGAGAAGGACTCTGTTGAACCAGTAGCTACATCACCGTTTCTCTAGAAGGAAAGGGATAAAAGGGATTTACAGAATTCCACAGCCACACAAGCTTCACCTCTCTAGTTCTCACACCATCTTACCCAGGAATACATCTTGTACTCCATTATTGCTACATACAAGCAAAAATTGCCTTAGTGAAAACATGGCCCTCTTTAATTCCCAAAATAATCCATCACATCACCTTTTAATCCTTAATTACCCATTTGTAAAACAAGCACTAACCAAGCCCAGCGCTTTATATCAACTCTTTTGTATCAAGGTAAGTAGAAATAACTCAGAATCTCAGAGAAAACAGTGATAAAGAGGTCAGACAAACAATACTTCAGGGAACAGCTGTCTGTAGGATTTTTCTGAAGGACTGTACCTGGGGATGAGTTTTGTTCATGCTTCCCAGAGCTCCAGGGACTGCAGGGAGTTCTCTGAGAACAGAGATGTTACCAGGATACAAACCCAACAGAGGCAGGAGAGCCAGGAGAGCCCTGCACAGACTGAGGGCACTGGCAGGGCAGTGCTGAACCTCTGTTCCAGCCCCCTGGGAAAGCCAATAAACTCTTGTTCTGTCTCTAACATAGTCTTGCAACAGAGCATTAGAAAACTCAGGGTGATTCAAGGAAGCTGAGGTTAGAAGATGAACACTCACCTCATGCTGGCTGCTGCTGGTGGTCACAGAAATCCCCTTCACAATGAAAACTTGAGGGAAGACAGTCTGCTCATCTTCATGGAAGTGTCCTTTCTCCACATCTCCTTCCTAAGACAGTGTCACACTGCCCTTGAGGCAGCCCAGGCTCCTGCCAGATGATGAAATCTCAGGAGAGCTGTGCAGGATACAGCCATCTGGAACAGCTTTCTTGCTTGGGCAATGAGCACAGGCACAGGAAATCCTCCAGGGTCCTTTTGCATTCGTGTGCTTGAATTTCCACAATCGCTAGACGGTTGGAGTTTTCTAAACTGGCCACAGGTCTCAGCACAGCTCCCACAGAGGGGAGTTTTACAGCTTCAAGGATGAAATTTCATGAGCAGGCAGCTTTTCCGTGGGGGTAGTGGGGAGAAAAAGCGCAAATATAAAGTTTTTGAGGAGCCTGTGTTGTTCTTGCCAGAGGGTCCACAGGACTCAAGTGCTTCCAAATTGTTACCACCCCACAGGCCAGGACTCCTCCCCAAGCTGGACAGCCTGACCAGGGCTGAGGAAGAGAGGCTGGCAGCCAGATTGTGTCTAAGCAGGCTCTGAGACACTGCCTTGGATTGATTCAAAGCACCACACAATGCCTGACATGGAGCAACAACTGCAGCTCCAGCTTCCCTCTCCATCACCACACACAAACCCACCCCACTACACTGAGTTAATACACTCTTCTGACCAGGGCATCTCCAACCCCATCCTCACAGAGCAGCCAGAATTAAACACAGGCTTGTAACAGCTCCTTCTTCAGCACCAATTTGTCCAAAACAGAAGCTTCTCACAGGAATACATTACTACTAAAGTCTCCTGTTTCAAGGATTTTGGGTGAAAACAACCAACACCGAGTAGCAATCAGTCTGCAAGGCTGGACAGCTGCTGTAATGTGGAAAAATGTCCAAGTGGATCTTAAATTCTGCTCTTTAAAGAGGAAGCTTCAGTTTCTAATCAGACAATACAGGATTATTTTGAGCTTTCATAAAGCTAATTAGGTGATTGGGAGTTTGCTAAGAGCCCTTTGTGAGAGCCAGGTCAAGCAGGTCAGCTGTGCCTACCCTGCAAAACAATCTACAATGATGAATTTAAAATGTGGAGCCAACACCCCCTTGGAGACAAATGTCTGTAAGAGGTGTCCAGTCTGGAGCACAGTGTAAGGAGAAACTGCAGAGGGAGCTGGGAGGGCTCAGCCTGGAGAAAAGGAGGCTCAGGGGGAACCTTCTTGCTCTCTGTGACTCCCTGAAAAGAGGTTGGAGCCAGGTGGGGGTCAGGCTCTTCTCCCAATTAACAAACAACAGGACAAGAGGAAACAGCCTCAAGTTACACCAGAGGAGGTTTAGATTGGATAGCAGAAAAAAAAAAAAAATTCACTGGAAGAGTTGTCAGGCATTGGATCAGGGCAGTGATGGAGGAACTACCCCCAAAGCCATGTGGATGTGCCACTTGGGGACATGGGTTACTGGTGACATTTGCAATACTGGGGAAATGGTTGAACTCATTCTTGGAGGTCTTTTCTGAGCAAAAAATTCTATGGTTCTACAACCTGACATCTACCACCATCTGTTTCCTGCTCCAGGAGTACCAAGCTCAGCTGTAGCCAATCAGGCAGTTGGATTTTAGAGCAGTTACCCCACATCAAAGACTGCTTAGAGTTCAGAAAAGTAAGTTCATGACAGCAGCATAAGAAACATAAGCAAGGCTCTTCTGAAGTTTAAAAAAAAATTTAAAAATTTACAAAGATCAGAAAAGCTGAAGAGGCAAGAAATAACAAGGTATCCAGTATGATAGGTTATTGTTAATTCTAGCACATAAATCCCCTCCAATTTCTCCAAAATGTACCTTGGCTATTTCTGCCAGCAGTGAATTTCACACACTTAAGAGGATTACTTCATTCATGTCCAGATGATTCCGTTCTAAACCTGATACAGGTTCAGCTGGACACATGCCCAAAGAGAATATAAAATGCTTTCTTCCTGCAATTTCAGTAACTTAAGGCCCTTCATTTAAACAGTGGTTTTTGAGCAGAGATCAAACCTAAATTGCAGCCTCTGAAAATGAAGATGTCAGTAAGTCAAACATTTAACAAAAAATGAATAAGAAACGACATTTTGCAAAGCAAATGCCAAGATAGCTTAAAGACTCCATTTAGATTAGAAATCTTGAGAAGCAGTTCAATTACTTGCTAGTATCTGATTTTACTGAGGGAAGGTCTTTTGACAAGTTTACAAGTCCAACACTCACCAAATTCCTCAGGCTCTGGCTTGCTCTGGATACAGCAGTGCCAAGTGCCAGAGTGCCACAGGCACAGAGCTCTTTGTGACCCAAGAGCACATTGCTGAATCACTGGCTGCACTGCACAGATCACTCAGCTGAAATGTCATTAAACAGCCAACAAAAGACAAAACACCCAGTGAAAGCACAAGTTGTTTGCTTAACTCAAGCCCAGGGCTATAAGCAACAGAGTTTTGAAGAGAAAATTCGGTGAAATCAAGTCATCAGCCTAACAGAGGTTGTGCTGTCCTCGCTGGAACAGGCAAAGAGCCACGTATGCACAGAGCTGCTCCCTCTGCAACCACGTGTGATGGTAAAGGAAAACATTTTAACAGGCCTGCAAACATTTCCAGAAGCTATTCAGTTAGAAACATGGGATTGCTGAAGTCTCTTGTGGAAATCCCAAGCACCACAGTGCTAAGAAGACGGGCACTAATCCCTGAAGCAAGGCCAGCACTGGCAGAGTAATTGCTGGACAGGGTTGCACAGGTCAGGTCTGAGCTCTGGCATCCCCAGCAGAGCTGTGCTGGGCTTTGCCTGCGCCAGCAGAAACGCGGCTGAAGCGCTGCTGCAGCATCTGACAGAGCAGCTCCTGTCCCTACACAGCACCCTGTCCCTTCTCACAGCGATGACACACAGGACAATGGCTGCTGGCCACATTTCTGGGCTGTCCCATTGAAGAGTTCAGCATGAAGAGGTACAGAAAATTAAAGATTTCAGATTGCAGCACCTGATAGAAACCTGCTTAGAACAAACATCCTCAAGGATCTGAAAGCTCCTGACAGCCACACTGCTGGGGCCTGCACATTCCTGCCTGATGGCCCCTGAAAGGCTCCATCAGCTGCAGTCACACCTGTTAGGAACAACCAGGTTTAAGTAAGGGAATACATCACTGCAGCCCCCAGAATCTCCACAGTTCTTCAACATTTTTTAAACCTTTGAGGGAATTCTGTCTAATCAACAAAAGAAGTCAGTGAATTGAAGACTCTGCATTCACTTAGACACCTTAAAATAAATCACCAACACCCCCAACTTGCCAACACTGTGGGAATCAGCATATAATAAGATCCACAAAAATAGGTTAGACATGAGGGACATTGTTAGCTGTTGTTGCTGTGTTGGTGAATCACAGCAAAATCAGGTCACGTTGCCCATGAGGGGAAGGCTACAGCCAGGCTTTCACACTGAGCCTGTTGTGCCTCAATAATGAACCACAGCAGAAAGCTATATAGTCAACATTTTCTATACAGTCAATTTTATTTGTCTGCTCTCATTTCTCAGGAATCAACTTGCTTCTGTAAATGAAGTTACAAGACCAGAATAGTTAATCAAGAATAGAAAGTAGAAGTCTTCAGAAAACACAAGTGCTAACTTTACAAGCAATTTAAGACTTAAAGGCTAAAGTTTGACAAAATAACTGACCATGTAATGTTCTACATGTGAAAGGATATGTCTGTAAATTTTAACAAGTTTCCAACTTTCACAAGCTGAGTTTTAGCTTACAGTACCTCACAAATGCTTTCCACCTTGAATATTGCCACACTGTAGAAAAAATAGATTCCTATTCTTGAAGACAGGGTTGTTTGTGCATGGACATTAACAAGTACAAAAAAATTCAGCAGATAATTTTATAATATTTTCTCTTAACTACAACAGAAAGTGCAACACTAGAAAGGCATCTCCTGCCTACTTAAAATGTCTTATACCTTTACAAAGCTAACTCTGACTGTACACATTACATCCTAGAACACACAAGTAAGTTTGAAAGTGTCCTGGCAGAAGTATGGAAAGCATGCTTACAACTTCTGTAAGCAAAAAGACACAATAGCAAACACCAGTGAAAAGTGATTACGCCGGGAAACAAACAAATTCATGTCTGAATGTCTCAATCTTCTCTACTAGCTGCAAACAAAATCCCATGACATTTGTTGATTCTGCAACTTTATTTGCATTTAAAGACTGGCTGCTAAGCTTCTCATCTGAAGAACCACCACAATCAATCAGGAGTTTCTAGCTCTGTTAGAATTAAGTCTATCGGATCCAATGGATTTAAATTGCAGATTGATCCAGATTGACTTTTGTAGGAAGAGGTCCTGCTTCTTCATGTTCCTCAGTCTTGCACCTAACCACAACAAGTGCAGAGGGTGGGTATCTGTTGAGTTTTTGCTCATTCATGTATTCCAAATCTCCATAGATGCTCAGCTTCTGAAACATTTAAACAAGGAACTTTAAGACAAAGACTCTCCATATTGTGAATAAAATGAATTTCATTATGCAGCTGCATTCCAGGTTCTGATGGTTGCAGCCCTGCAACACAAGGCTTTCTGTAAAATCTGAAATTCACAGCTAGAACTAGACTTGCATCCAGAAGAAATGTATGAAATCTGCCAGAACAAGGGTGGATGCAGAGTTTGTGTAACAGCTCCTTTGGTGTGCAAACACTGAGTCAGGGCTCTCTGGGCTCTGGGAGAGTGCCTGCTCCCCTCAATGAGACTGCACTCACCAGTAACTGTGCTGTCCCTCTGCTCTCACTGTTGATCCTCCTGCATTAAACCCACACTGGGTCCCCCCCTACCCCACTCAACTCCTGGAATAGATTAATTCCCAGAAAAATGAGAATTAGCCTCTCTTTGTTCAGAGCAATCTGAAGATTGTTGAGAGTATAGCACTACAAACATCGTGTCTGAATAAAGCTCAGAGCTCCTGTGAGCCACAGGAATGAGCAAGAATGCTCAGCTATAAAACCAGCATTTAAATAAACAAAATTGGTTTGCCATCCACAGCCACAAAATAAAAAACCCTCCTTAACTGAACTTCCCCAAATACTACTTAGTGTCTAGACAGCTGTAACGTAAAAGCAACATAATGAATAAATTCCAAATATTGTAGTTCTGAAATGCAGTACCTCAGATGGAACATACTGCTCTACAGCTGTAGCTACAGTGGCACAACAAATCCAGAGCAGCACCAGCACTGACAGGACGAGTGTAGTGGTTAAAATCCAACTGGAATTTCTGAAATGAGAAGAATGTTGACAGATTTCATAGACTGAATACAATACAATGGACCTCTAAAAAATTTGACTAATTTCTGACTGCCTTTCCTGCCAATTCATTAGTCTCTGGCTCTTCCAGCTACACAGCCCACTGCAGACTCCTGGGTACCAGTATCATCAAAAGACTTCCTAGGTTCTGTTATGGGGCCCTAAGAATCCTCCTGTCCACAGATTTAAAAACAGATTTTTCTGTTATGCATCTGCAAGGCAACTCACTGATCCTTCATGTGTGGACTTTTAAGAAGAAAGTAAAAAAAGCTTTAATAAATACATACTATTTTCAGCCTGGAAACAAGACATACCAGTGTGCCACAATCCCAAAACAAAGTGCTTTGCCCTAAAACACATCCAGAGCTAATGAACAGGCAAAACACAGTATTGATTAAACAGTTCCCAGAACACACTCTAAAAACAGAGCAGGAAATTATCAATACGTTGTTCACTTGAAATGGAAAGGAAAAATCAAAGCTGGCAGGACAGCCTGCAGAAAACACAGGGCCAGCGCAGCAAAGCAGCTCTAACGGTCGGATACAAAATTGTGATGCTGTGCATCCTGAGCTTACGGACTTGGAGACCTTGAGACCTCCCAGCAGTGCTGCACACAGAGGAAAGGCCTTCACCCTCCTCAGTGGGCACAGACACCCCAGGACACACGTACATGGACAGACACTTGAAGAAGCTGTCGTTGGCTCGCTCCTCGAACAGTCCCCGGAATGTCTGAGAGCTGCCTGGGCGTCCGTCTGCTGAGGGACAACAGCACAAACAGGGTCAGCACAGCAAGGCAAGGCAGAACCCAAACCCCACACACTCTGCACAGACAGCATAAAAGGAAGCTTTCAAAACAAACCCAGCTTGCAGGCTTCCATTTCTAGCAGAGTTTGGTTTCTACCGCACTTTGCCAAGTGTATGCAGTGCACTCTGCATAGTAAATAATTATATTGAAGCTTTCTAAAAATTTGCTTTCATATGCCACCTGTAATGTCATTTTAAAAATGGCATGATGGGGAATATTTGTATTTACTCTTCCAAAGCAGAAAGAACAACTTACAGGCTGTTTTGCTCAGCGACAAGGATCCTTTTGTATCTCCAGCTTCCTGATCAAGCTGTGGAACATACTGCACTTCTGGCTTTGACTAAAAAACAATAAGGAGTTAGGAGATCCTGCTAGAAAGCTTTCCCTGATTTTGATAATTTACATTTTCAGAACTAATACACAAATTAATCGTAAAACTTGTTTGATTTTTTAAGTTTGAATTTTAAAATGGCCCTAAAGGCAGGGAAATACTAGGAAAAACTACACACTTTTTACAGTGCTCTACAGTCTTTTCTCTGTCTGGAAGGAGCAGAGTTGAAATCAGCCACCTTAATCTCAATGAAAAAAAGGAAGCACCTGGAATATGACAATTTTGCCATCATCTGCTTGAAGGTAGAAAGTCCATGAGGAAGTTATGAAGCTCTGAGCTGAGTCCATCATGTCACTCCAGAATGACCTCACCAGTGTCAGAGGAAAGAGGAGATGAATTCTTGGCATCAGGGACATTAACTGCAAGAACAACATTAATGTTTTTTCCATTTGTTTTCATATGAAAAGGACAGAAATTATGTTCTTGCTAACCTCTCACCTTATATCGAGATTTCAGTCCTTAGGAAGATTTTTTTTCCATTTGAATAGATTTTAAAAAGGGAAGACAAACTGAACAGAAACAAGTAGGTGGTATTTGAAAAACATGTCACCTACTTACTTGCTCTTGCCTTAACTCAGCAAATGGCAACTGGTTCTGGCATCCAAGATGGCAAGCATATTGTTCATCAGATTGGGAGTATGCTTCAGTGCAGGCTGCAAGGGAGAAATTCCCCAAATGAGATGATAAATTCTGCATTTTAGTTAAGAAAACATTCTCAGTATAAGTTGGATCAGAAACAAAGCAGCAGTTGACAATCCCATTTGCAGGGAAAGCTATGGTAATCCCAAGGTAGCATTTGCTCTGAGGTTTAATGACAGAATCAGAGCTTCAACAGAGCAGGGAGTTGAAATCTGGCTGCAATCAGAGCAAATGATCAGCAGTGTTACCCTAGCTGAGCTCAGGGATGCAAGTTCTCATTGATCCTCCCACCACCACTATAGCTTTCCTCTACATATTACAAAAACATCCGAGAACAGAGATGGAACCCTAAAGAGAACAGAGGGACCATCAGTCCATTAAATCCCTTTGAGGTAACAGCAGAAGCCATGGTAACACAGGAAAATCAAAGGAATATTTCCTGCCAATACAGAAACTGCACTGAAAGTATTATGGAATAATTTCTTACGAAAAATTAAGCTAACTTTGTTTTAGAGAGAGCTTCTATTAATTGCTCACTAGAGATCATAAAGACCAAGAAATCTAAATTATTTGGAGAGAATAACTCAGTTTATTCTGGCCATGGACAAATCAGGCAGATGACACACAGGCACAGCTCTCCTGCACAGTGGACAGGGTTGCAGTAATACCTGACCTATAGAATCAAATCAAAAAGCAACACAGAGGACAGCAGCTCTCCCAGTTTTCCAGAGGAACAAATGGACCATGACAAGGACTAAGAAGCTGGCAGGAACTGCAGCAGCAGTTAACATTTGAGTGTTCAGTTCATGGCACCTGAGCAGCCATTCCACGCTACAAACTGCCACCGTGTCAGTGCTTGCAGGAAGCACAGAGACAGAACTGAGCAGAGCAGCCAAGATGGATCTGCCAAGCACACAACACTCACTCAGGGCACCCACCAGCAGATTACAGAACATAAGCCAGCAAAGACAACAGCCCCAGAAAGGAGAGTTAAAGCAGAAAGAAGCAACTGCTCCATTGCTCTACATGTGCTCTATTGCTACATTACGCTGCTTTATGGCACTCTCTTGTGTGTGGTTTGACAACTATGCTGACAGGCTGTATCACAGCTACTCACAGTGTGACAGACTGCAGCATTAGCCCGTTTCTGGAGTATTTACTGCACTTTTGTAACATTAGCATCTTTGTGTGCCAGGCTTTCTGCTTCCCTACCTGAGCTGGCCACAAGCTCTCTTGCTTTCAGGAGCTACTGAGAGGATGAAAGCCTTCCCTGAGTTCTGGCCTGGTGCTTAATTGTATTGGTAGTAAAGGTGAAGAGTTCCTATCTTTCCTTTCTCAATAAAAGTGTGAATCAGCTACCTCAATATTATTGGAATAAAGTTCTATACAATTCCAAACCCTCTATTAATTGGCCTGTATCACACATCATCCCTGGCGGGACACAAAGGTGTGGCACTTGGGGACATGGTTTAGTGCTGGGGGTAATGGTTGGACTGATAATCTTAAAGGTTTTCTCCAACTTAAATTATTCTATATTTCATCTTCACTGTTAAATCTTTGCTCTAACATAGACAGTCTGAGAGGATTAGTAACCAGCACTTAAAGGACTATTCCAAACAAAACACGTATCTCATTCCCACGGAAAGGCTTAAGATGTAGGCTAGATCACAAGTTACAAGGCACATTAAGATCTGTGCTCTTGCTCCATGGAACAATTCACTTCTATATACAAATTTGTCAAGAATGGCAAATGGG
The DNA here is from genome assembly GCA_009812075.1 of Sialia sialis. Classification (NCBI taxonomy): domain Eukaryota; kingdom Metazoa; phylum Chordata; class Aves; order Passeriformes; family Turdidae; genus Sialia; species Sialia sialis. The sequence continues at coordinate 10,853,064 of VRYO01002482.1, read as the reverse complement.
ACTGATTGTCACAGGGAATTATTAAAAGACAAGCGTTCATTTACCTGGATTTCTCCCCAGGTATTTTATGTTTTCTATGACAAACAGTTTAAAGTAAAATGCAGTATTTCTAATTTATTTACAGAGACTGATGATACTTAAGACATCCAGGAAAAGAGCAACACTGAGGAGAAACTCACAGAGAACAACTTTCCCATTAAGTTTTTTTTTAATATATCCCGTATATAGATTTTTAAGAAGCTGTTAAACAAACCCAAAGCAACTGAAAGAACGCCACCAATTCAACACCACCCGTTCAGGCATTGCAGCTCTCCCCTGCACCATGCCTTCAGCTGCTGGGATGCTGAAGGGGCTCTGAGGGCTCACCAGAGTCACACTCCTGCTTGGTCCGATTCAAGTCGGCGCCATCATCCACGAACTGGCAGATGGAGAAGAGTCGGCAGCCACGCTGGCAGGCAAACAGCTCCTCTTCCTGGGGAGGCACAAGGAAAGGCTTGCATCGCTCCAGCCCACAACAAATTGTCAGAAAACAAGCATTTTTTTGTTGTTTGGTTGAGTGTTTTTGTCCTCTTTCCCTCCACCAGCTGCACAAGCAAGCGCAACGTGAAATGGGTGAACTGAAATAAACCCAAGCCAAGCAGCACTAGCAACCTATGGGTTTGTTCAAACACAGCTTTCCCTTCTGCACTGGGCACACCTGGAACAGCAAATGCTAGTTTGTAATTCCACAACTCACAAGCAATTCCACAGACAGTTTTAAAAAGTGTTGTGTTTGAAATTAAGAGACAGTGCAGTATAAGATTTATTGATGCTCCATTCTCAGAACTTAAATGGTAAAACCCAGCAGGAAAGGACAGAAAGCCTCTAATTTTGACAGTGGAATAAAATATATCTAAACAGATTAATGACTCTAATCAGAGCTACAACAGAACTATCAGAAAAAGAGATTATTTTCTGATGTCCTACACAGCATCCTGGTTATCTGCCTGCTCCACAAACACAAATGTTTATTTATTATATTGAACTGAAGGGCAAAAGGGCTTCCTCACTGCCAGCCATTAAAATTAGGCAAACACAGAAATCCTACACCCAAGTATTCTGTCCACAGCTCCAGGGGGATGGATGTGAACTGCAGCTGTGTCACAGGAGTGTCTCACTGACCACACCCTGCCACTGACCCATGAATCAGACCTTCAAAGCAGCAGCCACTCCAGCTGCACAGGTGCAAAACAGGCTCTGAATTGATTTAACAACAACCAAACACACCATACCTCTTGTACAACCTGTTGTAAATGACCTGGCTATCTGCAATTGAGACCACAGGCTTTAAAGGCACAAGAGTAGAAAATTATTAATATAAACTAAAACCTAACACTGACAAGGTGGGTGGTGCTGTAGCAGAAAATGCTTTGTAATTTGATATCCAGATGAATGAGCTGTACAGATATATTTCCACCACAGTTTCAATGAAGTTTGTCTTATTATCCACTAAAACAATTTTCTTTCCATTTCACCAGTTTTGTGACAAACAGCAAACACTACATGTAAAAGATGTGGCTGTATAAGTGAACAGCTCCAACACAACAAAATTCAAAAGTGCAATTAAAAAAAACACCTAAATATCAGCCCTCCTTGAACTTCAAAGGTCTTGCAAGAGAAAAACACCAAAACAAGCCATAATACACATGTAAATTTGCATATATTCCACACAACTCCCTTCTTTCCAGCTAAAAAATCCAACAGAATTCCCTGGGGAAGCAAAGCCCTGTTACCTGATCCTGGCATGGCTCCACTTGCCTGCTGCCTTCCCTGAAATCCCAAATACGGGGTAAGAGTTCCACCTGCTACACAGATGCAGCTGATAATGAACTTTATTGCCAGCAAAGAACAAGGAAATATGAGATTTCTGATCTCAGATTTTCCAAATTTAAGCCCGTAATTCAAAGGCAACCAAGCATGAACAGCAAACTCTGGGGGATGAAATTAAATTCCTATCAGACAGAATTTCAGTATTTTATAATGAGACAAAAAAAATGCCCATGAAGACGAGCTACTTGTTTGTCATTTATGATGTTTGTCATCATTTTATGCCTCATCCTTCAACATCCAAGCGCCACAATAGCACCCTGACTCAGGATCTCTGCCCTGCCACGAACACAGCACTGTTTCAGTGCCCAAAATACGGAGCAGCCCAATCCAAATTACAGCTGCTTTTTTAGGAACGGAAAGGAGGAAAAAAAAGAGCAGCCAAACGCCCTAAACCCACAAAAGCCCCAGCACTGACAAGCTGTAGTTTGACAACAGCGCTTCACTGGCAAGCGGCAGCCTACCCATCTATTTACCAACGAATTATCTGTCTTTAGAGAAGAGCCGGGGCTGTAGGGGGACAGAGGCAAAGGAAGGGCCGTGCCAGCCCCGGGGGAGGCGGAGGGAAGCGGCGCAGGTGCTGGGAAGGGCCCGCCCGTACCTTGGGGTAGGTGTGCAGGGGGTAGGTCAGCTGGCAAGCGCGGTGACACGATGCCGTGTTGCCCAGCACGGAGTCGAAGGCCTCGGAGGAGGCGGCGGGGAGCTGCCCCGAGGCGGCTCCCGCCTGGATCACCAGGAACAGCGGCAGGAGCAGGAGGAGGACGGCGAGGCCTCCCCGCCGCACCGCCATCTTCGTTCCTCCGCCCCGGCACCGGCCGCCGGCAGCCTCTCGCGAGACGCGCTTCTCACGGAGCCTCACGGGAGGTGTAGTCCGCGCCGCGGGGCATCCCCGCCCATTCCGTAGTGCCTCGTCCCCGGCGGAAACTACCGTGCGGAAGCTACAGTGCGGAAAGGGCGAGGCAGCGGCACCGTCTCCCGCGAGGCCTCTGGGAAATGTAGTCCGCGCCGCGGGGCGCTCCCGGCCATCCCATAGGGCCTCGTCCCTGGTGGGAACTACCGGGCGGAAATGGCGGTGCCGCGGTGGCGGCTTCCGTGAGGGAGGGCGGCAGGGCGAGTATGGATCGGTTCGTGGTGCGCCGCGCCCGCGGCACGGAGAGCCCCCGCCGGGCCGCGCCCGGGCCCCGCGTCTACCGGCAGGTCACCCTCGAGTCCCTCAAGGCAGGTCACCGGCGGGAGGGAGCGGGGACACGGCCCGGCTCGGCCTCACGCGGCACCGGCTGCGGCACGGGCGGGACAGCGCGGGGCGACGGTGCGCGAACACCGGGTCCGCACCGAAATCTTTGCAGCGTTTAGGTGGGATCCCAACAGGGAAGTGGTTGAACAGATGCAGAGGGCTCCGCTGCCCTGGGAGGGGCTCCATGGGTTCTAACTCGCCGCGGTGACGGGTCGGGCTGGGCACACGATTCGAGGACAGCCCGGTGACACCGCCAGCCTCGGCATTTCCAGCTGGTTCTGGTCCCTCTCCAGCAAGGAAAACCCTGCAGCTCATTTCATGGATGTCTTGAGTGAGACCTGCACGAGAGCTGAACCCCTCTTGGTCACCTGCTTGTAGAAACACAACAGAACATTTGCTGTGCCGGAAAGTTCATCGAGTGCGGCAGAAATCAAAAGAATGGTGCATAAAGCATTGCACTTGTCTGACCACTGCTGGATAAGATGCCTCACATCCCAAATGTGAGACTTGCACTGTTGGCAGTCTGCTCTGTCAAGATCTGTGGCAGAACCAATGAAAAACACTGCAGTGTGCAGTGTGTTCAGGTCTGCATTTGTGTTCCCTAATGCTTTGTTTCTTACCTTGCTGGCTTTGTTTTACTTCTGAAGTCAATGTGAGCTGGACTCTAATCGACCACCTCCCTCTTAACCCCTTTTCCTATTTAGAAACATTAATACAATGGATTCCTTAAATCCAGAACGCTTCTGGGAGATGTTTGCTACATCCCCAGAGTTTGGCAGGCCAGGGTGAAGCCTCTTACTTTGTTTGCTGGTTACTTCACTCTTGATTTACAGGAGTTTCCTAATTCCAAGCAAGTACCCATCATATCTTCTGTGCCATGATCAATAATTCATGCGCTGATAACAGCCCCATTAGCTGAGATGAAGGTGCTGTCCTTATTTATCGTAACAATACTCCACTTTCCTAATGGCTTCTCTCTTTCCCAGAGAGTTGTGGTTGTGGAAGACATAAAACGATGGAAGTCTATACTTGAGCTTCCTGGGCAACCAAAAGAGAACCTGATGGAAGCTTTGGAGGAGCTGAAGAAGAAGATACCTTCAAAGGAAGTGTTACTTTCCACTAAAATAGGTACATCTGGTCTATCTAAATTGTGAATATTAGGCTGTCTTGTGTCTGCTTAGCTTTTTAAGAAATGAAGAAATTGCTGCCAGTGGAATATTTTTGATATCAAGGCTGCAATTTTCACAGCTTTTAATTTAAAAGTTAGCTGTCCTCTGATTTTCTCCCAGGAAATACTGCATCACTCTTTTTGTGGTCAGAGTTTTGAAGAGCTCTCCTTGCTAACTCTGTGTTTTATTCCTTCACCTGCTGTCCGTCAGTGCTCAATTGTCTGATTTGGCTGAATCCTCTGAAAGTGTGAGAAAATCTCCTCTCAGACTGGCCCAGAACTGCTTCCTGCATCCTCCCACTGGGGAATCCCCAGCAAATGGCACAGCCCAATGCCTGCCTGTTCTCCACGGGATTTGAGGGAGGGATAACCACATGGTGCCTGCCTTTCCTGAACAGGGAGGGCATCCCGGCCTTTGTTTGCCATCAGAGCAGCCGGGTCTCTGTTCACAGAGCCCTGGAAAAGGAGCTGTGATCCGCCTCCATCCCCTTTCATTTCCATGCTCAGCTTATCCAGGCTTTTCCCGGGATTTTTCCCTATGCCTGCCTGGGAGAGCCACTGAAGCCTAACAGTGACATCTCCTGGCCGACAGCGCTCCTGGCCAGGGAGAAACATCCCTCTGGAAGCAGGAAGGTCCCTTTTGTCTCCTCGCAGGGGAAAGCCTCTCCTGCACTGCCATGCAGTGGGAAGATTGCAAAAGATGGGAAAGATTCTGCTTGGAGTCACATGTTAAAAGGCTACAGCCATCACCAGCAACCCCTGCTTCCTGAAAGGGGTTCCCAGTTAAAAACCAGCGCTTTTTGTAAGTCAAGCTTAAAAGCCTTCACCAGATCCAGCATCAGTGTAAAAAACAACAGTGTAGCTCTGTGTTAAATAAGTGTTGCTCCTCACCTTGGTGACTTGGGAAGGTGATTTTCACAAGTCCTTGCTAATTTTAAATCCTGGTCATTTTGTATTTGTTTGTGTCAATGCTTGGTTGTTTTTTGCTGAAGAACAACGTGCATGGCTGTTTTAGCACGGATATGATTTGACAGGCTGTATTTTTGCCTGCCTGGCAGTCCCAAAGGAGCTGTTCTGTTTTCCAGGTCACACCGTGAACTCAATGCGCAAACACCACGACCCAGACGTATCCAGCCTCGCCAAGGACATCTACAGGGAGTGGAAAACCTTCATCAAGGAGCACTCCAACAAGCCCAGCATGGAGGTCAGGAGCGATCCCAAGACAGAGGCTTTCAGGAAGAACGCTCGGAAGCTGCTCTGTGAAGCCCTGGAATTAGAGGTACAGTGTAACAGTGTTGTTGCACCACTTCATGAGTGGTTTGTCCTAAGTGTCTTCTGCCTTCACTCAGAGCCAGGATTAAAAAATGCACAAAGGAAATGGGTTTTCTCGTGTTTGGGCTTGGTTGTTTATTAAATCTTATCAAAAGTACAGAATGTTCAGCAATACTTCTAGCTACCTGCTAGAAGTGAGCAAAATGGAGACAGATCCAGCTGCTACAACATCTCTTAAAGCTAAACAGTCCAATGGAGAAATAACACCTATATTATTTATACTTTTAACCCAATAACTAAATTCCCATGACCCTCAGTGTGGCACTAACTGTTCAACCAGAAACTACTGCCTGAAACCATGAAGAAGAAGGAAGATGAAAACTGATTCACCACCCAAGATCCTCCATCTTGTCCCATACCTGTTACTATATTCTATGCACACCCCAAACTCCAAACCTTTCACCACGTGATACTACACATTTCTATTCAACTACACACCAGTGATTTTAACTTCATCACTCAAATTTGGAAGCCTTCTCTAGAGAGTCAGTGCTAGAAAACACAGAAAGTTAAAAAATCTCAGGTTTCTGGGATCCAGCAGCACAGTTCACAGTCCCTTGTCTGTGGCTCCAAAAATTAAACCTTTTCCAGCTGGAGCTCCTGCCAAGGTGGTCCTGCCTGCAGAGTGAGGACAAGACCTGGTGATCTGTTCCTATTTTTAGGGATCCCCAGCACATCCCTGTTTATGAGTAACTTCATTTGCAAGGTAGATAAGGTTTTTTGGTTGTTAACCAAGTGAACCTGCTCATTGTAAACAAGGTGTGTTTGCTGTCATTTCCATAACCTGTTTACTTGTGTGGCCACTGCAGTTGGGCTGTACAAGGAGTACATTAATAAAACATGAAGTTTTTCCTACTATACAGCTATAAAAGCAACAGTGGGACTTTTTGGGTGTTTCCTAATTAAATATTTGTAAATTTAAATCTATAGCAAAAACAGAGAGGCAAGGTTGACAGTATATAAAGTGGTGATAAAAACCAGATCCCTCAGGTATGTTTCACTAAATGAACAAGGCTTCACTGTAAGGCCTAATAACTAGCTTGCTTGGTCTATGAAATGCTACAATAATTATGATTTTCAATTTATTCATTAATTACCCTTTAAATAAGTCAAGTGATAAGCATTCAAGAGTTGCAAAGCTGTGTGTTTGCTAGCTGTGAGAACAACTTCTCCAGTTTCCAGCCTGGGGCAGCACAGAAGGATGGTTTTCTGTAGGAGTGCCTTAGAAAGGTGGGAGCTCACCCTTGCTGGGTCAAGCTTAGTTCTTAGAAAGCACAGCTATGCATGATGATTATAGTGGCAGTAAAGTCTAAATCTGTGGGACATAAAGACTCTGGTACCACCCTAAAACGAGTAGAATTGGGTAAAGCAGAATTAGATAAAGCAGCAGGACTCACCTGAAAACAGCTGCAGCCACCACATGAGCAAACAGAGGTTCCAGCAGTTGAGCTGCTTGTAAAGGCAAGGGGAGCCACAGCTGCTGCACTGACTCCTGAGAGGAAAAGGAGATGGGAAGGTGGGATTGAGTGGATCCAAGGGGCGTTTTAGTGATGGGTACTAAAATCTGTGTGGTGAAGGTCTTGCAGGAATACTACTTAGCTGCATGCAAAGCATGGGAGATTCCCCATCAAAAAAGACAGAAGTGAAATTAAAACCATTTCTTAAAGGGTGAGGGATTTTTTGCTAAACTGTGCTGAATTACAGGTTTTGGCACGTGTTGAAGCAATAACTACATAATTAACATTTAGCAAATCCCTTTCTGCGTTCTTAATTACACCTCCTTCTACACACAGAGAGCCCACATTTCCCTTTATAGCACCAGGCAGAGAGTTGCCAAGTGTTTGGCATGTCTTAGAGTTGCTGTTGGAATCGAGTTTATAATAGTATCCAAGGTGCCTTGTATCAGCAAGATCAAAAGTGAGCTTTATGGAGACACTACAGCATAGCTTATAATTGCAGTTGAGCTTGATACCCAAAGCTTGTCAGAGATTAGTTTCCTGTTGTGATGGCAAAGTACTGCCACCCAGCTGGAGGTGGGGATATGTTCCCTGCCACTGACCATGTTGCCTTGTCCCTTAATTGCCAGGGTGGAATTAAATTGCTCTTCCTGTTACACTTGTGATGGGAAGCAGATTTCCTTGAGTCTAAGCTGATTAATGAAGAAACACCGAAAGGCACCAAACTCCAATTTCAATCAGCTGGCCTCCTTATTAAATGTAAAGATCTAATTTTATACTTTGCTGTTTTCAGATTGATCACCCACTGGCTGAAAATATTGAGCGCGAAGCTTTTCATCTCTGCTCGCGCCTCATTAGCGCTCCGTATCGCAGGGCCGTGCGAGCCCTTGTCTTCTCATTAAAGCACAAACCTGAGACCCGAGCAGGAGTCAAGGATGGCACACTCACTGTCCCTGCCTTTGTACAGAGCCATAAAAAGTGAGGAGTTGTGCTTGATCCCCAGGGAGAACTTGCTGTGCCTGCATCCCCGTGGAACTGGGAGCCCTTCCTGCGGCGAGGGGAGTGCAGGTGACTCCCTGGCACCACTCCATGAACTGCTGGAGGGAAGAACTAAAGATGGAATGGGTGCTGTAAACCTGACTTGGTACAAATCCATCTGGGCTTGTTGCAAGGAAAGTTTCTTCTGCTCTTCTGTGTATTTTCTATCCTTGCTGACTCACTGGTTTCTCTCTTCTGCCCATTTGTTGTAGCTCAGTTTAGCTCCATCCCTGACGTGGATGTTCAGGTGTAATCAGCTGAATAACCCTTTAAAGGAGCAGCTCTGTGCTGTGCTGGCTGGAAATACTGGGAATTATGGGTAATTGGTCCATGGGAGGGGATTCCTGGGGGATAATTGCAAATTCTAGTTAGCCCTAAATCAGCCAAGTCTGCTGCAGCTGGACCCTGCCTGTGGCAAGAGCTGTTTTGCCAAGGTGATTTCCCTGTGCTGCATTCCAGAGCTGAATGCAAAATGGATTTCAGTGACTTCCATCATCTCAGTCATCCTGTGATTTGGGGCATTTTCCAAAGCCCCAGGGTAAAGGTGCTATCTAATGCCTCTGCTGTTCAAGGAGCAGCTCGTTCAGCCTTCCAAACCTCACTCGTGATGTCAACGTGGTGCTTGTTCCTACTCTAATGTGAAAAAATCTTGTGATGAATTTTCTAAATAAAACAAAATACTCCTTTTAAAGGCTTTTTTTTCTTCTCTAAAGGGATCATGGTTCAGAACGATTGCATGAACAAATCTAAGACACAAACTATTGTTTCAATTCTTTCTAGTTACTGAAAATTGGAATTCTTGCCTCTATTTGCTCTGATTTCTTCTGTGCCACAAGTTGTCTTGTTCTCTCTAAGCTATTACTACAGCATGGTGTTTATATCTTCACCTAAAAAATGACTGACTGTCATTACTTGGACCTGCTAAATACTTCTTTCATCTGTGGACCTTTAGCAGAAACACCCAAAACTTACCTGAGGTGTTGAACTCCATAAATTTCATTCGATAGTTGCAGGGTCTCTTAAGAATATCTCAAACTCAGTTTTGTTTGCTTATGCCAGTGCAAGAGCAGTTTTGCCTGTACACATTGAAGGTGTCCTCTAACAGTTGAACACAGAAGTTTCATCTGTAGGAAGTTAAGATCGGGTGTGTTGGAGGCAGAAACTGGCAGATCCATGGGTGGTGAAGGTGTGGGTAATATTCAGTAAGATATAACACTTGTTGATCAGGCTGTGGCAAAAAATGGGGAAACCCTCAATTTCTTACAAGCAATCAGCTCCATTTCCTACTTAAATAGCTTCAAACTGCACAGCTGTAATTGAATATGTGTATCCTGGACCATCAGGAGAGGTTCAAGATCAATGAATGACACAGCTTTTGCATCAGAGCTGCAACACCAAGACCTGCAGTATTTCTTTTCAAGTTCATGTTCCTGGTGCCAGGCTGTGTTTTGTCTATTTGGGTAACATGACAAGCAAAATTCCTGAAAATTAAGAACTTCTGGTCTAATGAAAGCCAGGCTAAAGAAGTTTTCCACACAGGTCCGATACAGTCTGGCTGTGCCAAATATTTTTCATTTAGAAAGTAACTTCAGGGATGCAGAGTTGCTGCATGTAAGCAGAAAACTCTCCTATAAATTTCCTCTATTTAACGGTTGATGGTTTTGCACAACTTGTTTCAAAGGAACCCAAGTGTAAAGCTCTGGGTCCAGTTTTCTTATCTTGACGTTAAAGCTGGCAGTAACATTTGGGCTGAGGATTCACAGACTCAGCTTTGCAGAAAACTGACTGGAGGAACTGGAAGAGAGTCTGGAGAGTCAGACTCCAGACCCCCAGCAGGAGGAATTCAGGGAACCAGGGAATGCTTTAAGCACAGAAACAGAAAGGAAGGTGGGGAAAGAAAACAGAAACAGAGATGGGAAAGCAATAGGCCAAAAAGGGCTTTGCTCTCCCAAAGGGTGATGCTGAATGTGACAACAGGATACTTGATACCTGGCACTAATGAAGTTTTTAATTAGTCTATAAAAACCAGATTCCCTCTGTGGAGCAGCTCACCTGCACTGTGTTATTTATGCCTTGGGTTACCTGCTGAATCAGTTTGCTGCTCCTTGGCTCTTCCTTCCCTGCCATGGGTGATGCAGCCCAGTCCCCATGCTGGGGAAACCCTTCCAGATGGAAAGGGACGATGGAAGGGCTGAGCAGTGCTCAGTTTCTCTGGCAGGGAGTCTGAAATCACTGGTTCCCTTTTAACAGGGGAAATGTTAATTGAGGGAGGCACCCAATCTAGAGAAAAGTCCTCATTTTTCCCTTTTTTCTTCCAGATTAAGCCCATCCCACAGATTCCTTTCAGCAAAGGATAAATAAAGCTGGCAGACCTCTAGAGACCTGCTACACCCAGCAAAGAGAGGAGGGAAGCACCTTCTGGAGGTGTCACCTCCTGCTCTCCCTCCCCATGCTTGGGGAATCCAGCCTGGGTTCAGGGCAGGGAAGGATGGAAGAGGGAATTCCCTCCTGCCAGAGCTGACTTTTGACCCTGGCTTTGAAGAGCAAATTTGGGAAGGCAGAAGGTGACAGCTTGCTCTGTTCCCCATCAGCAGGCACGGCTCAGGAGAGCTTTGTCCTGCTGCAAATTACTTGGGTGAAAGAAGATGGGAGTAGACAAGACCCTCCCTGTTCTTTGGAAAAGAGAGAGCTCAGCAGCTCACCAGTTTTTATCTTTCAAGAGGCTCTTCAAAGGTTTCTTCACAAAGAACCCAAACTTTTAGATCTCATTTGCTTCCCTGGCAGCCCTGTAATATGAAGGGCTGGCTAAACTGGCCCTGGATTAAGAGACATGAAGGCAAGGAGCAGGCACAGAAATCCTTGGAGCCCAAAGACCACTCCAGGAACTTCCAGAGTATGTTATGCAGCAGAAATAGGGGACTGGAGCAGTGGAAGAACAGAGGGAGGCAGAAAAGAGGTAGAGGGTGGGAAACACATGGAATTCCCCAGCCCAGCTGACCACAACAAGCAAAGCCTTGTTCCTTCATGCAGGGCATAGCAATATTCGGGTGGGTAAAGGTGGCACCTCACAGGAGGGGAAACTGAG
>VRYO01002482.1:10829378-10841845 GCA_009812075.1 Sialia sialis | reverse complement strand
AAAAAAAAAAAAAAAAAAAAAAAAAGGAAGCCCATGCCAGGATTACACTGCAATTAATGATGCTCCAATTCTTGTGCTGGCAGTCCCCTGAACAACATCCATGGTCTCTGTCAATTAAACTAGATTATGGAATGATCCTTGCTAATTATATATTATTATCTAGCAAGCAGTTATCTTGTTATAAAGGGTGCTCCTATAATGGACAAACACTGTTCCTCTAGCACAGCCAGTCCCAATGGCAAGAAAAACACAAAAGCCAAAATCATTTCTGCTGTGGCCAATATTTTGCCTGAGCTGGAATGTTCACATTGCAAACACTGCACTCCTGTCCCAGACAGAGGGAAGAGGAGGAGGAGAGCTGCAACATGCAGAGCCAGCCAGAGGGAGAAGGCAGGATCAAATCTGTTATCCTCAAAGCTGCCACAAAGACATGACTGTAAGCTCAAAATCCAGCTGTGAACTCTCCCACCCATCATGGAGCACTCAGCCTCCACACACCAAAATCCCCATGAGCAGAGCCCTCTCTGCCCCTGGGGCTGTGATGATCAGGAAACTGGGCTTAAAATAAGCTTGGAAAACAGCTCCTGGTAAATGTCGTCATTGCATTTCTAATTGTCCATATGCTTGATCCATTATGTTTTCCCAGATGGCTGGGCTGCCTGACTACTGCTTCCTCATCTGTGCCACTCTGGCCAGGGTCTCCAGCAGGTACCTAGATCCCCAAGGCAGGAACACCCTCGTGGCAGGCTCTGTGTCATGCCAGCCAGGGTCTCCAGTAGATACCTGTGAGCTCCATCCTTCCCAAAATCACACCCCTGACCCATCAGTGCCAAGCTCATGGCTGGCTCAAATAAAAGTGGCTGGTGGACTCCTGGCCTTATACACTAATCCCCAGGAAAACCACCCTGAGGAGCAGCAAACCTGCCCCTGCTCCAGCCCATGAACTGCCCTTATGCTTGCCCAAGAGCCAGTCCCTATTAAATTACCCAAAAATGTTTGAGGAGAGGATGCAGAGGATGCACAGCACCAGCATCCTCAGTCATGGGCTCAGCTCCAGCACTGGCTCCCTGGGCATCACAGGCACTCAATTCCCTGACTGGGATTAGAGAATAAAAACTGAAAAGACACAAATAAACCCTCTGAGCAGAGCACTGGGGGAAGGTCCATCCGTGCAGGACCATGGGTGTCACCACAGAAAACATTACATGGAATAAATATCCTGGGAAGGGGTGGATCACACCCTGTCCTTGCTGGGCTCCCCAGTGGGATTCCCAGCCCTGCCCCAGCGTCTCTGCGCAGAGGGAGCAGGGTCTTGTGCCAGCAGCAGTGCCAATTTTGGGGCACTTCCAAAAGCACATTCCCCAGCAGCACACCCTCACAGCGTGACACATCAGGAAAACCTTCCTGGTAAACAGAGAAAACACAGAGCATGGCTGAGATTTTTCAGATTTTTTAGCACAGCTTCTCTCCAGTAGGAGCGATCTCCCCAGGGAAGGAGAGGAATAAACCAATTGATCCCCTGGGGGCTCTTGCAGTCCTGTTTTCTATGATCTACAATTTTCCAACAGTTCTTCACTGGATTTGCACGCAGACGTTTGCAGAGGGATAACAGAGGCTCTCCCTCCTGCACAACAGCCAAGCCTTTGTCTGCTCCAGGGAGACATGACTCCACATCCATAAGCAAAGCCAGGAAATGGGGAGGCTGCATCCAGCCCAGCTCAATCCAGCCATCATGGATTTATTTATCATCAATAAATTATCAGATGAGCAATGGCATCACTGCCTGTGCTCGCTCGGGAAACACCGGGCAAACTCTGTGGAGGGGAACGGAGGACCACAGGCATGGTGCAGGGAAGGAGCGCTGGTGATGGATTCCTGATATCTCTTTGCCACTCATCTGAGCAGCTTTTACATGAGAAGAAGGGTTTATTTCAGAAAATTACCTGGGCAGTCCCCCTCCCCTGCAGGGCACCATCACCAGTCGGGGCAGTATGTCAGGGAAGACCTGGTTTAACAGGGGATGCCAGTGAGCAAATTCCTACAGGACAGGGAGAGACTGGATGCCTAAATCTAGTGGAGAGGCTGAGACATGGTGGAGGAAGTCTGGAGGCTGAGGAGGGCTGGTATTTGGTGAGCCCCAGAGGCTTTCCTTGCTCCAAGTGAGATGACTGGATGAGTGGCTCGCTGCTGGTGGCAGATGCAGCTGTGAATGCCATCAGAAACAAGTGGGTAAAGGGCTTCTGGAGCCATTCAAGTTGCATTAATCACCCTGCCCATGATCCCTGGATAACACCCTGCAGCCCTTGGGCTGCTGAGAATCCCCTTGGCTCAGGAGCAGAGCTGTTCCCACAGCACCAGTCCTGCATCCACAGGGATGTGTGCAGGGGGAGCACTTCACCCAGGGATGCTTGGGTGGTTGTGAACTGGAGCCAGAGCTGGAAACACTGCCTGGGATGACCAGGTCCAACTCCGTATTTGAGTGCAACACCGAGAGCCATCCAGAAAAGCCTTTTCCCCTGCAAATGGCAGGGCTCTGGGGGTTCCAGCTGGGTGAGGAGTGCCTGTCCTGCAGGCAAGGGCTGGATGCTGCTGGGTGCCGTGGGCTCCCTGCCAGGCACCAGCAGCTGCAGTGCTCACCTGTTTCAGCAAAATCTGGGCCACCAAAAGGTTAATTATATCTTTAAGTTTCTTTCAGTTGTCAAATCTTCTAACTATGGTCTCAAGCTGACAGTTCTATACCCAGCAATTAACCGGCAGCGAGGCTTTGCAGGCAGCGGGGGAGGCTGGCCTTGTTTACCATCCCTGCACACAACAGCCTCTCAAAACATTCCCTTAATGGAGCTGGCAAATATTTCCCTGGGAAATCTCGCATTTGCCGATGTGTTGCACCAACAAACGCCAAATCAATCCGGGCTCCGAGAGCTCCTCGTTGGAGGCATGCACAGCCCTGTGCCTTCCTCCCTCCCCAGACACTCCCTCAGTAAAATCCAGGAGGAAAAGCTGCTCAATCATCATCCTATTCCTTTGCTGCTGCTTCCCCCAATGCCCTGATGAACAGAACTGTCCCAGAGGGAAGCAGGACATCAGTCAGGGCAACCTTTCAGCGATGGGATTCTCCTGCCAGTCCCTGCTAAATGCTGCATTCAACAGCACAAGGGATTTGCTTTGCCCCAAATGACCACACTGGGATACTTTAAGATCATTCCCTGCACTGCAGTGTGTTTCACAAAGGCTGGAGGAGGAGGGGTGGCCTCTTTCCATAGCAAGATTTCATGTGGCTTTGACACACGCTGGCAGTGACCCACAGAGATGAACACAGGCTGCTGTGTGACAGCCACCCTCTCTTTGGTGCTGAAGGGGAATGTCCTTTGTGCTGGGGTGGCACAGAGGCAGGCAGAGGTCATTCAGCCATCCATCAGGGTTTTTGGTGAGGATCCCCAGTTTTCTGGAGGGGCAGATGATCACAGGACTCTTCATGCTCTCAGGTGCTGAGCTCACCTTCTGCAAAGATCACGAGTAGAGATCTGGTGTCACTGAGGTCCCAGGGGAGCCAGCCCCTCCTGCCAAGGTTGTCTTTACAGAGTTACCAAAACCTCTGCACTCCAAGCCATAGCAGGATTTGCCTATATTTTCAAACTTCAGGAGTAATGCTGGTAGAGAGTTCACAGCCATGGACACCTGGATATGCTGGAAAGGAGGAAAAGACAGAGAAGAAGAGGATTGTTCTCCTCCCCTCCAGCTGCTGGTGGCTGAGGCACTCAGGTGAGTCCTGCGAGAAGGTGAGACAACATGTGAAGATCAAACAAGGAGCTCCAGGGCACAGCAAATGCATCTCATCACATCACCCACAGACACCCAGAAACATCACCTGGGAGCACCTACATGAGCTACATCTGCGTGTGCCAGGTGGAATCCCTGTAACACAACTCCACAGTCCCCCCCCAGCACAGGCCAGGAGCACAGAGAACATTTGTTGGGAATATAGCTACATTTAGGGATGGTTTGTACCTCCAAGAATACAGCTAGAAATAATTGACAGGAAGATTTGCAGCCATCGGCAAACAACGTTGCTTTCCTGAAAGCAGCAGCACTACAGGGAAAACAAATTGAAGCAGGTGCGGGAAGAGTTAGGGAGCACAAGAATTGCATTCCTGAGCCAAATGGACAGATTGAGACAGAGCAAAACAAATTGGGAAGGGAAACGGCTGCCTATTGCCCAGATTTTTCAGGCACTAGGAGAAGGTGGAGGTTGGGTTCAGGCTCACTTTCAGGGCCTGAGAGCTGTGTTTCTGTTTGGGCAGCTGTGTTAGGGTTCAGCCTGGGGTGAGGGTGGATTTTGGGGTGCCTTTCTGCCCTGGGCAGGACTGGGAGTGCAATCCCTAGAGTCTGGGAAGAGCATCCTACAGAAGCACCAGCCCCACCACTGCGATGACCATGAGGAGCCCAGCCAGGATGCAGATGCTGATGAAGACGATGTCGCTGGTGTCCTGGCTCTTGATTTCACGGGCATCGACCGCTTCCCCCTCCCACTGCTGGGCATCCACCAGGTTTTCTGCCTGGCTCAGCCTGGATGGATCAGGGCCAGCAATAAGGGTCACTGAGGCTTCCTTCCTCTTTGGCTCACACTGCACCTCGTACTGGTGGATGTCCTCCTGGTCTCCCACTGAAAAATCAATGTAGAGGGTGCTGACGATGACAGACGTGTTGTTGCGTCTCTGCAAGACAAGGGACATGGCTCATCAGGGCTTTGTGCAGCTCCTTTCCAAGGGGTTGGCCAGGAATCAGGCCAGTATCTACTGGGAAAATGTGGGAGGGACTGGGAATACCTCTCTGCAGCCAGCACAGGGATAACCATGTACACAGCTTGCTTTACAGGAGGGTTTGCTGATCACTTACCTGGGATTCAGTGCCACAGGTGTCAAACCTGGTGTGTATTTTAAAGTTCCTGCCAACCACCTGGGCTGCACAGGAGGGGGTTCCCAAATAAATCCTATTCCTCTCCAGCTGGGCCAGGGACTGCACAGGGATCTGGATGTGGAAATCTGTCCGGGTGCAGCTGACATTCATGGGCACAACTATTGGGACAGAAAACAGGGTGGTGTGGGGAGTTTCCAGGAAAAAAGCTACCTCCAGAATTCAGACAGCAATCAATATCAGTATTTTAGCCCTGTTCCATGCCAAGGGCAGACATGGATGGTTCCCAGTCACTGCTCTGCTTTCTGCCCATCAACCCTCTTGAACCTCATCCTCCTTCTCAGCTCTCCAAGTGACACACAAGTGCCACTACAGGCAACACCATCCTGCTGTCGCTGCCACTCTCCATCACTGCAAAGCCAGCAGGACATTTGAGTTGCTGTCCAGGACCAGACCATGAGAGCTTTGTGGATGGCTTGCCATGGGCACAGAGCTCCCCTGCATCCTACAACACCCCTGCAAGAGACACTACATTAATGAAACTGAGGAGACACATCTTGAGGGACTCCATGCGGGCCTTAGAGTGATGCAGCCACATGGCCCTCCTGAAAGGCTGAGCTGGGTCCATGGCCCTGGAGCATCCTCCTGGGGAATGGCCCAGCCCAGGCACAGTTTCAAGCATCACCAGCCCTCCACTGTCCTCAGGATGCTGATTTTGATGGGGAGCTGGTGAGCAGTGTGTGGAGAAAACTGCTGTTGGGCTGACCATGGTGCCAAGATGAAGAGCAAAGCAATGGTGACTCCAGCCCTTCTCCGTCTCTCCTTCTGGCACCGTGTTTGGCCTCTCTGGATATAGAAAGCATTCACACAAGGAAAGAAGTGGGAGGAAGAATACTCCCCTCTTTAAAGTGAATCCTTGCTCAGCTTGAACTAACCACTTGGGCAATATGAATTATTGAATTATTCCAGCTCCCTCTGAATCTCGGCCTTATGAAACTGGGAAGATGCAATAAAATCAATATGAAAAAATAGTGTCACTTTGCTTCGCTTAGTGCATTATAAAACCATTAGAAGATTTACCAAATAACTAAAGTGCATTAGATCAAGAGGAGGAGAAAGTGGATCCTCTCTCCTGGCGTGAAGGCTTTCATTTCAACAGCCATAAATCACACACACCCCGCCCAAGCTATGCCTTTTGGTGGGCCTGAAAGAGAAATATCTGCACGGCTGAAGGGATGGGGCGTGGATGCAGAGAGACTGAGGTGCCCCTTTGCCTCAGTGGGCTCCTGAGGAAGCTGGTGGCAGGGAGAGAGGCTGGTGTGCCCGGTGGGAGCAGCTGCTCTCCCGACAGTGCTGGCAGCTGGATGTGACACGCAGGATGTTAATCACAAGCAGATGCTGGAATCACTGGGCAAACACAGCCAGCAGGCTCAGCTCTGTGGAGGGAGGCTCAGTTTCACATCCAAGCCTTTGTCCTCCCCTAGCATGCATCTGGCAGTGTGTACCAGGGGATGCAGAAGCCTTGGGTACTGGGAGATGTCACACCCCTCTCTCTCTGTGATGAGACATCCCCACTCTTCAGCAGCACCCCATCTATCTGTCTGCTCCCTCTGGAGCAGTGACACCAAGAGTGTCTCCGTGCACACAGCTGTAAACCAGTGAGAAATCAGTGGGACAAGGACAGGGACAGACCTGCGGTGCACACTACAGCCCTACTAAATGTTCAGTACCACCTCTCTCCCTCCAGAGGTTGCAGAGGCTCAGGACAAAACTCTATCCCATCTCTAACTCCAAGAGCCACATAGCTCCAAATCCTTTCTGCTGTGCTGGGAGTGAAGAATGGTTTTGCAGCTGAGGGATAAAACCCAGGGCCAGCCTCCCCAGGGCCTGTGCATCTAGTCCAGCAGCCCTGCTCTGGCTCCAGCCCTCTGGAAAGGCTGGCCCTGGCTGAATCATCCCTGACCCACAGGTCAGCTCGGATGTAATTATACTGAAATACAACAAACGCCATAAATTTGCTGGCGTTCGAGGTCCAAAGGCTGGCAAATGGAGCAGGAAGGTTACACACCGCTCCTCCCACCAGCTGTGGACATGCCAGACATGCTGGCTGGGACATGGCATGCCAGCAGCAGGGGTGTGCCAGGCAGGGCTGCCCAGGTGGATTTGGGAATGCTGGACCCCGGGGGTCCTGCCCTCCCATGCTGCTGCCAGTGAAGGAGGGGACACAGTTCATGTCTGCCCGCTCAGCCATGTGCTGCAAGGCTGGAGCATCCAGAGCAGCAGGGAACAAGGCTGTGATGCTTGAGCTGGTTGCCTGCTCTGGGGTTTTGGCCCATTAAAAATCCCCAGATTTTCTCTCCCTCACACCCTGAGAGAGGAGCAGGAGCATGGTAGTGGCAGACACACAGGAATTTGAAGCCGGAAAGCATCCTCCTGAATACTAAAAAAGCACTTCTTGAATACTAAAAAAGCATCTCCTGAATACTAAACACAACGTGCAGCTCACTCGCCACGTCTCCCTCCGCCCCATCCCTAAGGAGCCATGGGCTCTGCTCCTGCAGACAGGAACCTTCACTGATGATCCTTTTGGAATTTACACAGTCTCAGGCACGTCCCAATGGAACTACAGCACTGAGGAGCACCCAGGTGGGACCTTACCTCCCACGTAGGAGATGGAGAAGCCCCTCTTGGCCGTGTTGCGGTCGGTGTGGAGGACCAGCAGCAGCTGGTTGCTGCGGGAGGTGAGGGGTGCCAGGCTCTCCCGCCCACACCACCGTCCCAGCAGGGATCCATTCTCAGTGCCACCATCAAAGGCAGACAAGTGATCATAGTCACAGCCCCCTGTCAGGCTGCTCCGGCCCTCCAGCTCCATGTCCAGGAAGAAGACCTTGATCCGGTAGCCCGGGGGCAGCTGGATGCTCCACTGGCACTTGAGGTTGTTGGGGTAGAAGTTGGGGTAGTGAGGGCTGGAGAAATTCCCTTTGATGGTGGTGAACACCTCCTGGCACTCGCCTGCTCAAGTTAAAAAGGGAAAGGAAAAATCAAAAGCAAACCTGAAGCCTCCTGGGAATGGATGAGTGATCATTTGTTTTGCTGCTAAAGGATGCTCTGCCCTTCACCTCACTGCTCCCTGCCTTGTGTTTGGCTAATGGACAGCTGGCAGTTTTGGGGGATGGAAACTCCCAAGGCAGTGAGAGTCCTACAGGAGCAATATCCCCATTATATTCCCATATCCCCAGGGAATGGCATGAGCAAGGGTGACTCCTGCTCAAGAGGGCAGCCCAGGGTTTGGAATAGCCACGGTGATGCCATTTGCATTGTGTGGTGGTTCACACTTCCCACCATCATCTCATGGGCTCTCCCCAAAGGAACCCTCCATGATCATCTCCCCTTGCTGCTGTGGGGGGGAGAGAACCACCACCCCAACCCAGCGCCTGTCCCCCCGTCCTTCCCACTGCCCCACCACCCTGAGACCCCGCACCCGAGTAGAAATGGGCCTTGAAGCCCCTGCCACCGATGTTGAAGTCCGACTTGAAGACAACGAGGAGGTGTGGGGTGGAGGAGATGGTGCGGGGCGGGCGGGCGCTGCCGCAGTAACGTCCCAGGTGGGGGGCAGTGACGGTGGGGCCATCAAAAAGGGCCACGTAGTCAAAGCCACAGCCTTGTCCCCCCTCCATCTGGAAGTCAGCAAACACCAGGGTGAGGGGGCCACCCCCGCTGGCCCCTCCGATGCTCCAGCGGCACTCGGCATCGTTGGGGTAGCTCTCGGGGTAGCGGGGGCTGGTGATCTCCCCAGATAGCCCCGTCAGCTGTCCACCACAGGCATCTGCAAGGAGGCAAGGATGATGAGGGAGAGGACAGGTGGATGGATGGATGCCCAGTGACCACCACACCTCCCTGCTACCTTTCCTGTAGGCGGCGGCGAAGCCGTGCTTGGCCACGTGCCGGTCGGAGCGGAAGACCACGGCCATGACGTGCCAGGCAGAGGAGAAGGGTGGCGGGGGGCTGTGGCCACAGAAGGTGCCCAGGAGGTTGCCCTGGTCCCGGGCAGCCCCGTTGTAAACCTGGAGGTAGTCGTAGGCGCAGGTGTCGTGGTACTCCAGCTCGAAGTGGCTGAAGGACAGCAGGACGGAGGAGCCCTCGGCCACCACGATGAGCCATGTGCACTCTGTCTCGTAGGGATACAGCCCTGGGAAGTTGGGGCTGGAGAAATTGCCAGAGGGTGCTGAAAGTACTCCACCACATTTGATGCCTGGGGGACACAGAAATGAGTGTGATGTCCCCTTTCCAGGGGAAGCCTAAAATAATGGAGTCAGGATGCACAACACCAGTTCCATCCCACCACCACAGTACCCAACCACCAGCATCCTGCAGACCTCCACTGGGCTTGTCTACCCACTCTCCCTGGAGGACACGTGTGCCCCCACCACCTTTCATCCCTCTCTGCAGCCCCTTTTCCCCATG
Source organism: Sialia sialis (assembly GCA_009812075.1). NCBI lineage: Eukaryota > Metazoa > Chordata > Aves > Passeriformes > Turdidae > Sialia > Sialia sialis. Next base: position 10,832,467 of record VRYO01002482.1, on the reverse strand, counting down.
CTGCCCTGCAGGGGCTGCAGCAGGGCTCAGCTGTGCCCTTGAGCTTGTCCTGCCAGTGACAGCGCAGCATCCCCACCTGTTTGTGGCTGGGAAAGAGGAAGTTGAGAGTGAGTTTTAAAGGCTCAGAGGCACCAGGCTCACCAGTGCCCAAGCCCTTCAGCTTTGTGCCTCTCACTGACCACACTGGTGGTATCAGAGAATTCCAGCTGGGGGAAACAGGGGTGAAGGGCTTGATATGCTGAACAATGAGTTATGCATGTAAGGATCGATTTCCTGATGAAATCTTTATACTGAGACATGTTATTATAAAATAAGGCTGAGAGGGGGCTGGCTGTCACCTGCCCCTGGGTCTGATTAGGGCTGGGGTGAAGAGGCTGGGAACATACATCATGTCTGGGAGGGATGCAGACCCTGCACAGCCCCCAGGAGACATGTGTGGGTTCCCAAACAAGGCTGGGCGCTCGCTGCCATCAATCTGGGCCAAGTATATTGCAAATCAATAGTCAGCCTGTGCACATTGCCTTTCATCGTGCTCACTGGCACAGTGACCTCCCAGCAAGGAGGTCCTGGGATGTGTGGGATGCAGCACCATGAGTGTGTGTCTGGCCAGATCTAAAATCTTCTTGCTAACTGCTGGGGATAGGCAGTGAAGTAATACGGGGCTGGTACTAAAGGAATAATGTTGTGGAAATAAATACCCAAGAGGGGAGCCTGTGGGAGAGCTGAGTAACCATGGTGAAGACAGACAGATGGATGAAGGGCTGGGAGCCTTGGGGTGCTCTGCGAAGCCCAGGTGGGTGTATATGGGGGATGAGCAGGCACCACAGGGCAATGGTGTGGCCTCAGGAGCACCTGCACCAGGGCCAGGGATGGGTTTTGATTTCTGGCTCAGCCCTTCTGTCAGAAAGGCCCTGGCATTTTGGGAAGGAGGATTGCTTGGGCCACCCTATCCCCTGAATTACTGTGTTATCTGCTAATCCTACCCTGCATCCTGGGGGATTTTTATCTGGTAAGGTGAGAGGTTTATTGCATGCGTGCCACATACACATACACGTATACATCCACATATAAATGTATAAATGTATATATAGATTTATATAGGCAAGTGCAACTCCAGAAACTAACAAACCCTTCACCAAAGCACCTGCACACCACAAAAGGACAACCCCTACCTGCAGTCCCCAGTAAGGTAAGCAGGAAGCAGAAACCCAAACACAGAGCAGTGTCCCACACTTGCTGCCACCACAACGCTGACTCCAAATCCCAGCTCCTTGCCCCTGGCCTGAGCCAGCCCCTCTCCCTGCAGGAGAGCTGGAACCCACTCACACCCCAGAGCCAGTGTGGCACCTGCAAACGGCCCTTCCCTCCTCAGGAACCATGGATGCCCATCCAGCCCACCAGGAGCTGAGAGCAGGCTCTTACCTCTGCTGGGAGCATCCCCGAGAGCCCCGCAGAGCACGGCCAGTGCTGCCAGACAGCCCAGCCCTGTGCACCCCATCCTCCAGCAGGCAAATCTCCCCTCACCAGTGCCCGAGCATCCTTTTGGAGCTGTCTATCTGGGAGGAAAAAAATAAATAAAGAGAGAAATAAATAAAAAGCAGGAGGACTTTAGAATTAATAGCGGAATGAATAATTCATCGCTTGTTTGAATTAAGAGCAGCAAGGTAACTTGATCTATTCCTCCCTTCCTTCACTCAGTTTTAATGATCTGGATCAAATGTCCCAAGGATTTACACTATACCAGATACCTTGTCAATACACTATATTTAGAAGAGATATTAATGTTTCAGAAATGGTGTATAACTGCAGTAAGTCTGGGCTGACAATATGCCCTTAAGGGGCTATGAAAATAATTTAGTTCACCAGGCACGCCAGCGAACCAAAATGGGAATTTCAGACTTACCGCGGAAAAGCATCTCAGGAATTAACATGATTTATACTGCGGCACCCACTGCACAAAGCCAGCTGGTGGTGAAGGCTAGAGGAACAGGGAGCAGGACTGAAACGTGGCTGCCAGGTCAGCATCCCTGCAGCAGGAGTCCAGGCTCAGCGGGATGCTCAGCCGGGAAAGCAGCAGTCGTGAGCACTAAAGATAGCAAATCCCACCTCCCCCGAGGAAGATTAGAGATGAATTGTGACTCATGGGCAAAAAGCATTGATTATTACAGAACCTGCTAAGGCCTTGGAGAATTGCCATGTTCTTCCACGCTGGCTCACGCTACGTCTCGCCCAGGCTCTTGGATGCACTCGGCCGAAGTTAATCAAGCCTTTGGGTTTGGTGGGAATGATGTGCTCCTTGTGCTGTGCCACACTAGCTGGAGAAACCCCAAACCCAACAGCAGCTCAGTTCCTTCCCTCCCGCCCAGGAGAGAAAAGACTTTCCTGCTGCCACAGCCCACACCCACATGAATGCCAGGAAACAAAATCCCATGAGGGCCTCCCAGCGTGAGGGACCTGTGCTGAAAAAGTCACCTTCAAAGCAGCAGGGAGAGAAGCAGTGAGTATCTCTAAATCTCAGGCAGGAGACAAGTTGCATTTATTAATTAAGCAATGAGGATCGATGCCCGAGACATTTCCTGTGGATTAATGATGGGCTGGGAGGAGCTGATGGCCTGAGGTGCAGCTAAAGACCATTAACACCGACTGGTCATGAATCCCCAGGAAATGCTCCACGCCAAGGTCATTAAGTGCCTGCATATATTTATGGGGAATAACAACAACAATCATATTTGTACAGGCTCTCTCCCCACTGCCCAGCCTTGCTGGAGCCAAGCCGAGGGCTGCCGGGAGCACTGGGACATCCCAGCCAGGAGCCCTCTATCCTAAGCCCAGCTGAGGCAGAGAACATTGGGTTCTGTCCTGGGGCACGGAGCACTGCGTCACCCCACCAGCACCAGGACTAAGAGCACATGGAATGAGGAGGAGCAGGGCAGCTCCCCCTGTCCCTGGGCACAGTGTGAAGATCCTGCCCCAGTGCAGGCTCTGGGAGATGCTGCAATGTTGGTGCATCTCCTGCTGACCTCCCAGGAACGTTACAGAGCTTAATTACAGTAGTTTCACGATTATAAACTGCACCTGAATATAAGCCG
>VRYO01002482.1:10815956-10828378 GCA_009812075.1 Sialia sialis | reverse complement strand
CCTGCATGGCAGGAGAGGCAGGATGGGATCCCTGCATGGCAGGGCATCAGCCACCCACCCAAGCTCCAAACCTCCATCTCCACAGATGCCCCAGTCACCGAAAGCACGACACAAATTCCCCACAAGACTACCACCACGGGGTGGTTCTGGGGCTCCAAAGGGAAGGAAATCTCTCATCTTCCCCTAGCAAGGAATATTCTGCACTCCACATCCCTGCGTTTGCAGGAATTCATCCTCTGAAAGGGGCTGTGCCCATGGGGGATGGTGGGGACGAGGGGACTCGTGTCAGAGCCAGCCTGAGAAACAACAAAAGGCGGGAGGGGGAAGGGAAGGGAGAGAAGGGCAGAAAATAGAGAACAAAGTGCCTGCGGGCGGTTTAAAGGCCTCCTTCGAGCTCCTGCTTCCAAGGACATCATCTCCCCCGTGGAGAATGTCTCGCAAAGCCGCTGTCCCCGCGGGCAGGACGAGCCCCGCTCGGCCCTGCAGGATGGCAACCCGCAGCACTCACAGCTTGCTCCGTCTCTCACCACCCTCCCTTTGAGGCACGAACAAAGACGGAGCCGCGCGGCAGAACGGCCCGACCAGCTGGGGAGGGTTTAAGCATCGTGGCCCATATGTGCTGAAATACCCAGACATATTGGGGTTGTGTTTAAAGGAACAGTCCCAGCTTTCGCGCTGAAAGCCGGCGCTTTTCCAAGGCGAGCGTGAAGTTTTTTACCTTGGGCCTTGGCAGAAAGGTGGGGTGTGGTTTTAGCAAAATCTCAAAAACACATAATATTTAAAGCTAGAGGACTTGAAGTGAGGTTTTCAAATGCTTAATATCTGACAAAAAATATTTTTTCTCCATGGTCCTAGCTAAGGTCAAAGTAGGGAGAGCTGGAGAAAGCATCTCATTATTTTATCAGCCTTGTGCAAGGAAGCATCTTCACTACACAGGGACTTAGAGAGGCTGAAGCACAACCTGGGTTGGAGATGAGAGCTTGCCTTGGACTGACCATGGACAACTTCCCTGGATCTCCACGCCTTTAAAGCCAGAACCCCAGTCTGGGTTAGGAAGATGGCTTTCTTATCAGCCCTTTCTCCAAGGAAGTTAACATAAAAGCTGAAGCTACACTTGATTAATTCCAGGCATTTGGTAACTGAAGACAAATCTCAGCAGTACAAAGGGAACTTACACTCCCTCCCAAACGTGTGAACCAAGCCACCACTTCAGTGCACACTGTGGGTTTTGTGTAACAAACTACATTTCCTTTGTGTAAGGTGCAGTGTTAGACACAGGTACAAAAGAAGCAGGAATGATAATGTAATAACCATCTGACAGAGCCTGGAAAACCTCAACACAGGATGAACTGGGAATGAACAGAAAAACACAAGGTGTGCAGAAAAGCTGTATTTCCAGGTGTAGATACTACACAAAGCAGTCTAAGAAGGTAAAAGAGTGGACAGCAGGTATCTGAGGAAAGGCAGCAGCATTCTGGACTGAAAAAAGAAGAAGGGGACCAGGTGCCCAGGCTGAGTGCCACCCCTGAAGCTCTGCTCCCTGCCCCACAGGGAAGCACCCCAGCAGACCCCATGCAGCTTTCCCTCCCCAGGTGGTGCTCCTGTATGCTCAGGGAACCTCCTCAGGCACCTGAGAGAGTCCTGTGACAACACCAAACAGCTGCTTATTTGTAAAGAGGTTCAATTTAATGAGCCAGGCCTATGATACAACACTTAGGGGACATGGAAAGCAAACAATCATCCTCCCTGACAGCCAGCAGCCACAATCCCAGTTTTAGGACGTGCTTTTTGTCTCTCCAGGTAGCATTTCAAGGGCTAAGCACAGGATAGGTAACACAGGCTGTGCCAGGGCAGGAGCTCAGCCTTAGTTCTCACTAGACAGAATGTACCATTCCACCCTTATGGATATTTTTTCCACACATAGTTGGAAAGGCTGTTCTCAGAGATCGGTGCCACCTTCTCTGTATTAGTGTACAATGGGCAACTGAGGCACAGGGAGGTTGAAGGGATTTGCCTGACACAAGCCTGCACATGAGAGAACCAAAATGATCCCAACTCTGGTGTCCCCTCGGCCTGGCAAGGATCCCTGAGGATTATATCTCTCCTCTGGACACCTAACAGGGCACATCAGCACTGCAGAATAACACAGATTGCAAAGTCAATCTTCATATTACAGCAGAGCTGTGTGCATGGATGTTTTCTAGTACCCTCTCAGAAGATCCTTCTCTTAAAATTGCACTTGAGTATTTCCATTAAAATTGCCATGCTGATCCCTGAGGTATGGGTGGCATGTACCAGACACTCTGGAATGGCACCTGTTCCTTAAAACACCCAAAAATGAGGACCAACAAACAGTTCCTCCAAGGAGCTCAGTCTTCTGAGCAGGCCCATTTTGTGCAATGTCTGCAAAGAAACAAGGACATCCAAGGCTCAGCTTAAGGTTCCTCAGGTCAGGAATGTACTGCTAAAAGACAAAACAGGAATTTTCTTCAATTCCTGCAGTTTTCAAGTATCTACTCATATCTTCATTGAATGCAGAAGAGCCACAAATTAATACAAATGGCTTTCTTCGACAGGAGTTTACTATTGTCTTCATCAAGTCTTCATTGAGACGACCAGTGTACGTGTTTTCCTGATAGCTCTGAGGAAGTTTTTCCAGTGAAGATTCCTGAAAAGGTAAAAGATTTGCTGTGTGTTACATAAAAAAGGACAACATTCTTAGAGCTGAATCTCCCTCTTCCCCTCAGAGTAGCGCACAGGATGATTTTCACCTTTGTGACACCATGTGGGTGACACTGACCCTTCCTGAGAGCTGCATTCCTCTTCCCAAGCCCAGATGAAATCTTTCCCTGCCACAGGACCTGGCCACTTGCTCAGAGGGGACTGAACAAAGCCAGAGTATAACTATCACTAATAAACACTGCAGAACCTTCTCCATCAAGAATATCTCCCAGGGCACCTTTCTATTCCCACGTCCCAAGTCTATTCCTCTCTACTGCCTCTCCCATTCCCAAGTCTCTCAGTCTCATCTCCCTCGACCAAAGCTGAGAGCAGCCAGCTCTGCTCCAAATGCAGCTCTGATCCCATGGGAAGTGTCAGATCCTGTGGTGCTGGATCCAGCAGGGACTCCCCTGCTGCCATTAATCAGGAGCAGAAGGTGCTCAGATGTGGTGGTGACAGGCAGCACAATGGAACACAGACAGATACATAATCCCAAGAGGGAGGATGCACGAGCCAGCCTTGGACTACCACAAACCCACTAAGAGAGGAGGAAAAAGGGAGAGAGGAGGGGCAGACAGTGTTGACAGGGGTCAGGTGGGCTTCATGCCCTTTGCTGATTGAATTTCAAGACCTCCTCATGCTCTTGAGACAGCAGTCAAAGAGTTTAAACACCCAGAAAAGGGTATTTAAGCCATGTCACCAGAGACAATTATGGTTATGTTCCCCCAGAGCAGCTGAGGGGGTGCCCAAGTCACCAGCACTTCCCCCTCTCCCAAATCTCATCTTGCTGAGGCCACATGTGGAACAGAATGTATGAGGCAGTTCCACTGTGAGAGATACAAGAAATGATTCATCTGAGAAACTAAAAATGCAATGGGATTCATTCCCTTAGCATAAATAATTCTTTCTATATCCTCCCAGCAATGAATCCTCATTTCTGACGGAAATAATTTTTAACCACCAAATCCATGCAGAACACAGGCAACTTTGGGACCAAATGGAAATGAAAAAGACTGCTCTAAATGTAAGATCATTGAGAGGAATGCCCTCATCCCATGAATGTGGCAGAAAAGTAATTTTACAGAGGGGGAAACAACTTTTAGAAGTTTAAAAATGGGTCAGCAAGGAAAAATAATTGCTGGGAAGTTTGTGCTAGCACACCAGAGGAGAGCTGTGGCCATGAGAAAAGAATGGAAGATAAGGAGAGATTAAGGCACTGGTATTAAGAAGAAAAAACCAGCTTATTTGCTGTTTAAGTGCAGAGACAACTGTCTGAAATGGGGGGAAATAACCAACAGTGACTATGCAACAGCAGGTCCATCCCAACAGAACAGGGAGGCAGAGAGGAACAGTGATGGCCACTTCCCCAAAATTCTCCAGACTAGTAGCAGTGTGGGTACATGCAGCAGATTTAAGAACAGCAGCTACTGGATCACAAATTAGGCTGGATGAGTGGGAAATAAATAAGATCATGCTTATGGAAAAGTGGAGGAGGCAGAGGCTCATCTAGCACACAGAACTCTCACACAAACACACTTTACATCAATTTATTTACCTGGCTTAGGACATAAAATATTCTGATATTCCAGTACCGAGCAAAGTCCTGCAGAAGAGGCTTTAAATAAATTTTGTCAAAGGTAGGGAAGCAGCCAACAAGAGTTACAAAGGTTTCATCCTCTTCATCATCTGTTATGGACTGGAGGATGGGAATCATTGGTGCAAGGCCGGTGCCTGAGGCCAGCATGAGGAGTTCTCCATGCTAACAACAAAACAGAGAATTTGGAATGAGTTGTGGTGGCTGGAAATGAGTGTGCTCATGGGGAGTTCCTCTTGCTGCCACCCTGGTGAAGGGTCTCTTGAGAAACAACATATCAGAAGGTCATGAACTGGTAAATTCAGATCCCAAAATGTATTTTTTTGGCAAAGGATTACATATAGCACTTAAAAGGGTTTACACATCAAATCTAACAAAACTGGATTTTACCCAAATATAATAATTTATCCTAACTTTAGTCCTGATTTCAACTAATTCATGTTTCAGTTTCAATTCTGCAGTATGCTCTGCTGACCCACTGTGTGTTTTCTTCCACTGGAAATGCTCCCTGGGCTTATCTTGGTTGCTGCAAAGTAAAATCCTGAATGTCCTCTGGAGGAAACGAGTGTGTCAGGAAACAACTGCTCTGCTTAGAGCTTGCCACTCAGATTTTACTTATTTTTGTTGGGGTAAAAAAAAAAAAAACAAAACACAACCCAAGAACAAATCCACCAAAAACCCCAGAAGGCTTTGTGATCTTAATGACCAAAGTCATAGAGTTTCAAATTTGCTCCTCATTTGAAAGGTCAGAATTAAGTAACTGAATTAGTGTGTGTGAGAAGCCTTCCCCTGAAACCAGATCTGCCTTTCTCTGCAGCCAGCCTGGTATTGGCAGGTGGGATCAGCGTTTGGGGAGCGACCTGACACCTCAACAGCTCAGGGAATGCCCTAGAGAGGGAAGATTAACACCTCCTCTTGGCCCCTACTCAGTCACAACATAGAGATGTGGGTCAAATCAGGCAAAAACCCATTCACACTCATTGCTGGTGCAAAGTTCCCTTTGTTAGGCACATCAGGAACTCCTAATGCAAGTGATGAACACAGAGCCTTGCTAATATTTTCCTGTCTCCCATCCACCTCCTCTTCCCTCTCAAATATTCTGCAGTTGAAGAAGGTGCTCCAACTGACTGCTAATGCTGTCACACTGCACAGTAACCCAGGAGGTCTCTAAAATAATCATGAAAACAGTAATCAAATGGATTGTCTTCCCTTCAGAGCACTGAACAAAGTTTGCTGCCACAGGCTGAAGCACCCTATGGCTTTTAGGAACTAACCTTATTAGGCTGATATGGGAACCCTCCAAACGGCCCACGCCAAAAGACCACGTCTCCTCTTTTCCATGTTTTTATGTATTGTGACATTAGCCCAGCTTCATAGCACTAATAAAAAACATAGCACAAAAGAAAAGAATAATTATACTCCATTGGAAAGTTTCCCAGCTTAAAGTCGATTATAAAGTTATCTACATTTAAATGAAAAGGGGACAAAAAAACATTTCGTGTATTTAAAAAAGAAAGAAAGATCTTTCTGTTTGAAAAATAACTCCAAGTTATACCCAAAACAAAGAGATTTAAATTAAATCATATTGGAACCACTCCAGTTTGAATATAATGTAAACACAGCCCCCCTCTCACGCAGCCTGAATTTCCAAAACTGGAAAAAGCTTATCAGAGTTCTTGCTTACAAAGCACACAGAGAAGAGTGTCTTGAATGCAAAGCACAGTGCAGGCCTTCAAGTGTTCTCCAAATCTCAGGGTATGGGGTCTGGAAATGCCCTCGGGGTACTGTTAGTTATATAAACAGCGCATAGCTCGTGCTTTGTTTCAGTCTCTCAGATACTGCACTGATACAATTAGCGACCCAAAGTCGGGTTTCTCATCTGTAAAACTCTTTGTTTTCAGAACAGATCATCTGGATGCTGAGGGATGCCTCCACAGTTCCAGAAGAATATGCTAATGTTGGCCCCATGGAAGAAAAACACGGGCAAAAAATCTGCCTCACTTTCTACCAGGCACAAACAACATTATCCAGGCTGTTGCCTGCAGGAATGCTGATCTCACTCATGACTGAGGAGAAGGGCTCAGTGCTTGCTGGAAACAGAGAAGGGATGTGAGGCTGGAAAATGAGGGGCTTGTCCAAGCAGTCATGCTGCTGTCCATCAGTGTGACCACTGAATGTTTGAAGATAAAAATGTGAGCAAAAGAGCAGGCACAGTCCAGGATGGGGTCGGAGAACCAGGACTGGCCCAAGCAGCAAGAGCTGAAAAGCCCAAAGCTGCGGCACACAAGGATAAGCCTGGGGAAGAGCAACACAACCAGGGGTCAGAAAATGGGACGTGATACAAGCCTTTGGCAACTCCAGCCCACACAAAAGAAGTGTATTTGGGGGTATTTCCTACACAGGCATTGGAGAGAAGCCCAGCTCCACACCCCAGTGCCTTGGCTGGCCACCAAGCTGCACTGCAGGCAAACAAAATTGGTGAACCACAAAGCAGCTCAGTAAAAGCGAGTGAGGGAGCCTGTTCTTGTGCTTGCAAGCAGTGTTAGCTAAGAAAGAACAACACAGATGCTCCTCCCCTCCCAGCCTCTCACTTAAATCTGAAATATTAAGAAGTATTAGCGCCAGTTGTTACATTCAAAAGGTAAATCACACACACATCCAGCCTCTGAGTTATTGTCAGAATTCTTTTATGTTCAGAGGGTTCTGGGCAGGTGCTAAGTCTCACGCAAAGAGTGTGCACTTGCTTCAAAGAAGCAAATTTTTTACCTCCCTTCTGCAAATACATCTGGAAACCCAAGGCAAGAACAGAAAAAGTCAGGCCCACTTACTGCCTATTCCTAAAGGACTGGGGTAATGGAAACTAAAACAATGCATCTTTCATGAAAATTATTTCAAAAAAATTGAAGCAAAAAGTGATTGAGTGGGTTTAAAATGAGTTTTTCTAAATAAAAAGAAAAAAATTTATCTCCTGGAGGAAAACTTCCACACCCCGTTTTACATGGAGAGAAACCCTAACATTATAAAATCACTCAAAAAGAGGGTTATGCTCTGTAAATGGCAACTCCCTCACTCTTAACTGTAGTATCACAAATGCAATGCTGTAATAACAGGAGACAGAAGGGTTTGAACAGTGCTTGGATTGCATAGTAATAATAATATACTACTTTCCAAAATTGCCTCAATAGTGTGAAATATACCACAACCTACAGAGTGAGTTATAAAAATGGCTGCTTTACACTGGGTGTTACCAACCTCTTTTGTCACTGCCAGAGAATAACTATAGCTCCTTTTGGGATGAAAGGTTCTATATAAAGGAAAGGTATCATTACAATCATTACTATTATTATTGAAATGCAAAACCTGTGAGTAATGAGCTGCTATACATGAAATTTCAGTCATCCTGTGAATGTATCCTATAATGCAACATTTCTCTCCCCTACCACACACCAATTGCCACAAGAATGGGGAAATGACCCTCCCACAGGTGTCCTAGAGAAGCTGTTCACTTTTCTAAAGAGTAGGGTTTGTGTGTGAACATACAATGCATAATAAATCCCAGAAACATGAAATCCTGCAAGACAGGTGGAGGACAAGTGGCCCTTCTCTGCAAGCCACCTGGGATACCCAGCACTCTGAATTTCACACCTGTACTGAAGTCTGTGTCTGCCCTGAGGAGTTCCCAGTGACATACAGATGCAGTATTGGAAAAATGTTCAAGTCAGTATTCGCCACACAAAATAATCATTTATGAGAACCCTGAAGACTTATATGAGACAGATTTCCAGGCAAATCTCCTAAAAAATTTGTTTTAAACTCAACCAGCATTTCATGGTTGACTCCATAAAGGTGTCCAAACATTTTCCAAAATCAGTGGTTCAGCTGGGCTGTGATTTCAAAGAAAGTCTGAAAAAGCAAAACAAAAGGAGAGAAGTGGAGCGGACACATCTTTCCATCTGAGGGGCTCTCCCAAGTGATCCCAGGGAGACCTGCTTGCAAAGCACTTGTTTGTGTGTCAACTTGTTCTGCTTTCAGTTTTGTGGGAAAAACTGCAGTTTTTTATCAGCAACTCACTAGTGCTTCAAAACCACAGGTAAACAGTCCATGAGGGATTTGAGAGAGTCTCACTTGAAGCACTGATGGCATGGTTGGTTCCTAAAGAAAACACCTTTTACTCTAATCCATGTTGTCCAGGCTTACTTACTTTAATTAGAACTTCAAAGTAACCTTCTGCATTCCTGGGGCTAATTGGAGTATAGGCTCTCTGGACCTCCAAACCATTCACCATTCCTCTGAGAAGAGAAACAGGAAACCCCTGTGACTTGGGTCATCTGGGGGGCTCCTGCAGCTCTCTGGGAGACAGGTCCTCTTCCCAGTGGCCCAGACTGTGCAAAGATGCAAAACATTTCGTTCCAGAGGCAAAAATCCAGGGAGAACATAATGGCTAACAGCACCTTTTGTTTTCCCAGTGGTGGCCTCAGCTGTACCACATCCAACTCCTGGACACACCCTTGGAAGGGATTTTGTAATGACATGCAAGAGTGGCAAAGGGGAGAGAAAACACTCAAGTTTGCTGTTCCTTCTGAGCTGGGGTCACTTTCTGCATCTGGTAATCAAATAACAAAAGCCAAGGCACAGCCTTGACCTCAGGTCTTGTCAATATAGACCGTATTTTCCTGTAAGCCTTCCCTTTCCACAGAATTATCCACTCTGCTCTTTGCTACTGGGAATTGACTGAAGTGACCAAACCTTTTTCTGTGCTGTGTGATGAGCCAGGGCTGGAGGGAGGAGGACGTGCTGTCAGCAGAGCCAGCTGCACACACCAGCCCTGAACGTACCAGGGATTACAACAGATGCACATCAATGGCATCCTAACAGGACTTTGTCTGGCAATGATCACCACAGATGGCTCAGAGACAGAAACTTTCCCCAAGTGGCCCCTTTCTGGCAAGCAAACTACATAGGAGGGTTGTTTTGCTAGAAATCAGTCAGGCAGTGCCTGGGTACTGGGGTGCTGAGTTACCCCAAGACACGGGGCCTAAAACACTGAGCTCTGGAGCAAGAACAGCTCACTGTCCTCATTCCAACACGCTGGAGTAAATAATCTGTTGTAACATCTATTCTTTTAAATCTTTCTTTCTGCAAACGTATTTTCTTAATCACACCTAGTTCTTTCTGAGCCACCAATGCAGGGATAATGCTGAAACTACAGCTTCTACCATAGAATTAGTAGAGGCAGCGAGCTCACGAGCTCTTTCATCTGTGTCATTGTGGAAGTACAGAAATCATGATTTGCCTGCTATGAAGCCTTTGTCTATTGACAAAACCCTATGTGTTAGGTTACATAATGCAGACTGTTTAACTAGCACAGAGAACAATACCTTAACACAATATGTTGTCCTAAACTCAATTGCAGGCTGCTCTTTCCTGGTAATTCAAATTTGTACTGGTAGGTGTCCTCTGTCAGCTGCTCCACCGAGCTCACAGTGAATGCAGTGAATGTATCTGGATTCAGCTCTGAATTATTGCTCTGCAAGAACAACAACAAATAATTACTTGGTTAGATGGTGTCTTTTATTATTTCATTTTTCTCTGGAAGCAAACGTGCGTGCTAATTTAGTGCCAGAGATCTTCAGGACGTGTATTAAACACTGAAGCCCGGCGCAAATTCCAGCTCTCTGCTGATTCATTATCATGTTCTGCAGCGTGCACTTTGGGATCGTGCATTTCTCCCCACCACCACCTTTTAAAATTACATTTTTTTTTACACCTTACAGCAAGGTCATCCTATTATGACTCACTGCGATCATTTTCTCATGTCTGGAAACAAACAGAAATAATTCTGCTTAAAGAGCCAAGTGCTGCTTTGGGGGCAACTTTGCAGCCTGCTGATGGCCACGGTGAACAGAAAATACTGTCAGTTGTTTCAGCTGATCTTTTCTGCTTGACCCAGCATAGTTAATCTTATGTAAAAGGGCACTGACAGGCTTAAAAATTGCACTCTGAAGACAACTGCTCCACCTCACACAGCACAGCTTTTCCTCAGCATCAAGATACGAGTCTAAAAATCAAGAAAAGATGAGAAAGGTGAGGAAAACAAAGCTTCTCTGAGGAAACTGGGAGAGGAGAAGCTGCAGAGCCAGAGCTGTAATGCGACACCAGGGAGAACTCTACACTTGGAAAATCACATTACAGCAGGGAGAGTGGCCAAGGGGGAGGGTGAAGCCTGAGTTTGGGGAATTGCATTTACAGCCCTCTCTTAAGGCACCGCTTGAATTTATCCCTGCATCCCTCACCCATCACCACAACCCCACACCCGAACAAGTACGATCAAAGCACAGGCTCCAGGATGCGATGAAGATAAATGGACCTGCTCCTTTTTTCCCATGAGAAGGCTTTTGTCTTGCATTGCTTTGGCTCTCTCCCACTGTGCGAGCTCCTTCTCGTACACATCGTAGATGCAGGGCTTGCAGCCGCTGCCGCAGCACTGGGATGGAGAAGGTTCCTGGGGCCTCAGAGCCAGCCAGTCCTGCTCACTGTCACTCATTGCCTGCAAAAAAACACAAGCCCTGCATCAAAGCCAGCACGGTGAAAAGCAGTGGGTGCTCGTCAGCTGGGTGTTTTCGCAGAAGGACTGAGAAAAATGTCTCTCGAGCACCTCGCATGTGTATGAAACTGAAAACCTGGGGCTGATCTGTGTTTGCTCAACGCCTCTGCACAAATGGCAGACCTGGCAGGCACCAGCCCAGAGCAGAGCCTCACCCAGCCTCAGGCCCTCCTCCCCAGACAGGCTGCCCAGCCAAACCTACACCCTCTAATCCTGCTCGTTCCGCCGCGGTGATTTCCTACAAAAGAGCCGCTTGGTCAGCCGGAGCAGAAACATCTTAAAAATCTGCTGCTGTGTCCAGGAGAAAGGGCGACAAAGCCAGCCACCAGGACAATGGGTAACAAGCCCAGGCACCAGATGTGGCCTGAGTTTTGTGCAGCGAGCTGAGAGCGGCGTTCAGAGCCAAGAGACTCGAGGCAAAGAGGGCAAAGTCTCAGGCAAACAACACTTTGGTTATGGGTTTTGAATATATGGCTTTAAACGCACAGGTAGGGGAGGCCAAACACAGGATTTTATCCCTCGCCCCCCCACTGAACACTCCTCAGTCAGAAGCGTGCTGCAGACCGCGCTGTTTTTACGCACGGGCCGAGTTAAGTCTGTTCACCTCACACTTGTGTCCCCGCAGCCCTCGGACACAAAGCGGCCCACAGGAAATTATGAAGCCACGGGTGACGAAGCGCAGGAAGCGAACATTTAGCGCTTCCAGCAGTTTCATTGTCAAGGTCAATTAATTAACTAACCTTCACCCCAGTAATACAAACACTTTTATTTTAAGGAGAGGGGAAGGGAACGGAAGAGAGAACCAAAGGCGACTAGCCCGGCTTCCCACCGCTCCCGCTATCCGGGGGCCCGGAGCACCCATGGGCTGTGAATGCGGGGTAACCCGACGTGGCCGCGGGTCAGTCCGAGACGCCCGGGCTCGGGGCTGCGCAGATTTACGGAGTTTCGAGCACTTACTGTGCACGCCCGGGGGCTCGGCCGAGCCGGCCGGGGGCAGAGCGGCCCCAGCCCCGGGACACGAGTGCTGGCCCGCCGGCTCCGCCCAGGGACGGTCTCTCAAGTGCCCCCCACCCCACAGGCGAGGAAGCGCCTCTGCCCGCCCACCTCCCCAGTCACCAACCCAGCGGCTGCCCTCGCCCGCCAGGCAATTTGCCGACTCTCCCTTACCGCGGGGCGCGCCTGCCCGCCATTGGCCGCCGCCGCCGTCAGTCACGGGAGTGACGGTGGGGGAGAGCCCTCGCCAAGATGGCGGCGGGCGGGCGCTGAGGCGGCGGCGGGAGGAGGAGGAGGATGGCGGCGATGGCGGCGGGGCCGATGGCGCTGAGGCGGGCGGGGGTAGCGGCGGCGGCGGCGGCGCGGGGTCTCACCCGCGGCATCGTCACCCGCGGGGGGCGGCCCCGCCACCGCGCGGCGCTTCCGCGCACTCCTTGGACCGTGCGCGGGCCGCCGCCCGAGGTGCTGGCGGAGATGGTGGAGCCGCGGCCGGTGCGGGAGCAGGTGGAG
>VRYO01002482.1:10765469-10814956 GCA_009812075.1 Sialia sialis | reverse complement strand
CGGCACTGTCCCCTGTGACAGATCGCCTTGCCTTGTGTTTCCAGGAGTGCGGCAGGCGCAGTGGCTCACCAAGACGAAGCTGGTGGAAGGTTTGCCCCCAGCCGTGCAGGGCATTGTGGACAGCCCGGCTCTTGGGCTGCAGGAGCTCGAGGAGAGGGCGAAACACATGGTGTCCCACGCGAGGCTGTGGGACACGGCAGAGGCTGCTCCCAAGAGGGAAAAATACTGGTGAGTCCTCAGCTGAAGGGAAGGTTTTAAACGCTACAGAGAAAATTCATACACAGCTTTTCTGTGGAAAGAGGGTCTGCTGTGCAAGACCAGATTGTCAAACGAAAACACCAACAGCCAAAGCAACAAATACAACCCAATTCTGAATATTGACAGTAACACTGGCATAAATACTACGCTAGATCAAAGCTTCTTTCAGGCCAATGTCTCTGTTTCTACTCAAGATCTGCTTCTAGCTGATGCAGAGTATCAATTTTAAAAATAATTGTAAGCATTACATCTGCCAACTTGAAACAGGCCTGGTGTGTGTGATACCAATCTGCAATCTCTGTTAACTGTTTGGGAGTGTTATGCCATTATATGTTGTACATACAGTAATTTTACAGCATTCGTGCCCCAGAAGCATCTGCCAGCTATTATGATCTCATTTTTATGTAACTGTTTCTTTTCTTGTTTTACAGCCCGGTGCTGTTTGAAAACCTGATACATTTATGCAGGTTAATGTCTGGGAAGTATCCTTCTCTGAGTAAAAGGATGTTGTCTAGAAACTGCAGGGTAGCAGCAACGTGGGAGAGAGGTCAGTTGCTGCTGTGGTGGAAGCATTTAGCTCTGTAAGGTAAAGAGGGGTAGCAAAGCTCCTGGCTTTAAGGCTGAGGACTTGGAGAAAATTAAACAATTAAACAATTCTTTCTGGTTTAACCAATGCTGTTGGCATGGGCAGCCTTGGATGATGGCAGGATGCTGTCCCTGAGGAGATTATTAGGTGGTGAGATGGTGGGAGAAGGGAACCAGTGTCTTAGGCCTGATTGTTTGTTTTCTTGTGTCCTAAATCAGTGCTGTCATTTTTCTAAGGATGTTTAGTTAAGAACTTAAACCTAGCAATTAACATTGGCATTTTAGAAGAAGAACCTACAGCTGAGCTGCTATTTAAGATGGGTTTGGAGGTGAAGGTGTAGAATAGACTGGCAAAAGGAAATATACATTTTTCCCTGGTGTTATTTCACCACGGTTTGACTGTAGCCTGATTTCCCTCCCCAGAATCCTTCCTCCTTCAGGTCTGTGGCCTAAGTGGAATCCTCATGAACTCTGTGACCCCAATACCACCAGTAGCTTCCAAGGAGGAGATACTGGCCACCAAAGAACATGTTCTGGAGACCTTCTATCCCATTGCACCTACAATCGATCTTCAGGAGGTGAATGTATACAAAGAGCTCAATGATACAGGTCGGTGTTGATGATAATTGTCTGTGTTTGGGTTAACTTGGGAGTCCTTGTCCTTCTGGGGACAGCTGGGAGTAGGGAGTGTGTGGGAATGAGGGGACATGGGCACAGGTTTGCAGTGCAAGTGCTCCAGACCTGTGGTGAGTATTTTCTTGCCTAAGCAGCACCGAGGACAAGAACTTAAACCCCAGCAAACTACTTGAACAGTTCCTGAAGATAATGGGAAAAAACCTTGGCTGCATAGTGTCTTCCTGAGCGGTTTCTGACATGAGTATGTGCCCTTTAGGTTTCAGAGATGGTTATCCCTACTCTCATCCTCACACCCTGTTCTTCCTGGAGTCTGCCAACGCTCGCACTGACAGGTTCAGACCAGAACAGCTCCGTGCTAAAATGCTGATGTTTGCTTTTGGCAACGCGCTGGCCAAGGCCAGGGTGCTCCATGGGGTACGTATGGGAGGCTGCTGCTGGGCCCCTCTTCTTCCTCTGCTGCAGCCACTGCAGGGAGGCCTGAAAGCCCCCCACTGTAATTTTCACATCTAAGCTTCCCACTCTAGAGATAAAAACCCAACCTTGAGAAATCCAGAAATGCGCTGCTCGGTGAGGAGCATGTTTGTGATGCAGCAGGGTGGTATGGGCAGGAACCAGGGAGTAAGTTCAGCTGAAAACTCTAACCCATCCCACAGCTCAGTATGTAAATTTACACTTCATTGCTGGCTGAAGGAGGAATTTTAATTAAAATACAAAATCTGCATTCAAAACTAGTTTGACTAGAGTAATTTTCTGGGCAAGGTAACAATATATTTATTAAAATCTTGGCTTTAAACCAGCGCAAAGATGCAGAATCAGCAAGTACTCATACAATTTCTGTTGCAACTAGCTTCTGAAACATTCTCCCCCACATGCCCCTTCTTTTCCTAGAATGATCCCAAGGTTTTGGAGCAGCCAGTAGTGGTGCAAAGCATTGGCACAGATGGACAGCTCTTCCAGTTCATGGTGTTCCAGTTAAATACAACAGACCTTGTTTCTAATGATGGTGTAAAAAATCTAGTCTGGATTGACTCTGATCAGAACCTGTATGAGAGAGCCCAGTGTGTCCCAGAAGTCAAGAAGGGAGTTGTTATGGTAAGGAAAGCTTGGGAAATGGTCGTGGGAATGCTGCCCTTTCTCCACAGCTTGGGGTCTGGGAGCTGGCACAGAGCTGCAGCGGGTTTTAAACCAGCTGGAGGGCCCTGAAGTGGACATTGGCCTCATTTTTACCTGAGCAGGTGTTTCTGAGGGGACCAGTTCCTGAGTATTTCTAGTGCTGATGTGCAACATGCCAAGCTTAACATGAACTCCTAGGCACAGATACCCCCAGCTGTAATCCACCATCTCATGCAGTGTTTAAAACCAGCTCTGAGGAAGGGAGCGCTCACAAGTGAGCATCCTCCTCTCTGGGGAGTAAATAGAGCACAGGGCTGCCAGTACTGGTTGTACTGGAGGGCATCTCACTCACAGGCAAAGGGCTTCTGCCCTCTGAGATTGACACCAGTGGAAGTACCCCCACACAAACCCTTCTGGGGAGGGAGAGCACAATTTGGAAGCTGCCATGCCTGAAAGTCTTATTCAAGCATGTTTAAAGCCGTTGTTTGTCTACATTAATCACTTCACTGCAAACTGAGCATCCGTGTCTTTCTCTGCAGAAGCCCGCTGGAATTTCTGGCTTTCAGCCAGACACATTCAAGAAGTTTCTGGCACTGTATCTGCATGGAACTGTGTGAAATTCAGCTCAAATGAAAATACTTCACCAACTGTACCTGCTGCTGCTCTTTGCCAGAACCGTCATATAATTAAAGAAAGGTGGAATAATTTACCTTAAAAAATAAATTATATTGTTACTGAAAGTAAAATTTTATTTTAAACTAAATAGTGCATGAAGAAACTCTTTCATTTTAGGGGCTCACCTCTGGATTTGGGCTAGAGAAGTCATCAGATCCATCCTCCTGCACTCTTCCTCCATTGCCTGGGAAGAACATAAGCCGGTCATTATTCTTCTGCGCAGGCTCTGCTCTCAGTGTGCTTCTGCACAGAGCCAGACTCAAACCTATTCCCGAGGTTGCTTTGAGTCCCTCTGAATGCAGAAGAGACTTACAAAGCTTCAAGGGGAAAGCCTGAGCCACGAGCCTTTTTCATTCTGCCTGGCTTTGACTTTGTTTTACTCCTGGCTGCTGTGGGATGTGTCGTGCTGCCCTGTGCTTAGTTCCCAAAGCACTTAATCGGAGGGATTGCTTTGTTGGATCTGTAGAACCGCAGTCCTTTTATCCCCCAATCCTGGATGAAGAGACCTGTGCATTTGGGGAAAGTGGTGTAGAATGTAGCGGGGAAACTTTGGTGCCTGTAGCTGGTATTTGCTGCTAAAAATACAAAGGAAGAATTTCTTCCTGCCACACAGAGTTAACTGAGCAGGAAGCGTATTCTTTTTAACATGGGGGGATTAGTGTGGGTTTTGTAAAATGAAAGCTAAATTAGCTGCAGCCAAATGTAGAATGTTTTGCAGTTCTGGTACCCTCCAGCACATGGGAAGGGAGAGGACAGCCTGCGCTATTTTAAGGTGTGGAAGAGCACATTTCCAAGAAATTCATCTCACTTCAGTGTCTTGTGTCAGAGGCTGGTCTGTGCTTTGTGATCCCTGGCCATCTGGATGAACACCCCAGTTGTGTGTTCCAGCCCCAGTCCATCAGGCAGCACCACTCTGCAGGTTTTGGGAGCATTCACCATTCACATTTGAGATCAGCGATTGCGCCCCGTAAATTGGGATGCAGTGGCTGCACGCTAAATTAACAAATCCCTCCATAGTTACATAGAAATAACCTCCCGAGTGTTGCATTGCTCTGCATCACGTTAATCCTGCCTGCTCCAGGGATGCCTAATTCAGCTCATCGGAGTAAATCTGCTCAGGTCTGTGATTTGCACCCAGGTGTTTGGGAATACATTTTAACAGAGCTGTGCTCTGTGGAGCCTGTCACACGCAGTGGGTGTTTCTTTCTCGGGCTGTTGGCTTCCTGCTGTGTCACACGGACCCTGCTTGACATCCCCTCGCTCTTCCAGCTTCGGGTCATTACCCGTCCTAGGGAGGAAGCCCTGTAGGGCAGCCAGCTGCCTGTTAGCATTCCTGAAGAGAGAATTTCCCCGAGGAAGCCTGCTGGAAGAGCAGCTGTGGTGGGGAGGGGTTGTGCCGAGGTGAAACACCTCATGTGCTTCTAGTAGGTGTGGGAATTTGTGGGGATGGTCTGTCTGGCAGAGGCAGAGTCCCTTCAGCTGCTTTTACCTCTCAACAAAGACATCTCTGTCAGGGCAGGCAGTTGAAGGGAAGAGAATGAGGGAAGCTGGAACCCTGCTGTGTCCAAGCTGAGCTGAGACAAAGCACAAGCACGAGGAGGGATGGACGAAGGGGAGTTTTGAAAAATAGTGGAAGCGGGGAGATGTGGGATGGTCAGCAAGAAAATGGGGCTCCGGAACTGGAACTGGGGATCCTACACAAACGTGTGAGGCCATGTCCCTGCCTTGCTGAGGCACAGCCAGGACACTGTCCCTGGAAGGAACAGCTCATCCTTGTGCGGGGAATGCTCCTCTGAGGACCTGGAGGGGAGGCCAAGGTGGGGGTGAGCAGAACTCCCAGCCTGGCACCTGGCACGGATACTGAGGTTGGCATGTCGTGGTCCTTGAACCAGGCAGCCCCTGCCTCCTGTTCCCTGGTCCTGCTGTGCTTCCCAAGCATTCCGTGCATGGCTCAGCTCTCCCAGCTCCTCCAGGGTGACCTGCTGGAATCGGCCCAGCTCAGGGAGGTGGGATGGGGACCCAACAATGGGTCACAGCAGCACATCTGGGCTGGCATCAATAAGTTATAAAGGCTCGTCAGCAGACGAATGGCGTTACCTCAGCACGGACCAGGGCCAGGCATTAACTTTTCATGAACGGCAGCCGGGGAGGCAGAACATGCAAGAATGGGGTGGCAGGAGCTTGAGATGAGGAGGCAGAGGAGCCTGGCTGCCCTCAGGAGAGCTCTGCAGGACCCAGAGGAGCCTGGCTGCCCTCAGGAGAGCTCTCCATCACTTCCCCTGAACTGCTCCCACTGCAAAATCCAGCTCCACAGGCTGCACACATCATGCCAACAAGTACACACCGTGCTCAGCCTGGAGCTCCTGGTTGTTCTGATCCTCCTCCTGCATTTAATTTAATGAAAACTAATGGGGGAGACAATTATCCCTGAGGCTGGGCTCAGGAGACGTTTCGAGGAGGGAACTTGGCAGTTTCATGATGATATTTAATAGTACCAGCCTGTAACCCTTCAGAACCAACAGGAAGGACTTTTCTGTGCCCCACAAAAAGAGCACAACAGGCAGCAGTGCAGAGCAGCCTGGCTAGGCAGGGATGGCCCCAGGGGTCTGGGAGGGCAGGATTTCCTCATCAGCCTCAACCCCTCAGGGGTCACGAAACCAAGTGATGGCCAATGCCTGTGCTCCACTTTCTGCAAAGCACAGGGGGATGTGACATCCTGGACCAAAATCCACAGTGGGGCATGGCTGTGGGCCCTGCACATGGACAGCTGTGGCATTCCCCTGGAAGCAAACATGCTCAGGCAGCACAGGGGGCAAACACAGCCTGCTTCTCTGCTGATGGGCTCTGCAGGCAGGATGGTGGCTCCCAAACCCAGCAGCCATCCAATGCATTGCCCCCTCACCCTTCTGCTCCAGGAGCACCCACTCACGGGGCTCGCTGCTGGAATTCCAGCAGTGCTGGGGCTGCAGGTGCCAGCTCCAGTGGGAGTGTTCCCAGGAGCAGCAGAGCTCCAGGATGGCCCACAGCCCCCTGAACCCACAGCCCACACCTGAACATTCCCACCAGGAGTGAGGAGCTCACAGCCAGCCATGTCCTGCCCCAACTAGTCAGAGGTAGAGAACGAGTCTCACAGCAGCTCCCGGGAGCGTTCCAGGCACCTGGCACTTGCAACCAACCTTCCAAAGGCTCCGAAATTCCCAATCTTTCCCCCAGCCTCTGATGCTGCCCATTTGGGGAGCCAGCGTGGGGTTCTCCATCCCCAGCAGCTCCTGGAGCTGTTTGTTCCTGCAGTGCCGCACACTCACCCAGCTCGGGGTCACAGACCCCACTGCAAGCTCGATATTTATATATTTGGAAACAACACTTGTGTATTCCCCTCCCTTTCTTACCTCCCAGCAGTGCAGGACTCTGTCAAAAAGGGAAGCAGCAGCTCCCAGCTCCTGGCCCAGGGAGCAGAGCAGAGCAGAGCAGCCTCCATGATCACTGGCATCCCAACTCCTCCAGCCTCTGCCGAGCAAAGCCTGGGGATCTGTACCAAAAAATTCCCTTTTCAGCCCCTGAACACCCCTGTCTGTCTGCAGCCTGATGGGCTGGGTGTGGGGAGGGCAAGGGTCTGGCCAGCACATCCTCAGCTCGGTGCAGACTACACTGACCATTTTCCAGGCTAAATTTCTGAGATGCTTTAAAAAAAATACATCCAAGAAACGAACAGGCATCACTAAACCTCACCCAGGTCCTGAACTGCATCCTGAATGGTCCTGAATCCCTCTGGGATTTTGAATTCCCAGTCTCAGCCAGCCCCCCTAAAATGCCAGCTCAGCTCTGCATCACCTCTGCTCCCACACCCCAAATCTGGGCTTTGGCCCTTGACAAAGGTTGGAAAAAAATACCCAACTCCCGCCCTGGGTCTGGCAGCAAACACCAGGAACAAACTGCAGAGCACCGAAATCAAATGTTTATGTTGATATTTATTACAGCAGGGGTAGGGGGGAGGAGGGGGAACCGTTTCATTCAAAAAACCATCCCATACCAATGAAGACAATAATTTACCTATTCATTTTAAAATACATTAAAACTGGTCCTTTCATTTCCTCACATCAGAACCAAAAAACAAAAAAAATAAAAAAAAAAAAGGAAAAACCCCCCCAAACTTGAACAAGATATAAAGTGGAAAAGGTAAAAATCTGACCCCTTGGGGAGCCCCTGGGTATGCAATGCAACAGATGTGCATTACTTGGAAAATGTTAACCTGACTGTAACTATGAGACTGACACCCTCAGACCCCCTCATCCCACCCACCCCTCCCTCCCTCCTGACTTTCTACAGGTAAAGCAGAATGAAAATGCCTAGGAAAAAAGAAGGCAAACATTAAAAAAAATATTCGTATTACACACTAAAAAAAAAAAAGTTGTTTTGTCATCTCATGTCTTGCAGTCAGAGTAATAAAAACAAGCCAAATGTCCCCCAAAAACATTTCAATGAAGGGGTGCGGAAAAAAGACATCCCTTTAATAAAACATTATCAACAAATATCGTACACAAACTACAATGTATAATAATTATTTTTTTTTTTTCCCCTCTCGGTAATTTTCGAACCAGACTACAAGGTAAGAAAAAACACTGAAACAAGATACAATGCTTTCAATAATCCGCACAAAGGTCAAATCCAAGGGAGAGAATATTTTACAGAATATGATATACATGGAGCAGAAATGGGAGCTGGAGAAAAACCAAGACCAAACTACAGGGTAGTGTCATGTACAGAGATCCCAACCCGCCTTGGCTCGTCCCTTCCTCTCCCACCAGAAGGAAGGGCCTTCGATGCTTGCCATTAATTTTTATTTTCTTATTACAGAGCGAGCCTACAGAATAGCAAGGTTACATTTTAACAACAAGAATTCCTTAAAAAATATCTCCATCCAGTTCCAAATCATAGATAAGTGAAATCCTGACAAGAGCACATCTCTAAAGAAAATAACCCCCCCCTGCAAAATACCCCCAAAGCAAATAAAACCCCCAGAGAATCCCAAAGTTAGCTGGAGATCACAGTTTCAAAGTCCCAGGTCAGATTAACCCTCTTTTTTTTTTTTCCAGTGGATTTAAAAAAAAAAAATTATTAAAAAAATCAATTTTTGCAGTGAACCAGCTGAAGGACTCTGGGGAAAGGAGGGACAAGAGATTTCTTCTTGTACTCAGAGGGGGGTGAAAAGACTAACACAGTGCATGCCACAGTCACAGAGAGCAAGATCACGATTCATTCGAGGATGTGATCCTAGAAGGGGTCACCTGCGTTAACAAGTTTATAACGAGGTGCTGGAGTCTCTTCCCCAAAGCAGATCTTGTTAACTGGAGGAGGAAGCGTTGTGCTGCAAACGAACAAAAAAAAAAACAAAAAAACAAACCAACCCAAAAAGTACAAGGGAAAAAAAACCCCCAAAACTAAAAAAAAAAAAAAAAAAGAAAAAGAAAAAAAACGAAAAAAAAACCCAAACAGGCCTTCTGAACGAAAACCACCATTGTAAACTGTCCAGTTTATTTAAAAAAATGACTACAACAGAGACAACATGATTTCATATCTAGACTAGCTTCCTGGTGTCGCACGGCACAAACATACAACAGGTTCGGTTTCTGTCTTTATTTAAAAGAACAAAGCAAAGAGATCGGAGTTGGGTGCTAGAGGCTTCCGTTTGTTTCCAAAAAGAAGTGTCATGTACATATATAAACCCTTCTGCACAAAGAAGGGTCTTGTCATGTCTTGAAATATTTTAAGTTTTGTCCTTCATGTTTTATGGAATAAAAAGTTCAGCCTTTTTATTGCATGAAACTAAACCTGGGGTTTTGGCCCCCGCCACGCGTGTCCCTGCCCATACACCTAGCTTCTTCTTCTTCTTCTTCTTGCATAATTCGTTGAGATCCTCCGAACGGCAGCTGACTCTCTTGATCCTGGAGAGGAGGAGGGGGAGGGAAATCACACACTCATCGTCATGCTGGGGGAATACTGCAAGAGAGACAGAGCCACGGTGAGAAACCAGGCAGGTCAGACCTCTGGACATGGAAGGGAGGGATGAAAAGGAGGCTGATGACAACTACACAGCAACCTAATTGGATCTAATAAACCAGGAAGAGAGGATATGCTGGAGACTCCAATTTATCAGGGCCTGATCTGCGCCGTAACTTGCTTTTCCAGGAAGAAAATCATCAGAGCAGTATGGGGCGAGATGCAATTTGAAACAAATAATTAACATGCACATGTGTATATGCTGCTAATAGAGGGAGAAGAGGAGGGATGGCTGCAGCCAGCCCTGCACCAGCTCCTCTCCACCTGTGCACCCCATGCCACCACACACCTCAAACTTCCAGCCACTCTCTTATTTCCTCCTGCTCACTTTTCTGTCCTGAAGCAGCTCACGCACAGCACAACCCAAGTCCAAAAGGCACCCACAGTGCCAACCCACCCATCCCAGCTCTGGGACACCTTGGGGACTGTCTCCCCATCCCCAGGCAGGCCTCACTCACATTGTCATTTTGGAAGGAATGGAGAAAGTTGCCTCCCAGCTCCCCGTCGTCTCTTGGAGTGCCCGGGGGATTGCTAATGCCACTTATGTTGTTTGGAGAATTCTGTGGGAGATGGGAAGGGTGGTGGTGAGCAGGTCCCCCCCGAAGTGCCAGAGGGGCAGGACACAGCCCTGCCCACCCCAGTGACATCCCCCATGTCCCCATCCACCAGGGTCACAGCAGCCCCCCAGTGCTGAGGGAGAGCCCACACACCCACCCTGCAATCCCCACACTTACTTTTGGAAGTCCATCTATGTCTCCTGACCCTGCAGAGAGGGGAGAGAAAAGGAACAGCCTTACTGGGCCTGCAGCCATGGGGTGGCCCTGCTCTCCCCACGGCCCCGCTGATTTCCACCCACAGGCTCTGCTCTGAGCGCTGGTGTGAACTGGGGGCTGAGCCCAGCATGGGAGCCGGCACTGGGAGGCTGTGCCAGTGTCCCCAGGGGATGAAGGAGTTTGGTGGCTCACCTAATGATCCGTTCATGTGATGGGGCTCCATCCCGCCCATGCCGCCCATGGGGCCGTCAGAGCCGGGGCCCATCGGGAACTGTGGAAGGAAAAGGCAACAAAACTCAATTCAGCCACAGAACAACCCCAGCAGCTGCCATGGTGGCTCCTGAGGACTGTCCCTGCCCCAGCCATCCCTCTGGAGCAGGGCAAGGAGGGAGGTGTCCTAGAATCACTGAATTGTTGAGGCTGCAAAAGTCCTTTGACATCACCAAGTCCAACAGTCAACTCAGCACCACCACCAAACCACGTCCTGAAGTGCCAGAGCCACAAATTCCTTGGACACTTCCAGGGGTGGTGACTCCACCACTGCCCTGGGCAGCACATTCCAATGCTTGGCAACCCCTTCCATGAAAAAAATGCCCTGAATATCCAATCTAAACATTCCCTGGCACAACCTGAGGATGCATCACCCACCGAGGCCGTGGGGCTTATGGTCCTGTGGGTTCACCTATAAAATTGGGCTGGATGGCAGACCTAGAGCTGCAGCACAGCATTCCACAGGATTTAAGGTTGCCCATATCCCAAAAAAATCCAGCACTTTGGCCGGAGCAGCAGGACTGCTGCTCTCTTAATAAGCATAAAAAATTAACAAAGTCGCCCAAGAGTTAATCGCTTTTTGATGGTTTGTTTTATTTCTGTTTTGTAACAAATGGCTGAAATCAATTAAACTGCTTTACTCTCAACTGATGAAGTTAATTATGATTTGTTATGGTATCTGATATGTAAATTATTAGAAAGCAGACTTACATTCGATCGACTGCCTGCGGGCGGTACTGGATTAATCATTGTGTAGATGTTGTCACTTGAATTTGTTGAATCTGTGGAACAGTGAAGCCCAGTAAGTCTGGTGATTAATTCATTTCTTAATTAAAACAAACTCATGCCACTTGAACTCATTCTTTTGTATTTTATCACCCAAAATTCCCTCTAACTACCACCATTTTCTGGCTAATTTGTATTTAATGAAGATCCACAAAGTTTTTAATCACAGAAATTCAACTGTGAAAAATAATTCAACTCCTGGATGGGAAGAGTGGGGAGGTAATCCCTGAGCCCCACAGCATCCAAATGCACAGGGGGATGTAGGAACATCCCAAAACGCAATCCTAAAGCCAACATCACTTCCCAGAAAGTCAAAAGCCAACAAGGAAGGGATGGCCCTGGACAGAGAGGGGTCTCAGGGGGCTCGTACCTGCAGGACTGGGCATGATGGGTGTCCCTGGAGGGCCACCGCCTCCGGGCGGACCCTGCGGAAACAAAGCCGGGCTCAGAGGTGCAAACATGAGCACTGCTCACCTTCCCATGTCTGCAAACACCTCCCCAAAACTCTGAACCCCCAACCCAGCCCAGTCACCTCCCATGGCAACCTCAACTCCTGAAGAAAGGACAGAGAGCTGGGGTGGCAGGACTCACCACGTATGTACCAGGCGATGAAGAAGAGTATGGGATCTGCAGGGACAAGAGAGACAGATGAGCTAAGACCCCCAGTGCCCCCTCAGCCCACCCAGGGTGGGAGTCCCAGCAGCCTAAGCAAGAGGCTGGGGAAGCCCCTCTCATTAGTAGGGCTCAGCTAATGAGGAGTGATCCCATTTGCAGGACACTTCCCAACCAACACTGCTCCTGCTCCGCGATACTCACTGAGTTAGCACTGCTGGGGTTCGGCCACGGTCTGCCGGCGCCCGGCCCCCTGGGGACAAAA
This sequence comes from Sialia sialis, assembly GCA_009812075.1. Classification (NCBI taxonomy): domain Eukaryota; kingdom Metazoa; phylum Chordata; class Aves; order Passeriformes; family Turdidae; genus Sialia; species Sialia sialis. The sequence goes on along the minus strand of VRYO01002482.1, from coordinate 10,802,926 downwards.
TTAAACAAAAAAATAAATGTTGTGCTGCTGTGCAGACAGCCCCAGCTCTGTGGTGAAACCTCCCGGCGTGGGGATTGCCTTACATGTTAATTCCAGGCATGCCAGGACCTAGGGAGTTGGGTGGAGGTCTCATGCCGCTGCCGTAGTTCTGCAACGAGAACCAAGGGTCAGTCTACCAGAACGGGAAGGGACACCAGAGACACAGGAGAAAGGGAGGAAAAAAGCCAATGAACAAACAAAAAAAACCAAGTGAGTCTGTGTGCAAAAACGAGCTTTAAAAAAAATAAAAAATAATGACGATGAACATAAGAGGCGATTGTGTTTATAAAAAAGAACCAGGCAGCTGAATATGGATGGGAGCCAGGCTGAGCCCCAAAGTTCCCCCTCCCCGTGGAAGGGAGGGGAGGGAAATCATCCCCCTCCCAGCTCCAGGAGACAATTCTGTTCACAGCCCCCAGCGCCAGCAACAGCCTTTCGGATTTTTCCCTTTGTGCAGGAGAAAACAGGGGCAGGAGGAGGAGAAAAGGCACCACTTGGAAGGTTCCTGCTGCAGTGTAAGGATGAGGAAAGGCTTCATGAGCTCCCCATGAGATGGAGCACTCCCTGCTCCCTGGATGACTGCTGGAGTAGGGAATACCAAGCCAAGCTTGTTTTTCTGCTGCTCCCCAGCTCTCAGCTCCATCCCCTGGAGCAGATCTGCAGCCCCCTGGGCCTCCTCTCCTGCCTTATTCCTCCCTGGCTTAGCCTCCAGCTGGGACTGGGAGCCTCAGATCTGCATCCCTCATCTCCTAAAACCAGCTCCAGTACAAAGCCAAGCCCAAGGCAGTGGAGGAAGAGGAATCCCCCAAATGCCGCGCTCCACTTGGTCTGTGCTCTGCTCCCTGTGCCCTCCAGGCGACGTGCAGCCAGATTTAGGTCGCCTTGCTGCTCTTCCCCTCCCACCTCCCTCTCTTCTGTAATGCATCTTTTTGGACTGTGTTTCTGCCATTTAAAGAAAAAAATGCTACTGCGGGAGGAGGGATGGCTGGCCACTTCCTACACTACACCCCTTGGAGTGCTCCAGACTGGATTTCAAGTACAATACTTTAGTGCTGTCAATTTTTACCTGGATTTACAGATGCACCAGTGCTTGGTGCACTGCTGAGGGCGTCACCAAAGTTTGTTTTGAAGAGGCAGAAAAGGGTTTTCCCCAAACAAATTACCAGCAAGTCCTTAATTGATCAAAATTTCAAGCCATTTACAGTGAATAGCAGCATCAAGCCCCTTGTTTAAGGGAAGAAAAAAAAAAAGGGGGCTTAGCGTTTTTAATTGGAGCTGAAAGGCTGGAAAACGAAGCCAGCTGAAAGATGCTCAGGGAGGGTGAGGAGGGAACACAGCTGGGCTGAGTGACCTGGGCAAGGCACCACCAAAACCAGAGAGCTACAAACCCTCTTCATACTGGCACTGGCAAACCCTGTCCTGGCTTCTGCAGAGCTACAAATGGGACTCTTACAGGGAAAAAAGGCAGCAGCAATCAGCTGAAAGGGATGATTCATCACTGCTGTGCAATAAGGAGCTGCTGTCAGGACGCCTGGATGTCCTGGCTGGATGTTCTGCAGCCCTCTGGAATCATTTGAGAAGCATTTAGGAAGGTCCTAATGCAAAGCTTAAAGGAAAACAAGCCCTGGGCACACAAGGTGCGAGGGGCTATTGGGTCTGGCTGGGTATTTTTGGTGGCTGCCTGCGCAGGCGCCGATTCCTGGACGGCTGCAGGGAGGCAGCGCCTGCGGGTGCCAGATCGGGAAGCCCAGCGCTTCTCCAGGGAAAGGCTGCCTCTTCAAAAACCTCTCCCTAATGTACATACACAGGCAACGGTGGAGTCAAAAATAAAGCTCTGAACATTTCACAACTCCAGCCGGCTCCCGGAGCCGCCGCCATCCCACGCGGCGCTCAGCGCGCGCTCGCCGCTTCCAAGTTTCGCGGCGAGCTCTGCAAGTGGGAAGCAGCCTCCCCCAGGCAAGCCGCCGCCGCTCGCCTTGGCGCAGGCCACGCTTGCAAATGCCTTTTTTTTTTTTCTTTTTTTTCTCTTTGGGTGTAATCCTCCAGGAAAGGAGGATTTTAAGCACGGCAGCAGCGCTACGGGAGGGCTCGCCTGTGAAACGATGCTCGCGCAGGCTTTTTGTCTCCCTGCTCTAGGATGGATCTGGGTGGACGTGGCCGAGCAGCCCTGAGCGGCATCCTCAGGTTGGTGTTAAAGACACGGCGCAGCTCCCTCTTTACACAACATTCACTTATCTCAACAGTCTCCGGGGGAAAAACAAAACAAAACTCCAGCGCGCCCGCTCGTCTCCTGACAGACTCTGATCCTCGCGCTACAAACTCCACGTAGGCGACGATGCAGAGAGGATAAACCTCCAACCAAAATATGGTAATCTGGTTTTGAAGCCTCGTACAAGGAACAAACAGGAGTGAGTCAACAACAAGCCACTCCATAAAGTGAATCAACGGAACGACAGCATATATTAACCCAGATCTGCTTAATTTCAAGAGTTTACTCCCCTTTCCTGAAATAGAGAGCTCAAGCAGGCAGCAGGAGGGGCAGGTGGAGGGGAACCTCGCAGGGGAAAGCCTTATTCCCTTTGCTAAAGGGATCTTTGCCGTTTCTTTTTATTTATTAATTTCAAATGCAAGCCTCCTTTCCCTTTCCTGCAGTTAGGGTCGTAACTGTTTCCCAGGCAGGCAGTGTAATGCACTCAAAGGCTGCTCTGGTGCAGAGCTAAGTGCCATCCCCTCTGACAGAAGGGCAGGAGGGAGGCTGCAATACCCTTAATGAGCTCGGAAGACCTCACTCCTGTTAAAAGGAGGGATTTCCAGATGCAAGACTAATGCAAAATGCATTAACACTAATGGGAGCATAGGGTGTGGGGGGGAACTCCCAGCCCTCTGAGCCCCAGGAGGTTGTTCCCATGGTTTGTAGGATGTGCTTTGGCACCGGGCTTACCTGTGGACCGGGACCCATGGGGCCCATCCCTCGCGGAGGATTCATCCTTTGCATGGGGCCGCCCATGTTAGGGTGCCCTGGTGGGAGGAAAGCAGGGGTGTTACACGGCGCCACAACCATTCTGGGTCCCGAATTAACAGCTAATTAGGAGCGTCAGAGCTTGACCCTCCTCTGCTGGGTTTACCTTGCTGTCGCGTGGGATCCATGGAATTGGGCAGCAATGGCTGTGTACCAGGAACAGCACCCGGGGGCTGTGAAAGCAAGGGAGCGGGATTAAAAAAATAAATCCTCCCTCCCCCTGCTTCCTGCTGCATCCCACATCCCCCTGCTGAGGAGGTCTTTGCCTCCCTCATCCTTCTGCAAACCTTCTCTAAACCCCAAGTGAGGAGTTCCCCCCTCCCCCCCAGGCCAAATGCTGTTGTATTTTAGGAAAGCAGGGAAAACCTGAGCCGAGCAGCAGTGTCAAATCCAGCAGGAAAAGGTGACAGCAGCATGGCACCCTGCTAACACAGCACCAGGGCCAAACCAGGCAGGGATTCACTGGTGGGGAGATGCTCCATGTGCAGGAGAGCAAGGCTGAAAGGATGCTCCCCCTCCCCAAACTCACATTCCACTAAGGCAATGCTGCTATTTAAGCTTCAAAGGCTACTCCAAACAGATAAAGGGGAGGAAAAATGCAGATATTGTCTGCCTGAGGGAAGCAAACTGTAAACAGCTTTGCTATGGCAGTGCTGCCTTTTATTTGGATGCTGACACCAAGGATCCCAGGGCTGGAGCACAGCACAGGCCCTGGGTGCACGTGGCTGTGCCGAGGCACAATCAGCCCAATCCCAAGTTTTCCGCAGGCTGGGAGCTGGCAGCAGGAGGAAGATAAACCAGGAGGGTTGCAGAAGTGGATATTTACACTTCTGCTGCCTGACCTTCCTGCCTGCCTATTTATTCCTCTTGTCCCTCAGGATGTGACCATAACCTCACTGAGCTCTGCCTAGGTACAAACATGTGCTTTATATGTGGCGTTTGGGGGAGAAAAATGGAATCCTTCTAATGAACTTTACTCACTCCTGGATGCTTGATCCTGCTGTGGGAACAAACCAGCCCCCTCTGCCTGCCCAGCTCACTGTGCTCACCTCCAGCAGAGCTTGGGATGAGCTGAGAACCACTGCAGGATGGGGTGCTGTTAAAACTGACTCATCAGGAGGTGCAGGGAATGAATACCTCCTTAGATCATCCACCAGTGCCCTGGGTGGAAGGCTCTTCCAGCCATCTGGGCACAGGGGTCCTCCATTAACCCCTTCTGGGTTTTTCTCAGCTACATCTCAGCATCAGTTAGCAAGTTCCAAAGATTCAAGTCTCAAACCCAGAAAGCACAAACCCAGAGCAAGCTGGTACATCCCACTTCCCGACTATCCTGCTCTTTCTGCTAATTAGAGCTACAGAGAAATAATGCTGATAGCCAAAAAACAAGCTCCCAAGATAATTTTTGAACAGACACCTTTGCTGCTCAAAGGAATTACAGGTTTCCTTTAATTTCCTTTTAGTGACAAATAACCTCTGGCTTGGCCATTACCCCATGGATCTGCATGGCATCGCTGGCAAGGAGATGAATTCCTTAACCAAAGGCCACGCATGCATCCAGGCAGGGCGTGGGGTGGAAGCCTCCATCCACAAGGCCAGAAACAAACTGCCCTTGCATAAGCTGGGATAAGAGGATAAACCCAACCCAAAAAATTCAGCAGTGACCCGCCCTGCTTGACCCCGCTGCTGATCTAAACGCTCGGTCAACCCGGCAGCAGGATTATCTCCATCACTTTAATTTTCTGCGATTGCAGGGAAAATCCAGCCGGGCAGCGAGCATGCAGCACGGCACAGCCCTGCTGGGAACACCACAGCTGGAAAGCAGCACATTCCCCGCTTCTGTTTCCATCCTGGATAGGCCCAAACCTCAAAATAAAATTAAATTATCAGCGTTTAGTGACACCCGATGCTCCAGCGCTAAGGGCGACCAAGGAGGTGATGCTAACCGCCCAAACACAAGGATAATCTGCAAGACACCTTGCTGTCTCATCCCCCATCCCAAACAGCAGCTATGCCTCAGAAATGCAGAATGCTGAGAGCACAGTACCTGGTTGCCCATCCTGATGGGGGGCCGGGGACCTCCGGCGTAGCGCGGCGACATGAACGGCTGTGGGGACACAAAAAAGGGTCAGGGCTGAGCCTGGGAGGCAGCACGCTCCCCACGCACGCTGGTTAGCCTGTACACACTGCTTCTGGCATTTATGTTTGTTTTGTTTTTTTTTTTTTTGTTCTGGAGACATCCTTTTCAAAAAAGTTATGTTTCAAAAGGGAAAAAAATAAAAAAAAAAAATAAAGAGAAAGGTGTCTGGAGTCCGTTTTTTTAGACATTTTCTCTGTAGGTTTATTGTGTTGGACATCGGCAATACTAGGTGAGGCTGTTAAAATTAGTGCATGGGAAACCCTGAGTGTTAGATAATGTTCAAGTTTAAATATATAGAGATATTAAAAAAAAGTGGCAAATAAGCACATACAGACACGCACACATAAAAAACCCCAGTGCTAAGTACTGGAAAAAAAAAAAAAAGAAGAAAGGCTTAACATTACTGTTTTTACAACTGCTGCTACTAACAGAAGCTTAAAAACCCACATCAAGTTACATTTCTCAGGCTACCTTGGGAAGGTAAAACAGTCTGATACCCACGATTGACTTCTCAGTCCATTGACAACTGCATATCCAAAAAACACAAAAAAAAAAGAAAAAAAAAAGAGAAAGAAAAAAAAAATAGAAAAAAAAAAGGGAAAAAAACCAACATTTTGCTTCAGAGCTGGGGTGCCTGGAGGGATGCTCCCCAAGGAGCTGGTACCCGCTGCCCAGCATGCTTACAGAGGAGGAAAAAAGAAGTAAATTGAGCGCACGTCCCGGTTCACAGCCCTACCCATCACTAGTGTCTTTACCTGACTGTGGGGTCCCATCATGCTGTTAGGATTGTGGGGTGGAGGCTGTGCGTGTGGCGAGGGCTGTGACCCAGGCGGTCCCTGTGAGGTCAGACAGTAGAAGGAGGTTATAGATTAGCACATGAAAGCGCAGAAAGAGCTAAAAAAAGGATTCACGGGTGGACCTGTTCAGTTGGGGAGTCAGTTCTCCCGGTTTTAAATCAATACTTTTTTCTTTTTTTTTTTTTTTTTAATTGAGTTTCTATTCATTTGCAGCTGAACAATGAGTAATGATATATGCAAAAAAAAATATATCTTTTCAAAATCAGAACATCTGTCAAAATACAGTGGCCACATTGAGAGTAAACAGTCCAGTGGTTCAACCAAGTCTGCAATGATAAACACACAGGGAAACACTTTGCAGGGGCGTGCAACGAGGAAAAAAAAAAATACGCAGGAGAGGACCAAAGAGGTTGGGGGGGGAAATAGAAAAACTACCCCCAAACCAAAAAAAAAGAAGAAAAAAAAAATCTAAAAAAATAAAAATAAAAATAATTTTTTTCCTCTCTCATCCCAAAGGTTGGAAACACCTCCGGGTTTGTGTTTTGACCGTGGAGGGGCTGGAGGAGCACGGAGGACGGGGAGCACGTCCCAGCTCACGCTCGGGCAGCGTTTGGCTGCACCGCCACGCTGAAGGGATGCAACATCCTTCCTCGAGGTGGATTCCCTAAGGATGCGAGTAAAATGGCTTGCGAGCAAAGAAAGGATGTCTAGGGGGAAAAAAGGAGAGATTAGTTGGTGCAGGTTTAAGGCTGCAATGCAGCAGTCGCTGACATTTTGGGCTTGAACGCCCACTTCAAATTTATTTTTGTTGTGTTTTTTAAAATTTTTTTTATTTTTTTAAATTTCCCTTAAAAGCACGAAATGAAAATTTGCTTGGAAAAACCGTGAGCTCGGTGCAAGAAATATACTGGTGCGTGTTAACGTGAGGAAAAGAAAAAAAGAAAAATTAAAAAACAAAAAAAAAAAATAATTTTTTGAGTCAGAGGAGGTGTAATTGGTAGAGAAAGCACAGGAGCTCTGTCAGTAGGTGATGGGAAGCGACGGCAGCTCCAGGACTGGCGCCGGAGCAGATGTTCTCTACCTGCCTCGTTACTAATTTCAACAAGTGTTCGCCTTCTAGCTGCTGCCAGCAATGGCATGGTTTGTTACCATGAGCAATTTTCTTAATTAACAGACATTAATTAGCCATTTAGCAATTTTGCAAGCATTTGTTTAGCAGCTTTCCTAAACATGAATACCACTGTGATAATGGTACTGATTAGAGGGTCCCCTAATTAACAGTACAGGGAAGGAAAATTGAAATCACATAAATTAAAAAGGGAGGGGAAGTTAATGAAGGCAGGACATATTTGCACCTGCAAATCTTTTGTACGGCGGAAACTTGAGTGCAATGTAAATAAAGTAAGAGGGTGGGTTTTTTCTTCTTTTTTTTTTTTTTTTTATTTTTATTTTTTTTTATTTTGAATTTGAATGGTTTGGTGGCGAGATGGAGCCAAGCAGATTTAAACCAACAGCCTCCTGCCAGCCTCTCTGCTCCAGCCTCTGAAATCCCACCACTCACACCACCATTTATTCTCCAGGAGCCAAAAGGGACCAGCCCCTGCCCTTAGTTCCTGGCCAACCTCATCTGGACAAGGTCACAGCACCTCAGGACAACCCTCCCCACTGCCTTCTCCATCCAGTCCCAGCAGAGCAGAGAAGGCAAACCTCTGAGGTCCAACTGCAACATCAACCTCCTTTAGCAGAAGTCCTCTCCAGGCATGGGAGTTGACTTTTTTTTGCTCCTGAGTTGCTAACTCTGTGAATGCAAAGTGCAGCAGGGGCAGCAGACACCTCCCACCATCCCCCAGGAAGGTCTGGCCACCCCCAAAGCCTTTCCTACACATCTCAGCTGCAGGATTTGGGGTAGGGGAAGATCAGAACAGGCCAAACCTCAAGCCACATCAATGCAAGAGCCAGCATCCCCCACTGTGCTGCAGGAGGGGGTCACTGCTGTCCAGGTACTGATGTCCTTCCCCTCATATCCCACAGCAGGTGAGGGTGGGATGAACAGGCATCAAACACACAGGGGACACGGCCACTGAAGGCACCCCGGCTGGGCTGAAGGTGATGCTTGGGGTCTGCATTTTGAGCTGGAGAGTAAACACTGTTTGCTCATTGGAGAAAAAGCATCTATGAGACATGGGAGCACTTCCACAAGAGAAAAACCCCCTGTGGCAGCTGGAGCCAGAGATCATCCCTTGTTTGTGCTGCTGAGTGCATCCTCTGGAGCGAGCTCCTGTCCCAACACCAAGGCTGCTCCCGGGATGCTGCAGGCTCAGCATCCTTGCCCTTGCATTATCCCATGTGGTACCACTCCCAGAGGACACTTCTGGATCAGGTGACACCCAGCTTGTGCAAGCTTTGGCAGGCAGGGAGAAGCTGAAAGCAGCTTTTAAATTTCTCCTTCTTTTCCTGCTTTTTCTGTGCAGCAGCATCCAGAATGTTAGCTCCAAGCTGCGACCGCCACGGCTGCCCTGCTCTGTCAGAAATGCAGCCCCTCTGGATAGTGTTATCTCCATAAACATTTGCAGATGTTTCAGGGCTGGGAGCCGTGCTGGAGTGGCTGCCTTTTTGCACGGGACTGCCTCTCTGCGGAGGGAGCAGCAGATGATCCCAGCGGATCATGGCAGTTGAGACAAGTGTTTTGCAGAGACATGTGGGCTCCAACCAACAGAACATCCCTTTTTTCTTAAAAAAACGTGTGTTTAGCAGTTATTAACTACTCCTCTTAAAGGAGAGGGCTGAACACATGCTGTCCTGCTTCCTCCACATCCCTCCATCAGCCCTGTGGCAATGCTCCTTGTGACACACCATGCTGCGTGAGCAGGACCTGCTCTGCAGCTGCTTCACTCTCCCCAACCAGACACACTCCATCATCTCTCAAGTTTTCATTTTTTCCCCCCAAATTGGACCCTCTGTGTGGGGTTCTTCTAGTTCTAGTCACTAGCTTCCTCTAGTGACCTCAAAACACCCCAAAAAACAACCCCAACAGCTAAAACGGAGTTAGAAGAAACTGTTTCCAACAGCTATTGGTGCCCCAACCTCCACTCTGCTTCATTTGTTTTCTTCCCCCTACACTCCAGAGACTTTAAAGACCCAACCTGGCCTGCAGGACAGCCAAAGTTTGCTGCCACAGCTGCTTCCTACAGGGAGTTTCCAAGAGATCAGGTTATTTCCACTCTGTCTTTCATGAGCTCGACTCCTCAAACTTCTTGTAAAATATTAAAGATGGAAAATGGCACGAGCGATCATAGCTCTGTGTGTGTCAATTTATGTTTCCAGCGTAATTCACCACAAATGGATCATGTTTTATGGGCTACATACTTTCAGCTAATGGGGGAGTTTTGCTATTTAAAAACATTTTCAAGCACCTCTGGGGGTGGCAGAACAAGGCAGGATGGTATGAGAATGCAAAGCATCACTGCCACGAGACACCGATGGTTTCGACTTAGCAATAGGGAGGAATCTTGTGTTTAAAATACCTGCCCCTGCCTGCCAGTTTTGACGTTAGAAAACACTAAAATAAATTAGATGGATATTAATTAAAGCCATGCCTGGGTTTATTGGAGAGGAGATTTATTTCTACTGAAGGAGAGAGATGTTTTGCAAGTTGTCAAGAGGAGAAAAAAAAAAAAAAAAAAAAAAAAAAAAGAAGGTATCTCTGAAGGAGCCTTGAGGAGAGATGCTCCAGTTGCTTTCAAAGAGAAAGACCCCAGTTGACTTCCAGCATGTGGTGAGGACCTTCCTGAGACAGGGTAAGGCGAGGCCAGGAGAGGCCAGACAAGGCAAGGCAAGGCAAAGCAAGGCAAGGCAAAGCAAGGCGAGGTTAGGCAAGGCAAGGCAAGGCAAGGCAAGGCAGCAAGGCAAGGCAAGGCGAGGCGAGGTGAGGCAAGGCTGGCCAAGCTCCCCCGCAGACAGAGAAAGGCAGTCGTGGGCAGGAGCTCTGCCTCGCCTGCAGCTGGGGCTCCCAACTGCAGAAGCCTGGTTTTAAGGAATATGTTTAACACAAGCTCTTCAGGAAACAAACTCGTGTCAGCCGGAGCCAAGAACAGTCACCTCCATCTGGCTGGAGCACCCGAGAGAAAGTTGACTGCAAATCCCACCATATGCTCCAGACGCTCGGTACAAAAGCCTCGGGCATCCTACTAAACTTCCAGAAAAAAAAAACTTTCTCTGATGCTTGCTTTTCCTTTCCTCCAGCTTTTAGGCCACCTTCCTTCAAACCCAGGCTGGTACCAAGTTCTACCCTGGGATTTTGCAAGAGCAGACTGGTTTTATGGCTCACTGGAACTGGCTGATCAGAGCTGGTGGCACCCGCCGAGCAGTGGGAAATCCCACTGAGACATCAGGACAGCAGGGGGAAAATGGTGGCATCCAAGGAGGGATCAGGACAACATGGACCCCCTTCCTATTGTCCCTTGCTTCACCATCCTCACCCCATGGGCATCCTCACCCGAAGAGGGAGATCTCCAGGACGCGGGGAGGAGAGGTGGGGAGGGCAGGGGATGTGTGTGGGGGAGCCCCCCGGGCTCTGGAGCCCCCTGTCCTCCCCAGCTCCCGAGGTCTGTCTGCATTAGGGGGCAGTGTGGGAACACGGAGCAGCCGGTGCTTTGTTTTGGTGCATCTCGGCGCCGAGCTGCTGATGCATAGCTAACGCAGCGCCGACATTGATTTATGGTCAACTTTCCATTTCATCAGCGCGGGGTACTCTGTGCTGGCGAGAGCAGGGATGGCTGGGGGGGCTGCTGACTCGGCCCCCACCCCGGTTATTTAGTGGTATAAAGGTGTGGTATTAATTGCTTTCAATTTTTTGTTTTCCTTCCTATGTTTCCCTGGCACACCCCCCACCCCAGCTCCAGTCCCTCTTGCGAGGGATCTGCACCCCGGCATCAATCCAGCTTTCAAAACAAAAGCAGGAACGCCTCTGATGACCTTTAGCAGGATGAGCAGAGGGTTTGTTTGCTCATCTCAACGGGACAAAGAGAGAGATTTAAATAAAAGCATCTAGCCATGCTGGCTGTCAACCCAGCCAACCTTTTGTCCGGAGTGCAGCCGATGCCGTGCCGCTGGCTGGCACCATGAAATGCCCCAGCAACCCAAGAGTGCCATGGGCCTCTCCTTTCCCATCATTTTGGGAGATTCTGCAGGCTGCACCTCCCTTGGCCCCTGGCCTGAAGGTTGCTGCTGGGCAATGGGAAGGGAATCTCACTTGCAGGGCAGTGGCTGTGGAGGAGCGATGCAGCCTGGAGTCCTCCTTGCTTCTCCCTTTCCTGGAACATTCCTTCTCCTCTAAGCTCACTCACAAGTGCCAGGAATGGTCCATATAATATTTTCCCTTTGCCAACCTGTGGTGGACATCCTCCCATGCAGGGCTGGGGAGGTTTATGCACCCCCAGGGTGGCAGTGCAGAGTTTCTGCTACCTGAGCTTTGCTGGTGACTCATTCCTCAGCTCCCTGTGTGACTCCCCACCATGCCTGGACATGATCAGGTTCTCCAATTCCTCCCAAAAGCTATCTGCCCAAGCCTGCCATCCTTGAGGATGTCCCTTGCAGGTCCCTGGTACAGAAGAGCAAGATGCTGAAGAGCCGTGAGCTCTCTCCAGCACTCTCCTGGCATGAGGATGGCACTGGCTGAGGTGGCACCACCTCACTCACTGCCAGGGCTGGCATACCAAGGGTTGGGGAGAAATCCTTTCTATCTTCTGTGACCTTTTTGTTTTTGCCCTCTGAATTAAGGCACTTTAATCTCCTACAGAGAGGAAATTACCCCCGAGCTGTGACTGGCTGAGCCTCCAGCCCACCTCTGCAAGAGCTGCTCTCCAGCATCTCCTGAAGCTGGAATGAGCTCCAGCACCCGCAATAAATCAGACAGGCTTTCATGAGGTGATGTTCAGACTGTGTTAAAAGGTGGGATTTCTCTTCTGCTTTCCATCCCCAGGGCTGGGAGGAGAAACCAGATGTTGGAGGGTTTTCAGGAAAGGCAGGCCCTTGAGATGTCACATGTGAGCCATATGCACAGGCACCCATCCTCTCTTCCCTCTGGCAGTGCTGGGGAGGGCAGCATAACCTGTGCTGGTGTTACGACACTGTCTGGGTTTTCAGGAACCATTCCTGCTTCTGAGCCACCCCTTTTCCCCAGCAGCTCCTAGGCCAGCTGCATGGAAGGCAAGGAGCTAGGATGGGTTTCTTGCTACGGGAGGGCAGAAAGAAAAGAGGGGGGACAGCTTGAAGGCTGTCAACGGGAAGAGACAGCAGCATGAACAGCAAGTCTGGAGAGACGTGACTCCTCTTCCTCACCTTTCCCACTCTGGGAAAGCCAAACCCCTACTCTCGATGCCTTGCCCTAAATTCATGCCAGTTTAGCAGCCCTCGCAGCTCGGCGTGAAGCACAAGCCCCAAAGGACAGTCAGCTTCACCGCGGGGCGAGATCAGGACGTTTTGGAGACACATTTGTTGGAAGCAGCAGCTTGGCACTGGGATTGCTGGCAGCAGCTATGACCTGCGAGATTGCATCTCCGCCGTTGGCTTCACCCCCTGCCGCCGAGCGCTGCTACAAGATTCGCCTGTTTTAGGGTTCCCGATCGATATCGGATATTCTTACTTTGTCAGAAGCATGTTCAGGAAATGGGATCTCTCTTTCTCTCTCTCTCAAAAAAAAAAAAAAAAGAGACAGGACCCTCCTTCCCACACAAACGCAATCGCCAATATCGGGCTCAGATATCGCCACAATAAATCACAAGCTCCTTATCGAGCTCGCCTGTCTACTGCCCGAGAGGTTCTCCCATATACAAATCACAAGCCCAGATTAAAAAAAAGCCCAGCTTGCCAAAACAAATATTCCTTTCAACTCTTACCCCATTTTTTACACGAACAAGTGTTTCATCCTCAAGCAGGAGGATTTTAAAGCACCGAAAGCTTATCTTGCTGCAAACCCAGTGCAGCTCACTCCGGGCAAAGAGATTCCTGAGAAAACCCCCAAGGTTCAAGGTTTGAAAACTCCTTTTCTTTGTGCTTGTTGATATGCTTTCTGCCAGCATCACTCCAAACAGAGCCTGTTGTGGCATAAGGAAGGAGTGAGGGGACTTTGGGGACTATTTGCTTACAAGGTGCCTCCATGGCATTCAGGGATTTGGCTGGAGCCCACTCCTGCCTGCAGCCGCAGCCAGGGTTTGTTAATGCATTCAGTGATTGCATTTGGAAAAAATCAAGTGGTTAACCAGAGGAGGGGGAAAAAGTTTCAGGAATCAAAATCCAGAATGTTTTCAATTACACACGTCTGTTAGGACTGGAGAACAAATACAATCCCAACCCAAACACAAACCAAGCAGCTTTGGAAAAAAAACATTGGTTGTAAATACACAGTAACCTCTTCGAGCAAGAAAGGAATTTGCTTTAAGGCCACAAAAGATAGAAAGCGAACGTGGAAGGACAGCAGAACACAAGTTATTCCTAGACAGGTCAGCTGTGTAGGCATGCTGCTTCCCTAGCATCCTCTTGGGGACAAAAAAAAAAAACCAACTAGAACAACACAGGCAGGGCAGCGCTGACACCCAGAGCGAAAGCAAACACGTGCGCGGTGTGCAGGGAGCAGCAGGAGGAGCCTACCTGGAAGAACCCGGGCGGGATGGGGCCCCCGGGCATCCCGTCATTCGGGGGAATGTTTCCAAGCACGGGACTCGGGGCAGCAGCTGCGCTCTGCAGGGAACAGAACCAGGGCAAACATGGTCAGAGTTATGACAAAAGCACGTTAAAAACGCCACCTCTCCGGCCACACCACACAGAGTCAATCTTCAATCTGCCTTGTATCTCTCCTGAGCGTCTTCCCCCGTGAAGGATGCTCACCCACGGAGGAGATGGCCACACAGAACCTGGACGTGATTCTAGGGTCTGTTTATTCATTTACCCAGGCAGTAATCCACCAAGGAGCCTCATCCAATGTGTAATTTTAGACAGAAGATGTTTGAAAGCTTTAAAATGCTTCTCTCCCACCTCCCCACCACGCTTGCTGGTTTAGCCCTGTCCTTCAAAAATTATGCTTCCCTGACCTCACGACCATGCCAAAGCCTTATTATTCATTACTAAATTCACTGCACTGAACCTGTGGAGCTCCACATTCTCCCTCGTGCCTCCCCAGAATGAGCCACCAGCCCAAAAGGAGGGATGGAGACAGACATGGGGTACCTGGACACCCCACTTGCTCATCTAAGCGTCTCTATTTGTATTTATTCACTTCTTCTGGGAAAGCACCAGCATAATGGGAAGCTCCTACTCTGAAGGAAAATACAAGAAAAAAAAATCTTGCTTTAAAAGCCACTTCTGATGACACATCCCTGTGATTAGGAACAGTACCTGTGCTATCCAAGTGCATCCCAGTTTGCCACCACCAAGTGACTCCCTTCCCAGGTATATTATAAAGGCACCTCAGTGGTGTTAACTGGATTTGGATCACTGAACTACTCCCTCCACCAACTTTTATGATGGACATACCCACCTAAAACCATAGTGGAAAAAGTTTCCACGGAGGAAATCCCACCAACAGATGGGGTGCATGTGAGCCTGCTCAGGCTTGGTTTTACCCAACAAACCCCACGTCCCGACAGCAGCCAAGCCAGCCCCGGCTCCCGACCGCATCCGATGCAGCAACAACCACAAGATGTGAGCAGAGGGGGAAGCCAGGCTGTCAGGGCAGCCTGGAAAATGAAGGATGATTACTAAGGACTGCCAAGATAGGATCCCCATGTTTGGTTGGCAATCTTGGTACTCCTGACCAGAAAGCCCTGCAGAGGCAGGGGAGCAGCACCAGACAAATCTTTGCCTTGTGCCTTCCCAGGGCATCCCTCGTGCCCCTCGTGCTCTCCAGCAGGAGCTGGTGTGCAGGATGTGGGATGAAGGCCAGGACCATACCAGATGAGTGGTTGGTTTTCCCATCCCAGCACCTCAGAGCTGCAAGTGTCACAGACAGCAGTGGAGGCTGATTCCCCGCTAAGAGCCTCCCTTCATAAAATAACCAATTTCCCCAGAGGCTACAGGGTCCTGCACCCCCAGGGACACCCCAAGCCACGCTTCCCTGTGCCCCTGAACAAGGCATCCCAAACAGCCTTTCCCCCATCAGCAGCAAAGGCCAGATCTGAGTGTTTTTACAGTTAATAAAAAAAAAAAAAAAAGTCCTGGCAGGAAAAATAAGCCTGCCCATTCCAGGCTCTTTTTATACATCAGACAGCCGCAAAAATAGATGGGAGAGGGAGTGAACCCACTTCTCCCCCTCCCTCCATCCCCCCAAGTGGGTCAGCTATAAAAGTAAAACCAAATCTTAATCCAAGGCCATGAACATATTGCAGTTTCTCTGCAAAGCAGATGACGGTTCTTAATGCAAAAATATATAAGACTGAGCCCCAAACTGCAGCGAGCCCATTTGGAATTTCCTTTATTAAACCCTCTATCACGCAAAACGCTTCTCTCCCAAGGCGGCAAGCACTGCAATAAAGCTGCCAAGGTGATATTTTATGGTTTCAAGAGATTTCCAGCACACTATAATCCTTTGCTTGGGGAATCTCCCGAAGCGAAATGGATCCCGGAGTGGTGGGGAGTGAGGAGGAACATGGATTTGGGAATCTGGGGGGAAAGGACGCTGCTCTTCTCCTCCTCTCTTCAACAGGAGCAGAGGGAGAAGGGCAGAGGAGCCAAAGAAAATCTTGAAGCAAATGCCCGTTTTTCCACAAAACCACAGAGTATTTTTCCGTGTTAAACACCCTGAAACCTCACCTATGCCTTCGCAGCGTAAACGGGGATTTAAAGTTCCTCGCACATGTGGCGCTTGGCAGAACTTGGTAATTAAAAACCCGCAAGTGCCCTGAGCATATTGTAGGATGGGAGCCAAATTGGTCAGCCCTTGATGAATGATTTACAAGGCTGCGAAGTGACATTTTATTTCTTTTTTTATTCCCCTCCCCATCACCGCTGCTAAGGTAAACACCGAGGCACCTTTAGCCCTGATGAAGCAATGGGAGCGCAGCCATGGCTGGAGCAGCTCTGTAAAACACTTGGGTGTACCAGAAATGAAAGAAAAAAGGCAAAAAACAACAGCAGGAACAACTTTTCCAAACCTTAAGGGTGTGACCCTAAGGGTCAGCACCCAAACCTAAGGGCTTTCCAGCACCCACTCCCAGGACTTTTTTTGGCTACGCAGCTCCTCCCACATAGTTTATTTTCAACATTTTGTCCCAGAAACTCTTTTTTAGGGACTCTTGGTTGCAGCTTGCTTTCCAAAGCTCTACCCTTAGGTGAATATCTAAAACTCATCGAATCTCCCTGGTGAAGGTACAGACAATGTGCAGTTGCCATGGAAGCTGGCAGAAGATGGCCATGGATCTGCTGTGCCACCACAACCAAGCTGAAGCTGACCCAGAGGCACATCAGCCACACGAAGGTCCCCACTGGCATGTGACACCATGAATTATCTTCCACCAAAACCCACGGAAACCACTGCCAGACATGAGCCAGGACAGCTCTGGCAATGCTGGCATGCCAGCTCATTTGCCTTTTGTAAGATGGCAAATTTCCCCTGCGTCGGAAATCAATATATACATGTTCCTGGGGCGCACATGTACAGCTATATACACAAACACACATATGTATTTTTAATTCCCTGCCGCATACGTCGGTATTTTTCCTCTTTTTTTCGGTGGAAGCCAGCGGAATGACAATCTGGTTCACCGTGTTTCGCTTCCAAACCGAAGCTCTCAGTTAACACACCGGCCTGGTACGCCAGCAGATGCTGTCTAAGCCTTTAAATCGCACACTAATTGCACTAATTGAGCTAACAGTCTCTGTTTCGTCTCCCTACCCTGAGTCAACCAGCATCTTCTGGTACTGCTGTAGAGATCCAAGCTGTTGACTGTAGTGTTATTTTGTCAGCCATTAAACGATTCATCAGAGTCATTAATTGATTTATTACTGCTGCCTGCGAGTATAGCTTTGCAAATAAAGAAGGATGGAGGTCAGGACGCAATGGAAATCGGACAAAACAGCACAGCCAGGAGCTGGGCACTTGAATTATCGATAGGAGCCCACTTGTGCAGGACTGCTGGCATCGGGTTATGGAGGGGAAAAAGGGAAAAAAAGGAAAAGATGTGCTGTCTGGCTGTGCTACAAAGCTGGTTAGGGTCTTCAGCTACAATCTATGCAGGATGTAAAAGGGCTATTAAAGCCATCTTGTTTTCTTAACCTAATCCTTCAAGGAGAAAGCAGGTTATTCTGCTGTATTAAGTGTGCTGAAGAGCAGAAGGGAAGAAGCACTGCCCCACACAGCTCCCCAGCCTCTGGAGCATCCCCACCAGCACTTTGGCGTCACCCAAATTTGCTTTCCCAGGCTGGCTGAGCTGGGAACACAACTCACCTCCGCTGTCCCGCAGCCCTGGGAGGAGCTGTGGTCTGGTGCTTTTATTTATTTACTTTCTTTACTGCAGGGTTGAGGTCTTTGCTGGGCGTGAGGGTTTGCTGCGAGCAGGGTGCGGCGAGCCCGAGCTGTTTCCTGCCCCCCGCCCTGCTCGGCCCCAGAGCAGCCCTGAGGCACCACCGAGGCCCCGCCAGGGTTTTGGGGGCTGGATTTAGAAAACCAGAGCGGGTGGGTTGAAATCACCGTCACTGCCAGAATGTTGCAGCTCCCAGCTCCCAGGTACCTGACTGATAAAAGGCAGCGCCCTACAAGAGAGGGCTTGGGGAGCTTTCGGGATGTGTTGTCCACATACGGGGCTGCTGCAAGGGATTTTTTCCTCCTCATCCCCATTTGTGGATCTTGAGGAACAGCCTGAAGGTGGGCTAAGGCACTGCATCCCTTCCTGGCATGGCTCTCAGTGTTATGGTGACACAACAGGGGCAAGGCACCAGCCAAGCCCCAGCTCACCACCCCCCCAAATGTGCCACGCTTCACCAACACATGCAGTGGTTCCTACAAACCACCCATGAAAAACAGGCTCCAACTGGTGGTTGTAACTCTGCCACTAAATGCAAGCTGGTGTCCCCACTGCACACTCCAGGCGAGCAGCTTGCCCCAGCATCCCACGCTGGCTTTCACCAAACACTTATTTTTATAAAGAGTGGTGCAAGGCGCTGGCAGGCAGCAGAGAGGATGCTCCACTCGTGGGAACCACCACCAGCACTGGCTGCTTGGCCAGGCACAGCCTCCATCAGCCCAGCAGCGAGATGGCAAGAGCAAAATTATCTTCCTGGCACAGACCTAAAACCAAACCA
This sequence comes from Sialia sialis, assembly GCA_009812075.1. Classification (NCBI taxonomy): domain Eukaryota; kingdom Metazoa; phylum Chordata; class Aves; order Passeriformes; family Turdidae; genus Sialia; species Sialia sialis. The sequence continues at coordinate 10,784,643 of VRYO01002482.1, read as the reverse complement.
AGGATGGCTGGGTATTTCCTTTCTGAGCTCCAGCTGTTTTTGCCCTCTCTCCTCTCCAGAAGAGTGGACCAGAGGATTTTGGCTGCATCTCACACCTTGTAGCCAACTGTGGGAGAAGCACAAGACTTGAGGGCAGCTGTCTGTGGAAGGAGCACGCAGGGGTGCTCAGGACATGCTGGTGATCTGGTATCTATCTGTCTCCTTTGATTTTATTTTTTTGCCTAGAGCACAGGCTTTGGAGCCTAAAGAAGAAACCAGCGTGCGGGTCAGGACTTAAGCAGGCTGCGTAAACAGGTAATACGGAATTTAATTGGACTCCAGTTAAGCCTTTTCATCTCGTTAAAGCTGCCTTCATCTTATATAGCCAGGTTTAAAATTTAATAATAGAACCCTCCCACACCTCGCAGTAACCTGATTAACGCCGGGGAGGACGACACGCCGACCGCTTCCTCCGGACCGAGCCCTCAGATCCTCTCCCACATCAGTCCCCTCCCCAGGTTGGTGCCTGTGTTGTATCAACCAAAATAAATAGAGCACCAGCCCGCTGCAGGTTCTGAGAGTGTCACTGCCAGCCCATGTGCTGCCCACTGTGGCACCCACTTCAAAACCGTGGTGCCTGCAGAGCCTCTCAGGCGGGCTCAGCACTTTTTTGGGGCAGCTGTGCTCTCCTGACAGGGTATGCCAGAGCCCATCCTGCTTCCTCCAGTGCAAGCCACTTGGCTGGATGCTCCAGAAGACAAAACAAACTGATTTTGGTATATTTTAGGATAAGAGAAGGTAAAAGAACGCTGGGTTGAAGCTTTGTGTGTACCCAAGATATACAAAAAAACCCCAAAACAGAATAAATGGGCTCATAGCAGTATCACCAAACCACCCCAAAACCATCACTGTGCTCCCATAGGACACCATGCCGTCTGTGCATACAAGTTCAGCTTAATTATACTTCTACAACAGCACAAGCTTTTTGTGCTTATTTTTAATCCATCACCTGCGAGCTGCACACAAAGCTCCAGCACACACCCTGCTCAGGAACAGCCACGCTCGGCAACTTTTTCCCTCTCCTTTATGGAGAAAGAAACAACCCCCAACCCCGTATTTTCCCTGAGCCTTAAAAAAACCCAAACCATTAAAAAAAAAGGCACAGCAGCTGAATGGTGTTTCAAGCTAATACGGGGGTTTTTTGTGGTTTTTTTTTTTTTCCTCCCCTCCCTTGTAAAGGATAATCTGAGACAGCAGCTCCGGCCACGAAACAATAGGATTTTAATCTCTTAAGTCGGCGTCCCCCTTATCCCCGGGAAGGAAACCCCTTCAGTCATTTACAAGTTTGTAAATAAGGCTCTTGGTAGCATCTCGCGGACATCTGCTCCGCCAGCCCGCCAGCGTTCCTGCTAACATTTACAAACATCCTTCCACAAACACCCAGCGCGCTCTGCTGAGCTGGCTTTCTCTAAATATATCCCAAGGAAATAACTTGGCAGGGCTGCAAAAATTTCACAGCGACCGAATTAAAGGGGGGTGGAGAGCGGGGAGAGGGGGCAAGCATGGGAGGTGTAGCACAGACTAAATGCAATTAGGCTCTGTCTTGCACACGCGTGTGTACTGGGAGGTTTACACAGGGAAACTTGTGGGAAGTGAAGCTGGGCTTGCTGGAAGTGCTTCTCCTGACTCAGGAAGGGATTTACAGAGGAGAGCACTCCAGGGCTTCACACCATGTGGCTGGGTGTGCAGATTCACCCCAACCCTGCTATTTAGGACAGCCCCATGGAGTGGCTCCTATCCCTGGCTTGGAGTGAAGGTGAAGCTGATGGTTCTGGCTTTCCCACTGCCAGCATCTTCCCTGGCACAAGATCCACATCCAGCTACCCCTTAAAACCAGTGAATGAGAACCAGTGGATGAACCCTCCCACTGCCAAACAGCTTAAATGGATCCCATGCAATTAGCACCCTGGAAAATGCTGTAAATACACAGGTATTAATTACTATCAATTCTCCTCTAATAATTCCAGCACAGACAGGCCAGGCTCTTTTCCAGCAATCAATACCATCCATTTCAGGGTCTACCTGCCAAAAAAGTTATATAAAATAATTATATAAAATTTTCATTAGATAATGCAATTGCTTAGGACTATTAATCTACTGCTCATCTATCAGTGTGGGATGCTCAGCTCTTTGAGGGCCACCCAGCAGCTCCTTGCACCAACAATCTGCATTCCCTTCTGCACTGGACACTCAGTGGTTCCACCTAAACGTGCTCCTGATGTACCCACACAAGACTTTATGGAAAACTCACAGAATAATTTCAGATTAAAAAAAAAAAATCACAATTCTTAAAACAAAAAGAGAGATGTTCCTAGCAAGCAGAGCTGCTGGGAGAGGTAATCTTCTGGAGTTCACCACAAACTTGTGATGGCTTCAAGTTCCACAGGAATTTACTCCCAGTGATGTTCCTTGCTCCACGCTGCAGTTTCTGGGGTGTAACTAGGTGGGATTGCAATGCTGGATGCTCAGTGCCATGTGCAACAGCTCACCTTCCATCCTTCCCTTAAGCATCACAGCTAAAATCAAGTCTTCTCTGCTACCAGCCTTTGAAAAGACTGGATTAAGGAAAATACTGCCTACTCTCACAAAAAACTAATAGTGTGGTGATGAGGTGCTGGGGAGGCTGCTGGTGTTGGCAGCTGGACTTCTGCTTCCCAGTGCCTGCTGTTCTCTGCTCCTCTGCCTTCTTCCAGACCAAAACTGCTGAGTGCATTTTGGAAGGGGTTGTAAGAAAAGCTAGATCTAAATTGGTAATCGAATTCAAGAAGGAAAAATAATAATAACCCGTGACTTTAGAAAAATGCCACGCCACTGCACCACGTGCATTTGAAGAAAACTAGTTTTAACTTGTCCAAAGGATTTACTGACAACCAACAAGGATATTGCCAATCCCATTGGCAAAACACCCCAAAGGCATCCGGAGTCCAGAAGCCATTCCCCCATTAAAGATGGGTGCAGAATGCAAACATACTTTTCAATTTTTAGTTTGGGTTTTTTTTTCCAAATTTTTGCCACCTTGTGCTGTAGCCAGTTTATCTCATCATCTGCTCTTTGCAATCAAAAATAACAGAAAACAAGCTGTGAGTTTGCACGGGGAGTCAGTGATGCCTGGTAACTAACCCTCATATGAATCCAGGGAAGAGGGTGAGAGCCCCTTTCCCAGAAACTGCCTTGTAGTGCAGGGAAACACCACGACCTCCCCGGAAAAACATCCTTTCCCATTGTCTGGGCAGCTGGATGCTGTGGGATGGAGCACTAGCACCCCAGCACAGCATCCAGCACTTCCCACCCCCAATCCAGCCAGAGAAGACCAGGCCCTGGCTTAACCCCACGGGAAAACATCCCAGTTTTCTCCATCCTCTCCCGCCGCAGGGAAAGAGAGGAGAGAATTAATGCAAATACTCCCATTCTTGTCGCGCACTTGAATGCCAAAATATCCCATTTGCTTAAGCCTATTTTACTGCGAGCAGCTGCCCCGGTATTATTCCCCGACACCAAAGGCAAAGGGCAAAAGAAGTTGGTCTGGAGCAGGTGAACACCATCTGCCCGTCCCTGACAAGATGCTCGTGGCCACCATCTTCGTGTAATAACACAAAGCCTGTTTGAGCGGCTGTGAAAGGTTACGGCGGCGCTTTCTGAGCAGTGCCGTAACCTTTCGCGGGTTTTGTGTACCCACGGAGGCGGCCAAGCATCCAGCCCCGCTCGCAGCGGCCCCTCAAGGGTTTGCCTGCTGATCTGTGAAGTTTTACCACAGTGAGACCTTAAAAAAAAAGGAAATAATTAAAAAACAAAATAATTTTTTAAAAAGAAATTTAAAAAAAAAATCCCCTTCTCTAACAAAGCAGCAGGTTAACAAAAAAGAAATCAGCGTTTTAAAAAAAGGTGGCTCTGTTGATGTTTGATGGTGCTTTGCAGCACCTTCTCTGCACAGCATCTTCCATCAAAATTGCTGCTGAAAGAGTGGAAATGCCTTAAATTAAGGTGGAGGTGGCAGCTGAACTTAACTGAGGGCTGTGACTTGCTGCATGGGGACAAAGTCCAGCACATCCTATAAACCCTGGCGAGGCGGATGGCAAGGGAGGCGGTGGACTTTGCACAGGAGCAGCCAGCACTGCTGTGGCCAGACCTGGAGCAGCCTTCAGAGCCCTAAATTAACTGGGATGGAGGGACCCAGAGCAGATTTGAGGACTACTGTATTCAGTAACAATGAAGGCTATGGGCATTTGTCCTTGCCACCACCCAAGTGGCACCCATCCTACAGGATCTACCCTCCTGGGAGCATTGCCATGACTAACCATCCATGTTTCTGCACCCTTGATTCATCCCAAAAAGCCAGTAAGAGCTTATAAATCCTTCATGCGGCTGCAGTTGTACTCCAAGAGCCAACCCAGCTCTCAACAAGCCATTGCTGGGATGGCAACACTGGAGCACCACCAGGAAAGCTGCTGGCAAACCCCAATCCCAAGCAAGATGGGTTTTGTGACTGAGTGATGATGGAGAAAAGCCATCATGCCTTGGCATGATTCCCAACATTTCCAGGGTGATGTCTGAAAAATGGTGAAAATATTCTGCCCTCCATGCAGACCTTTTCACTGACATCCTGCCTTAGGAAAGCAGCCACAGAACATGTTGCATCCTGGCATCCCTGCGGTGTTTTGCTGTGGAGCAATGGAGCTGAGGTGCATCCTGGATCTCCCTGCAGTGCTCCACTGCTCAGTTTGGAGCTGCAGAACACCCTGCATCCCCACATCCCACAGCAGCAGTGCTCACCCTCCCCAAGCACTGCGTGGCCACCAAAAAGGTCACACCACACTCAACTTTCCAAGTGCTGTGTCCCAGGCTCATCCATCCCTGGGGAGGGGGTTTGTCCATGCAGCACAGACTGAGCAGCACTCATACTCTTTCCAGGCACCCTGAGCAAGCAGCTCAGGTTGGAAACACATTGAGTGCAAGGGAAGGTGCAAGATGTGGGTGTGAGGTGGTGGCAGGAGGAAAATCCCAGCTTTCCTCACCACCTGCCAGCACAGGATCCCAGCCCAGGCCGTGGGCATCGCTTTACCGTGGCAGCACCGAGGCTGAGCTGTGACTGCAGGGGCACACACAAACCCAAAGCAGTGCTAATCGTCCCCAGAAATCATCTTTGCGCATCTGCCAGGGGTCAGAGATGAGGATTTTTGGGGAGGGGGGATTGCAGCAACTTTCCCCTCCTCTCCACTCATCTAATCCCCCAGGCTAATCCCTTGCAGCCATATGGAGCCCTCACATCCCAAACCTGCTCCCAAGCTGCCCCTTTGCACCCTCTATGCCCCTGGGAGTAATGCTTTGGACCTCAAAAGTGGTGTATGAGTGGGGAAAGGGTGTGATCCCCCCTCTAGACCCCTGAGAGATCCCCCACCCGCTCTACACCCACGGTTTCTGATGAAAATTCACATTAAAACACTTGAAATCCAGGCAAGTACAGCCCCACGTCTGGTGTTCCCTCCCCTTTTTCAACAGTAGGGTTTACTGCAGTTATTTGTGGGTGCTGCCCCCCAGAAATAGTGTTTCCCAGGTTTGATAATTGCTCAAGGCATTTCAAAATTAATAGAGCAGCTAGAGCAAAGGACAGGAGGAGTAAATCTGACGTAAGCCCCTGTGTAATTCAGCGTTGTTCCCAAGAACTGGTGGCTTTCTCCACTGCCAAAAAAAGCCAGGGGCTAAGCTAGCTTGGAGGGGGTGCAGATCTCCCCTGGTAGGCTGGGATTTCTTGGGAGGGGGAGGGTGAACGGGAAGAGGCATTTTAACCATTTCAGCATGTTCTGGAGGAGCAGAGATGCACATCCAGGGGATAAGAAAGAATTCACCACACCACCTCCCCCCTCCTGCTCGGCTGCCTCTTGCCTGCCTTAACCTGGGGATCACAAACACCGCTCCGAAGCGGCCTCATGTTTTATTTACCTTAACACCAGCTCTCTGCACTGCTTTGGTGTCGCTGGCACTGGTGATCCAGGCACAGCTGAGCAGCAGGACTTCCCCATGGAAAAGTCCTCCTGGGGTTGCACAACTGACAAGGTGCACATTGGGATAGGGGAGGATTTCTGATAAAAATACAGGTTTTAAAAAAAAAATCACTGTTTTCTGCACAGAGTGGTTTTGTCAGATGCAACTCCAAACCACATCACCCTTAAAGCTTACAAAACATTAATTATTTCTCTTCTAAGAGCACCTCTCTCTGTCAAAACACAGTGGTTAATACAAACCCCCTATTTATGAACTGGAAGCTTTTTGAAGCCAGCTCTGGAGGGACACTATAAAACCAGCGTGCAAACCCCTGCCCCCTGACCCAGCAATAAACTGGTACGTGAGGCAGGAAAACTTAAAGTCTGGAGAGCAAGGGAAAAAAAAAAAAAAAGAAAGAAAAAAGAGCCCCAGGCTTTCAGACAGCAGAGAGGGGGAGGGAGTGTGTGAGAGCGCTGAGCATCACTGCAAGGTCTTGTTTAGACTGGCAGTGCTGGGAAACACCTGGCTGCTGAGCTGGTGAGTGGAGTTCAAGGGATGGACCAGGATGAGGAGTGGAGGGAGCACAGGCATGGTGGTCATTGCTGGTGGAAACTTCCTGATAGGCTTCTTCTCTTCTGGTTTTTCACATCCACCATTTGATATCCACAGGTAAGAACAGCTCCTGCATCTCCACAGTCAGAGCTGCTCTTGTAACACCCTGACACAAACCCAGGAGGGTTGACACCGGTGGCACAGCCCCCACAGCACCCTCCTGTCCATGGTGACATTCCTGGAGCACCAGCTTGTGATGCTGACCATCCTCAGTCCCCAAAGCTGAGCATCCCTAAACCTTCCAGCTTTGAGAGCTGCTCACCTCCCTGACAGCAAAATCTCCCTGAACTCCACAGGGAGCTACAGTCAGATCCCGAGCTCCCCAAAAAGCAGAGGATGGCCCACAGCATTCCACTTAGTTTTTGTAAGCCTTTGTAAAGGCTGAAGAGAACTCCCTTGCCCACCCCTCCTGGGCCACCCTGCAGATTCCCAAGCACTGCTGAAGCTCCAGGGCTCTTTGGAGCTTCTCCCTCCCCTTATCCCACTGGGACAGGGCACCCACCACAGCAACGCCCCAGCACCCACCAGCCTTTCGGTGGACAACAGCCTCTCCTGGGAAAACTCTTCCCAGCTGCAGCATGGCAATGACAGGAGGGACGAGGGCCCTTTGTGCAGGCAGCACCCTGCTAAGCCGCACAAAGCTGGGAGCAGGGGGGTTCAAAGGCTCCCGGTGCAGGGAAGGGGCCCCTCCATCTTCCCCCTCCCCGGGCACCGGCTTTTGTATCGCCTTGGCCGGATTCGTCAACTCCCCTGCCGGAGCTGGCTGGGGCCTCCTCCGCCTGCAATCCCTGCGGATTTTACCTCCGGGCAAGAGCAAGGGGGGGAGAAAAGGGGGGGCAGCCCAGTGCCTTAAAAGAGCCTGGTAAAAACAACAGACTGCAGTTGGGGGATAGATGCGCGATGGCTTTAAAAAAGCACACCGCGCCGAGGAGAGTTTGATGGCTCTGCCAAAAGGAAAGAAGTGTCTTCCCACTTGCAAACAAGAGTTAATTATAGAAAAAAAGGCCCAGGAAAGTGTTAAAACCATCTGTGCCATGAGGAAGAGGCTGGGGCTGGGCGGGTGAAGGCAGCAGCGCTGACAGCTGCTGTGTACAGGCAGCCTGGACCGCTCCCCCGGCGCCGCACCGTGCCCTGCCATCCTCCTGCCCTGCCATCCTTGCTGTGACATCCTCCCACCCTGCCATCCTTGCCCTGCCACCCTTGTCATGCCATCCTCCCGCCCTGCCGTTCCTGCTGTGCCATCCCTGCAATGCCTTCTTCCCGCTCTGCCATCCTTGATGTTGATGTGCCATCCTTGCCCTGCCACCCTTACCGTGCCATCCTTGATGTGCCATCCTTGTCATGCCACCCTTATCGTGCCATCCTTGCCCTGCCATCCTTGATGCTGATGTGCCATCCTTGTCATGCCATCCCTGGCACACTACGCTTGCCGTGCCATCCTGCCTAGCAAGCCACAGGTCCTGCCTGGCCTAGCATGGACTGTGGGTCACTCAGCAGGATCCCCCCACACCAGCAGCCTCCCTCCTGCAGGGTTGCACAGGGCAGGAGCTCCGGGCTAATCAGGAAAAGGCACCACCAAGCCCCAGAAGCAGCCTGGATGCACAGAAGGGACATGCCTGGGATGCACAGAGCAGCCTCACCAGGAGATCTGTTCTGTCCCACTGAAGCATCACACCAGTACACCCCAGGACAGAGACCTCAAGGCACCCGTTTTTACCCCAAACCCTAGAGAAACACGGCCCAAATGATGATGGCAAGTGCCCTGCACTGCCTCCACCGTCTCCTCAGCAGGGCTGAGGGTGGACATGCCTCCTGCTGTGGGAAGGACGGGATCCACAGGAGGCCAGACCAGCCCGCAGGGCTGCGCACAGCGCCTGACCCCGCAGCCGGATCCCAACCGCTTCACAAATATTTACCTAGCTGGTTTTTAAACAAACCCCAAATGCCAGAGAGTTTAAAGTCCATGTCCTAAACAGCTCCTGTCTTGCTCTTGCCTGCCCTTGGGTCCCCAGCCGCCTGCCCAGGGAGCCTCCAAGCCCCTGCACCCTGCTCCGACCCCTGAGTTTAAAGAAAATGCAGGAGCAGGATCCTGCCTGGTCAGGCAGCCAGGCTGGAGGCAACACTTCTGTCCCTGATTTTATTAGGGACAGTCAGGCTGGATGATGCCTGAACATGCAACTGATGCGTTTCACAGGAGCCCTCATGTTGAGGAGCTTCCATATAGATTCATTGCAGAAAATAATTAGCCATAATTAAGGGCTGCTGGTTTATGGCTCCAACAATTGTTTAAAGAGCAGAGCCCTGTTCAAATTAAGTTCAGGGCTCACCAATTAATACTTCTCTACCCTGCTATGGTTTAGCTTCAAACTTCTGCTCGGAGAGCAGCCTGGGCTGCTCAGATCAGGGCTGCTGCTCCTGTGAGCAAGCAAAGGAGCTGCATGGTTGGAACAAAATCACTTTATTTTGATGCAAAAACCCTGTTGTGAGTAAGAGAAGGGAAGAAGGAATGGAAGTATAAAACTGATGGGAGACATGACAGTGGATGAAGAGCAAGAAGGTGTTGCCAGTGTGTAGATGGCCCTGAGACCTGACATGGCTCCAATGCCCATGGCACAGACGGATCAGCTGGAATCTTGGCTCACCAAGTCTGAGTTTGAGACAGGTTCAGGCTCTTCTGTGTGGCAGCTACGCACCAGGCCAGCCCCCGCCCCACCTGCGGCGCTCCCTCCCCATGGACAACATATGGCACGTCTCACCTCATTAGAGACATAACTAGCAGAAATAATAAGCAAGTCTTTACACAAAATCTGAACTAGTGCACCAGAACGGGGCTCTTCAGCACTGAGGGTTTTTGGTGTGTCCCACCAAACCCTGTTCCAAAATCCAGCTGTGCATCCTGTAGCCTGCTCATCCTCCACGCCACCAGCCTGGGCAGTATCAACTGGGCAAAGCAGAGTTAAATGTGGAGATCAATATTTGTATCAAGGCAGCTTCTGAGAGGTTTCAGTTGGTTAAGTAGCCTTGAGATTTTGGCTATGAAAGGCAGTGCTGCTGACGTGGCTGTAGGTGCACTCCGGGGTCATCTATACAATTGTGATCTCCGGAGGAAGTTGCTGACGAGAGGGAATCATAGAATCATTTATGTCAGAAAAGACCTCTAAGAACATTGAGTCCTACCTTCCCCCGGCCCTGCCAAGCCCACCACTAAACCACGTCCCCAAGGGCCACATCTACACAGCTTTTAAATCCCTCCAGGGATGGTGACTCCATCACTGCCCTGGGCAGCCTGTTCCAATGCTTGACAAGCTTTTCAGCGAAGAAATTTTTCCTAATATCCAATCTGAACCTCCTCTGGGGCAACCTGAGGTAATTTCCTCTCATCCTGCCTGTTCCAGCTGTCCCAGGCTGCTGGGATAGGATGCAGGAACCCCTCATGGGTGGAAACCTGCAAGCAGCTCCACAACACATACACTAAAACTTTACTTTTTTCCACTTTTTAATTAACACCAGCCCTCTGTTAGCACTGGTGAAGGGTGTGCCACCGTCCACCACGAGACACCACACTGTGATGCAGTCCCATCATGCTGTCCCACAAAAAATAGGAGCCCATACAATGGCCTGCTAGGAGTTTTGTCCCCAGCATGGTGGGGACATCGCATGAGGGTGCTGGCCCTCAGCCTGGACAGCTTCTCCTCTCCAAGGCAGACCCTGCACCCACCCCAGGGCCACCAAGGAAAAGGCCAGACAATGCTGCAAATCACTAAGAGTCTTTCCACTATTTGATTTGAGGAAAAACCGTGTTTTCCCCTGTGTCTGCTTCCTTCAGCAGAAAAAAACTTTAGACTCCTAGGAGCAAAACCCCAATGCTCCTCTGTCACCCAGAAGGGCATCTCCACAGACGTGTGGGGCCTGCCCAGAGGCACAAACCAGGAGCACCACTGGCTCCTGCCAGCTGCAGGGTTTTTCTGAGTATGATGGAGGAGCACCGTGGGAAGCACGCACGGAAAACAGCCATATCATAAACCAGCTCAACTTCATGACCTGAACACTTTAAGACATAGCAGGAGCCTTTGTACTGTGGCCGTAACTGCAATATATCAGTTAGCCATCGCTTCCACCAAGATCTAGTGCTCCAGATCTCACAGCAAATGCTGACTTAAAGACCCATATCAAATACATTATGATACCACTGTTTCCCGTTACCCACGCTGATGATTCAATTAATTTAAAAACAGCAGTGAAATTTAATTTCACCATTAACCCTGCAATCCCCAGAAAACAGCAGCTGGGAAGGCAGCAGCCACTTGCCCAAGTTTGGATGGACTGGAGGGGTAAGAAGAAAGTGATGGGGTAAAAGATGAAGAAATACAGATATGAGAGCAAAATGGGGCAAAGCAGGTTCTTTTCTAAACACTTTGAAGGGGCAGAAGTATAGGAAAGTCTGCAGGAGAAACAGGGAGCAGACGAGGGGTTGCAGAGCAGCACCTGCAAAGGGGTTCATTGAGGCTTTTGCCAGGAAAGGCTCACTCTTCTCCTTTCACCTCCTTCCACCGGCACCACTCAGGCTCACAGGGTCCTGCCCAACTCCAAAGACAAACGGTGTGCAGAGCACAAAATACACCAGCAGTCGCCCTCCGAAAGGGCAACCCCCAGAGCCTGCCCGGGCCTTGCCTCGGATCCATCAGCAGGGCCAAGGGTTAACAAGAACCATCAAATGGAGAGCAAGCTGTTCTTTCACAGGGGTAAAAGGTTGCCCTTTGGAGCTCTGCGGTGATGGTCTGCACGTAGGCTCAGACCCCAGGTCAAGTAGGGTTCACCCAGGGTTTCATCAGGCAGCCCAGCTCACCGCGGAGGAGCAGCACAGAAGGGACACGGCCGCCCGACCAGCTTCCCTCCCTGACACGTGGCCGGAGAAGAATAGTTAGCCCAAGCAGAGCTCTCCCATCTGCTTTTGTTTTCCACTCCTCAGTCCTGGGCTCTGCTAAAGCCCCTGAAGTCACCGGGCATCTGTTCTCCTCCACCCATCGCAATCTGCCAGCCACCGCCGCTCTGACAGCCATCCATCACGCCGTAATACGCTGACCACCAGACCCAGTGGGACATCATTTTCAAGTCAAATGCAGCAGTTAGCATAAAATAAAGCATCGCCCTGGTTTGTTTTTTTCTTTTTTTCCCCCTTTCCTGACAATCCCGCAGCTGCAGCGAGGGACTCGGTATGCAACAAAAGTGAAGGGGGGGTGGAAAAAAAGCACAGGAAAATGGCAATTCTACTCTTCTGAGTCATAACAATTATGACGTTGTGATAAGAAACGTTTTCTATGAATTTTTAAGTACCAGTAATCCTGTTTTGCAATTGTCCCCTGGGAACAAGGCGACAGATTGAATGGGGCTGACAGTTATTTCCATCCTGACAAACGCGGCGTCCCCGCCCTCCAAACTTCTCAGCCCACTGCTCCAGCTTGTTCGGTGGAGCTGGCTTGGCCATTGGTGTGACTGAGGACATCCCCAAACCCCTCTGAAGCCACTCCACTGGCTACTAGCCCCAAGCATATACTCTTCTCTGCACTCTCCAACTGCAGGCACAGGGAGGAGGTGCACCCTTGAAATCCCTTTTCCCTGGACACACAGCCATGCCCTCAAGAAACCTTCATCTGTGAGCCATAAGGTGAGCTGAGCATATTGGTTCCCCTGATCCTGCCACAGCAAACACCCCTGGAGGTCCAGGAAAGATGGGGATCCACAGGGAAAGCACTGCTCGATGTTTTGCTACTTGAGATTCCAAAATTTTCACCACCACTCTAAAACTCTGCAGATTTATCTCATTGATACAGGAGAGAAGGCGGCAGGAAACACCTTTTTGTTCAAGTCTTTCAGACTGGGAACAAAACCAGCTCCTTTTACCTCTTTTGTAAAATGAGCACCGTCATCAGAATCAGTGCCGAGGAGCGAATTTGTTTTGCAGAGGATCAAATAAATAATGGATGACGAAGGAAAGCTGCCACGGCGAGCCTGCTCGGGAGATGCTCTGCTCTAGGCAGCCCTTCCCGAAATGCTCCTTACAGATCCTCACACTGGCTCCAGCTCCAGCTGTGCTCCCCAAAGCCAGCCACCAAGGGATGCTCTGGCCAAAGTGACACTCAACAAGACACCAGTGACTCGTGGCTGTTGTCTTTGGCAACCTGTACCAATGATGGGAATGTGTTGCAATTGCTGCCAAGCAAGGAAAGAGATGTGGGATGTGCTCCTGCAAGCCCAGGGCATTGCATGGGCTCTGGGAGTCCAGCAGCCTGGCACAGAGCAGCATCCCTGTGTTGACCATTCTCAGCCACCAGCCTGTTAGTATGTCTCAATCCTTTAAAAAATCAGTTGTGCTTTGTTGTTTGTTTTTTTTAAAGGAAATACTAAGTTTCTGCTTCCCTGCAAGCAGTCACCCCATGCCTCTGCCACCTCCACCCTGGAATGGCTCTGTACCACCAGGCCAGCGCCCAGCAAGTGTGGGGATGATGCCCACCTACAAGGGAAGCCTGGGCCTTCAGTGCTCTACAGCCAGGAGACATTAAAATCAGCCTGTCAATTTACATGCAAATTTATTTTAGATGCAACAGAGCGCTTACAAAAGAAGGTGTACTAGATGCTGTTTGCTTCTGCTAAGGCTGTTGTCGTTTGGCTCCCAAGGGTATTGCATGGGTGAGCTTGAGGGGTAGGTGCTGGAATGCAGAGGCTTTCACCTCTGGATCAGTCTCTGGCTGAAACCCAGCTCCCCAAGGACCAAAAACCCTCAGTGTGAGGGCAGTGCCAGCGGCTGCTGGTGGAGCAGTGCAAGCACAGAGGCATTGTGTGAATTGTGAGAAGCGTGCCCACCACCACTGCCCCTCTGCCCGGCAAGCCCACCTTGCTAAGACTCCACCTTGGTAAGATTCCCCCAGCATCCTTTGTCTTGTGCTTTGTCTCCCTTCCCTGAGCCTGGGGAAGCTTTCCTCCTGTCCTACTCCCCTCCTCCCTGTCCCCAGCACCCAGCAGGTCCCCGGGGCGGTTTCTCAGAAAGCACAACCGTTTCTGCAGAAAGTTTGACAGTTTGGGCCAATGGCAGGAGTTTCTTTAATCAACTCAAATGGCATTTTCTGCAGATAAGTCTCCCACTCTCAGCCACCAAGAAAAAGCCAGTCGGACAGCAGCAAGGAAGAAAAAAAAAAAATAACAAAACAAAACCCCAACACAACCTCCCCCCACACAGAGGCTGCAAAGTCACCGCACAAGCTCGCAGGGTGATTATTTATAGCCTTTCCCTCTGCAAAAGCCAAAAATAATTGTTCCAGCCCAATTAATGAATTTCTGAACGCTGGGCTCAGGGGTAGCCACCAAAGTGCAGCACTTTGAGCTACCTGCAACATATTGGGCTCTAGAATAATGTATTTAAGAAGGGAGAAAACTTATTGTGCAGGAGCAACTGCAGACAGAGAAGAGAGGAGTGAGAATATGCAAGCAGCAGCCCTGCAGACCCCAAGGTCAGTGGGGCAGGAGGAGGAGGAGGAGGTGTTCCCTGAGCAGAGATTCCCTGGAGCCTGTGGCACAGAGCATGGTGAGGCAGCTGTGCCCCTGCAGCCCATGGAGATCCATGGTGGAGCTGAGATCCACCTGCAGCCCATGGGGAACCCCAGGCTGGAGCAGGGGATGCCCAAAGGGGGCTGGGACCCCATGGAAGGGACCCACACTGGAGCAGTTTGGGAAGAACTGAAGGGGGAAGGACTCATGTTGAAGAATTTTGTGGAGGACTGTCTCTTGTGGGAGGAATCCCATGCTGGAGCAGGGAAGAGTGGGAGGAGTCCTCTCCCTGAGGAGGGAGGAGCAGCAGTGACAACTGTGATGAACTGACCACAGTCCCTAACCCTGTCCCTCTTCACAGCTGGCAGGAGGGAGGGAGAGAAAACCAGGAGTGAAGTTGGGCCCAGAAAGAAGGGAAGGTGTTTTAAGATTTAGCTTGTATTTCTCATTATAATTTTCTGATTTGATTAAATTAAAAAATTAAATTAATTTTTACTTAAGTTGAGTCGGTTTTGCACGTGACAGTAGCTGCTGAGTGATGTTGCCCTGCCCTTATCCAACCCATGAGTCTTCCATGGTATTTTCTCTCCCCTGTCCAAGTGAGGAGTGTCAGGGTGGCTTTGGGGGGCACCTGGCACCCAGGTGGGGCCACCTGCAAGTGGCACCTGGTGAGGGGGGAAGGCTAAAGGCCACGGGCAGCTCTGGAGAGCCTGGAGCTGGCATGGCAGGGTTTGGTCAGGAGCATGTGTCTTATGAACTAACCTCCAAGGGGTTCAACTGGAGCTCCCAAGAGGCTCCCCAATAACGGGCTGGGCTCTAATGAGGTTTAACTACAGCCAGTGCTGAACCCCAGAAACCCCTGTGAAGGTGTGACCATGGTCACCAGCTGGGAACAAGTGTGGGAAAACACTGAGGTGGGATCCTTCCACCCTGTCCCAAAGCCCAGCAAGACCAAAAGCCTTCTGCAGTCCCCTCCTCAGGCACTTTCCCCAGATGTTTCTGCCCACCCTCAGCTTCCCATTTCTCCTCACAAGCCCTCTGGTTTTGTTTGGAGAGCATTATTCCTTCTCTACAAGCTCAACCCACTCACGCCACTGCTGCCTTTTCTATCAGCAGGAGAGGAGCAACTGCATTTGCATGGGAAGAGAGGGGGGGAAAAGCACCAGGCATCCTCTCCAAGTTCACAAGTTCTAAAAGCAAACGTTCTCTAATATTAAAATAAAAATAAAAAATCATGTTGTCCTGGTTTTGGCTGGGATAGAGTTAATTTTCTTCCTTGTAGCTGGTACAGTGCTGTGTTATGGATTCAGTATGAGAACAACGTTGATAACACAGTGGTGTTTTTGCTGTTGCTAAGTAGTGCTTACTCCAAGTCAAGGACTTTTCAGCTTCCCATGTTCTGCCAGCGAGGAGGTGCACAAGAAACCACGAGGGAGAATGGCCAGGAGAGCTGACACAAACTGGCCAAAGGGACACTCCACACCACAGAATGTCATATCTGTGTTCCCCCATAAACTGGGGGAGTTTGGCCAGGAAGCTCAGGGACAGGTTGAGCATTGGTGGGTGGTGAGGAATTACACAGTGCATCAGTTATCTGTTTTATGTTTTACTTCTCTTTATCATGTCCCTTTTCATTCCTATTATTATATTTTATTTCAATTAATAAGCCACTCATCATAATCCACGGGTTTTACTTTCCCCTCCTGCCCCCCACTCTCCTCCCCATCCCACTGGGGCAGAGGTGTGAGCAAGATATATGGTACTTAATGTAGTTTAAACCCAACCAACAAATCATATATATATATATATATATATATGGCATGTGTGACAAACATTCACAGATCAAAACTGCTGGTGGAGCCAACCAGGGGGTAGCTCAGGGCTCCACAGTTGCTGTCCTTGCAGACAAAACTCATCTCCCAGGATGGGAATCACACATCCTGGGAATATCCATCTCTTGGCTACCCCCTAAAGAAGCCAACCACCCAGAACCCAGCATGAGTCCCAGGCACAGCTGCTGAGGACATGGCTGCGTTTGGAGGGAGAGAGCCTGGGGTCCCTCTGCATCCCATCTCTGCTGGCATGACCCACTGGAAGTCTCAAACAAATACCAGTTTTGTAAAAACTGGTAAAGCAGAGAGAAACCCAACTGCTCTGGTGACTCCAGTTGAAGAGCCAGCAGAGGAAGTCGTGTGGGAACCCAGAGATGTTCCCAGAGCAAACCCACAAATAGACACATTTCTTTCTTTTTACAGACAGCATATACCTTTTCCTTATTGGGGAAGGAGTTTTCCTTTGGTATCCCCCTTGGGAGGACCAGATGTGTCCTGCTGAGCTGCTCTCATGACAGCAAACACCCAAGGTCCCCATGAGAGGCACCCTATGCTACTGCGCCAGCAGGTGCTTCCAACTCAGGCAGCCAGCAGAGCTGCAGACCCTAAACCCACCAAAACCTGCCCATTCCCTTCCACACAAAGGGTTTCCCTTCCACATCCCACCCCATGACCACCTTCACCCTTGGATGACCCACAGAGGGAGAGGCGCACATCCTGCCGGGAATCTGCGCCCATGGGACACCTCCAAGCAGCACGAGCCCAAGCATGCCAGCGTGGGCTTCAAACCGTCCCGGAGGACCCCAGAGGGGAGGAACTGGGGGCGGGGGGACCCTATCTTTACCCCTGCAAAGCGTGGTGCCCCCCTTCCCCGCGAGGCAGCGCCGGCTCCAGCCGCTCCCGCGATCCAAGCGGAGCAGATGGCACGCGCAACACTTACGGCTTCGCTTTCCAGCCGCCATCGCAGAGCTGCTTCTCAGCAGGGCGGAGGCGGGAGGGGGGGGGAGACGGCTTTTTTTTTTTTTTTAAAATATATTTTCCCATGGAATTTTGATTTTCTTTTTTTTTTTAAAATCCCATGTATAATCCTGTGCTTGAGCCGCTGGCAGCGGAGCAGAGCGCTTGGGGGAAGGATGGGGTGTGCTGGCTGACTGGCAGCCTGTCCGTCTGTCCGTGCCTGGGGACCCGGCTGACCGCCCGAAATCCCCGCCGACAGGGACAAATCCTGGAAAGCCTCACAAAGCAGAGATAGGGGGGAAAAAAACAGGGATGAAGTGATCAAAAAAAAGGGCTTTCTAGGGATTCTGCTGGCTCGCCTGGATTTCCTCCCTTTGCCTCTCTCCAGCCTTTGCCTCTGCCATCCCAGCCCTGAGTGGAGAAGACCCAGAGGGAAAAGCAGAGCTGTTTCAGCTCCCTGGGACATCGGTCCTCCTGTCTCCAAACGATGAGATGGAGCAAGGGATGCTGTCCCACACAGGGTGATGACAGGCTCAGGGACCATTTGCCAGCTTGGGCATCAGATTGGGCTCCAGCGTCACTACACGCCATGGTCCTCTCATCCTACTCTGATGGCTCAAACCAGGTTTTCTACTTCCCACTGGAAGCCAACACCTCAAACGAAGCTGGGAAACCATAAATCTGGGCATCGCAGACACCAGATTGCTTTCAGCAGCCGCGCTCTGCACAGAGCTCGGCGATAAGTAACAAAAAAGTCTGTGCTTTGCACCGCTGATTTCTTGTCTGGGGATGCATAAAACCTGGAGATGACAGATCAGCACCTCGATCCAAGAGCATCCCCGCCCTCGCTCTGCCGGAGAGGCGGGTAAACAAAGGCGGCTCTCCCCAGTCCGCAGGCAGCTGCCACCGACGCCGTGGAGTAGTGGGAGGGGGAAAAAAACAAAAGAGGTCTGCACACTGGGATCTGCGGGAATGGGATGCCCCTGGCGCTATCCTGGCCCTTTTATTCCACGGGTACCCAGTGGGAGCTTGGCCCCAGCTCTTTGGGCACCTTCCTTCCCTCAGGGTGCTGAGGGCAGAGCCGAACTCCATAAACATTCAGCATCCAGCAAGGGGGAAAACATCCCGGGCTTGAGCACAGAGCGTGGCTTGGCCATCCTGCCAAAGAGCTCAATGATGATTTGGACCAGGACACAACAGCTCCGTGCCGCTGGCACTGTTGGCTGTGACCAGCATCCATTCAAACCCCACAAGGGACTGCAGGCAGAAGTTTGAGCCCCCATCCCATGGGGCACAGAGATTTAGCAAGGCCAAATCAGGCAGGCAAGTTTTGTGATGAAGTTTCGTGATTTAGATGGCTCCACCACTGGCAAGGATGAGCAGGTGATGGCCAATGCTTTGAACAGGGTGGTCACTACAGCAAGGCAAAACGGACAGTGCTGGGAAATGCCAACTTGAGGAGGTTTCCAAGAAAAATATAGGAGGTGGCCATGGCTGTGGCACTGAAACGCTCAAGTCTTGGTCTATCCATCTGTGCTGGTTGTGCCACCTGGCCCCAGTGAGCTCAGAGGAGCCTAAAGCAGATGGAAAAGTGCTGCCAATATTCCTCCCAAAGCCCACTAGCCTTCCCCAAAATGCTGGCTGGATGCTGCATCTCAACTCCATCACCTTTTCCAGCCACTGTGCCTCCCTGTTCATCCCCCATCTGTTTGTTACCAGAGCCTCACAGACCCCAAAACACAGGGTGTGGAAGAGCACACCTTTAGCTCTGGGGCCACATGAATTATTTCCTCTGGGGCCACCACAGCAAATCCTTTCAAAGGAGGAAAGGCAAGGTAAGAAACCATCTTTACAATCCTCAAGTTGAATAATTATCACTCAGGCTGCGGGAAGCCCTCTCCCCCTTTCCGAGCAAGAGCTCCCAGGTCCCACCATGGCCCAGGGAGGGGACAGTGCTGCTGGCCCCTGCGGGGCTTTGCCAAGGAATGCCGGGGGCGGCAGCGGGGGGAGCAGCGGCAGTGGCGGTGCTGGGAAGGGAACCAGCTGGAGAGCCGCAGCCTCATGAAATAATGAAATGCCAAACCAACCCCTGCATCTTCCACAGTCTCTCAGGTCACCTACCAGATTAGGAGGCCTGTTGCTAAGGCAACCATATCTTGCAAGTGCTAGCTGAACTTCCCCATCGGTTTTAACCCTTTAAGGAGCAAAAAAAA
>VRYO01002482.1:10752972-10764469 GCA_009812075.1 Sialia sialis | reverse complement strand
ACAGGCAGCGCACGCGGACGGCTCCTGCTTGCCACGGCCAGCACCAGTCTCATGCCCACAGAAAGGGACCCCTCCTGGTGCTAATTCAGTGTGGGGTATTGGCTCTGCTGGCCAGCACACCGGCATTGCCATGTTAAAGTCTCTTTGGGAAAGAAAAGGCTCTGTTGTGCTGGTGTAGAAGAGAGTTGACGGCAAAAATTAGAAGGGTTTTTGCACCCTTCTTCCCACCCTCAGGTCAGGTTGGGGACAGCAGATGTGACAATTTCTGCTGAATTCCCCTCAAGTGAGAGCAGCAAAATGGAAAGTTGTTCCCAAAAGCCACCGTCTTCCCACCAGCCTGCTCCAAATTCATAATAAAGAGAAGGGCAAGGCTCAGTGCAAACCCAGCTTTGCTCCCGCTGAGGGGCTGCAGTGAGATGAGCTTACAGCGTGCTAAGTGCTGCTGGTATTGCTGCCCGGCTGTGATCCTGCCCTCTGACCTCACCTCCATGCCAGCACCCCTGCACCCTGCCAACCAGCTGACAGGAGAAACTTAATTAGCCATGTCCATCAACCCCAAACATCTGTAACCAGCAATATTTACAACCAGAAATAAAGAGGAGTGACCTTCGCCGTGTTGAAAGACAGTTGGGTTCTTGTATTACAACAGTGGGGACAGGCAAAATTCATTATCTCTAATAGCCATCCTTATAACCAGATTAAACACAAAGGCAGCAATTCCATATTCCCTGACCTGCCACTGTCCCCATCCCGAGCAGAGGGGAACTCCCCCTGCCACAGCGCTGCTCACACAAACGCCACGGCTGCACGTCCAGCTGATGTTTATGCATGTGGCCACCTCCATCCCTCCCACCCAGAAAAGACAATACCCTGGCTCATGCCACCCCAAGGGCTGGGACACCCCCAGTTGGGGTCACATCTCTCCTGGTCCTTCTGCAGGCAGCTCTACGGAGATGCTCAGCTCCCCTATGAACACTCTGGAGGTACCAGGGGTAAGCTCCCTGCTACACCAGGGATGCTGTGATCACAGGATGCAAGTGAAAAGCACACAGCTGCCAGAGCACCCTCCAGAAATCACCAGTCATGTCCCCCCATGCTTACATCCCCAGGCACGAGGGGTTTTGTCCTGAAGACACTGCCAAGGTTTTCATCTCTGGCTGAGAGATCCTCGTGGTGCCAATCACCAGCCAGGGAGCCAGAGCTGTCATTTTCATCAGAGGATGTTCTCTGTGGGGACATTCAGCTGCCAGCCAGGAGAAACAAGCCTCTGGAGAAAACCTGAGCCTCCTAATGGCTTTTCCTCCACTGGCTCCCACAGCAGTGTGAAGGCAGCTCCTTCTCCAGAAGATGAGCACCAGCAGGGCCAGCTGGTTTCTCCAGTGTTCAGCAGCAACAAGTCAAACTGCTTGGAAAACACTTAAGGTTGGGGGGGGGAAAGCTTCAAATGGACCAGGCGGACGATGCACCGCGCTGGAGCAACGGTAAAAGTTAAAATTAATTAGCTGGCAGGATGACAAAGAAGCCATTGTGCAGCACGGTGGAACAATCCAAGTACAAAGGCTTTATATAAGTCATGTTGAAAACTCCTTGATGACTGCAGGTAAGGACAGACAAGCTGTCAGGACGTGCCACAACACCCTGAAGGGCTCTGGGACAAGCAAGTAAATCTGCTTTTAATGATGAAATGAGCCCTGGGAGCCTCAGCCTGGACCTTCTCTCCAGCAGAGACTGGCAAAGGTGTGAAGCACCTGGGTGTTATTGGTGCTGTAATACCCAGGATAAAACAAAACCATCTGTTTTGGGGTTTCCATGGAAAAATGTGCTTGAGCTGGGCTAAAGGGACCCATATGCACTGTGAAGCAGTGTTTGCTTCCTTGTGAGCTCCCACCTCTATCCCCAACTATATCTCACAAAGCACATCCCTGCCAAAAGTCCTCCTGGTGAGACCAAGCATTTCAAAGCGTGGCTATCCCTGCCCCAAACCAGACCCCAACAGGGTCCCACAAAACCAGACCCGCCTCCTGGTTCACACCTTGCACAGGAAAACCCCCACAGCCAAAGTGCTTCCAGCACCAACAGGTTCTGTTCCTCAGGGAGGAGCAGGCACTCCCCCAGAGCCACGGGGACACAGGAGCAGGGCTGAAGCTGTGATGGAGAGCCCCCCAAGCTGCCACTGGCCATGACCCCCCTACCATTCTGCCAGCAGATGGGCACAGGGAGGCACAGTGTGATTTACACCCCATCAGCTGCACAGCTCTCTGGCAGAAAGGGTGAGAAAAGCCTGTCCCCCCTTCCCGCTGAGAGCATCACTCATGGACAGGGAGATGTGGGGGTTCAAGCAGCTTCTGCACTAGAGGCTGCCTTATCCTAATGGAGCTTCCTCAAAAAAACCAGGATGAGCTCCCAGGGAGGGCTGGGCAGGGCAGGGAGGGCAAGGAGGATGCTCTGCTGGGCTTGGCAGAGGAGCCAAGTGTGACGCAGCACCCTTATCTGCCCACCCCAAACCAGGGTGCTTCAAGGAAGTGCCCTGCCCCCCTTCCTCAGCCTGCCCTGCCTTTTTTTGCACTTAAAAAAAAAAAAACAGGCAAAAACCACAACCCCAAACAACCAACTTCAAGGCTGAGCTAAAAAAGAAACACTGCCTGTGGCAGGAAGCAGCCACCTGCCTGGGGACACAGCTGGGCAATGCCAGCTACCCATGAGGTGACAGTGGGGCATTTCCCACCTTACAGTTACTAGAAATGAGTAAATAAGCAAAGTCAAGGCTTGGGACGGCCTCACAGCAAGGCTGTTCTGGAAGGAAGGAAGGAGATGCCAGCCAGCCACTTGCCATGGTGGGCACCAGTGAGTGCTGGACCAGGTGACCCAGATACGATGACAGCTGCGTGGGTGGGAGCTGGGACAGGAGTGGGGCACAGAAGGAAATCCGTATCGGGTAGGAAGGACTGGCTGTGGGCTGTTGTACTTGCTGGGAATGCCAGGGGATGCCAGCACCCCAGCTGTGTTGGGCAGGTCGTGCTCACCAGCAAGTCAGATCTGATGCAGTACATCCCCCTGCTTCAGTTTGTAGCCAAAAAATTCCAATTATAGGTGCGAGCTCAGCCTTGAGAGGTTGTAAAAAATACCAGCCCAAATCCATGGAAAATGGGAAGGAAACCACCCCCCTCCAGACCCTGTTTGAGGCAGGCAGAAGGGGTGGTGAGAGCTCATTTTCACTACAGAAAGCTGCCTCACCCCAGGAGGAGAGGCACCAGATCAAATGTTTAAGGGTTGATGCAGAAACATTAAGGAAAAAAAAATTAAAAAGAAAATGTTAGCTCAAGACACAGCCAGAGGTCTTCCTTTGGACTTTATCTTAAGGCAGCAGGCACAGCCTCACACATGGACAGACAGACTGACAGACAGACCGACCGCACACGCTCCCACCCAGCCCAGGGAACACAGAGGTGGAAATCACCTTGCTAAAAACCACTGCTGGTCGGGGCAAAGACCATGGAGGAGAAAGAGTAAGGCAAGTGGGAGGGTGTTGGATGGCTGGGCACAAAGCACTGCTCTGTCCCACCACCCCAAAATATACAGGCACTTTCCCCTCTATCAATATGTGCATCTTAATAATGCATATTCCACAGATATAACTGCAAATGTATACGTTCTTTCTGTTTAATTTTGATATTAACAGTCACCATGCATGCCACATGAAGCTCAGGCAGGAGAGTGAGCATTTCTCCTCTTGCTAAAAAAAAATATATATATATATTCATTAAATGCACAAACACAACACAAAAGAAAGCTGGTCTTACCACACAGACCTGCACATCCATCCAAACCCAAATCTTACCAAGCTACACAGGAGCCCCTCTTGCCCTGACTGGCACAGGAGGCTGGTGTCACCACTCTGGGGATGAGAAGGGGTGGCAGTGGGTGGGTGGGCAGCGGGTTTCCATCACACACAGCAAGCAGGACCCAGAGGGATTCCATATTTTCCATAATTTGGAAATTCCCCCTTGACTGCATAGCTGTAGCTTGGAACTCAGCTCCCAACACTTGTGGCCCTGACCAGGAGTTTTGAGAGAAGAGAAAAAAAAACAAAAACAAAAACAAAAAACCCTAAACCCCAAACAGAGGCAGAGGTGAGGTATTTGTTTACTTGCAGAGACATTTTTGCTCCCTGCCAGCCTGGAGGAAATCACTCTTTCTGCTCCACTGAGACCTCAGCTCTGGTGTCCCCCCAGGGATCTGCAGGGTGAGGACTCGGAGGGAGAAGATTCTGGGAAATAAGGAGGAACGTGCCCATGGGCTGAGCAGAAGTCAGGGAGCCTCCCTGACCATGAGTGGGATGCTCATGAGGACACAACCCATTCTGTGTGCTGTGGGCAGGGCAGATCCCAGCACCAGCCAGGCTGGACACAGGGTGCTCTCCCTCTGCCATCCCTTCTGTTCCTGAGGAAAACCAGGAGCAAACAGGGCTGCAGCCCCCGGAGCACCCCCCACCAGCGAGGGCTCTGCACAGCCGGCTGTCATTTTGGTGGTGTCATTTTAGTGCTGCCATTCTGGTGCCAGCTCTGCCGCGGGGACGCGAGCGGCAAAGAGAGGAGAAACAGGCAGAGCCCCCCGCCCGCTCCCCCAGACCAGCCCCGGCAGCTGTTTCCAATAGAACCAGGGACAGCTTCACCAGAGAAAAATAGGGAACAAAAGGCAGGGGAAAATCCAAGTTTCCAAGGTAAGGAAGGAAATGATCAGGAGGACAGGAAAGTCCCACTCGTACCCAACAGACGGCGTCCTGACCTAACACCTCCCCACCGCCCGCCGGACAGGAGCGCCCGTGCCGGCCACGGCTTGGCACGGTGGCCCCCGGCCCTCTTTGTTCCTGCCAAGGGACCCCCGAAGGCCGGGGAGGGCAGGGCTGTGAGCTTTGTGCTCGCCTGGAGCCCAGCATCTGCCGGGGGCAGCGCTCCCCCCGCCCGGCTCCCCTCGCCGGCCTCAGCGCTCGCCCACGTGGCCGCCGGGGCAAACAATGGGATGGCGCTGGGCTGCGCGCTCGCCACGCAAGGCCTTCCTCCTCCTCCTCCTCCTCCCTGCTGCGGGCTCTGCCTGCCACTGGAAGCTGGCCCCTCTCGAGCACCGGGGGGGAGGGGAATTAAAAAGATATTATAAAAAAAAAAAATAAATAAAAAACTAGGGAAGAGAAAAAAAATATTCCAATCTGGCTCACTGCTGCACATGGCCTTGTGCAAAGCTGACCTGCACACAGCGGGACGGGCAATGGGGCAGCACCTCTGTGGGCAGCGGCCAGACCCCGGCATCCAGCCATGCAGGGGTCCCCAGTGATGGTACAAACCCCCACTTGCCCTCCCATCCTCAGGCAGGATCGAAGAAACGCTTCCTCTCCTCCTGTCCCGCTCCGGGCTTTTTTGGAGAACCCCCTCCCGGACTGGAGCCAGAGAAACTTTGCATGTTCACACCATTTGTTGATATAAAATCCATCCCCTGCCTTACTTTTGCAGAGGCATTTGGGGTGGGGTGGAGGGGGGGAACGTCTGTTTCTATTTGAAACCGTCAAAATTAGCATTCAGTAATTAAAAATCACACCCTTTCTCTTAATAACCTAACCAGCATGATACAATCAGGTTGTGCCAACTCTTTAATCTAATTGACTAATTACAGATTTTAATTTAGTCAGTTACTGAACAACTGTTGACAATTTGTTTTCATTAGGGACAGAACAGGATAAATATTTAGGCTCCCCAGTCAAAGACTAAGACATAAGCTCTGGGCTCTGACCTTCGGTTTCACAATGGAGCCTTCTCCACGAGCATCACCCATGGAAAGGTGCTGCTCTGAAATGCCCTGGTCCTGCTGCTGGACAGCAGGAAGCGTGGCAGTGGAAGCTGATCTGCCACAACAGCCAGCGTTATTTAAAATATAATATTAAGTTAATTCATCTCTGTATGGTACTCCAGCAAGATCAGGCTTTAAAGGACACCCAGGCTCACCAGTACCCTAAACTGGGGGGGAAGGCTGAGCCCAGTGCTGCCAGGAGAGGGAATACCTGGATTTATTTATTATTGTGGCAATTTTTTTTGAAGCGATGTGGAGTTTTGCAGCTGCTCCTGGCAGCCTGCCACTCCTGAAGGAAACTCCTCTCTCCAGTTACCTACCAGGGAACCCTGTCCCTGCAGTGTGGAGCTGGATGGAGCCCAGACAGAGCACATGGAAACAAGGCAGAGCTGTGTGCCCCGGGCTCAGACAGTGCCTGTGGGGACTCACAGCGACCACAAAAAGCTGTTCCCAACCCTTGTCCCTGCCTTGCACTAAACCTGCCCCAGAAACACCTCTTCTCCTGCACAACATGTTTTCAACACACTGGCTGCACTCAACGGGAGAAGCTCTCATGGACCATCACCACAACCACACAGGTATTAATGGATCAACACTCTCACACCTGCTGGTCCCACCCTCACAGCCATGGCTGCCTTCAGCAAGGTCTCACAACCTTCACCGGCCCTGGAACAAGAAGAGCCTGGCATGGGAGAGGTGACAGTCCCACCAAACCCTTCATGCATGAAGAGCGTCCCTTCCCAGGGGATCCACAAGGCCGTGTCACCTGCCAGTGCACCACACCATGAGTTGGCCACACAGACCCTGGGGAGCAGCTAGTGCTGTGACAAGGAAATGCTCTGCTGCAGCACAAGAATACGCAGGCAGTGAAGCTGGGATGGGGTGCCTGTCTCACACCTGGATGGGGAGTGATTGGCAGATTCAGCGTAACAGAACCACCCCAGGGACACCCCCAATCTGTACAGCCAGCAAAGTCCTTCCAGCCTCTTGGGCTTCACCTTGTACCCAGCAAGCAGTTAAATCCAGCAAGCCTGAATTCTCCATCCATCTATCCATCCATCCCCATCAGTTCCAGAAACTTGATATCTCAATCTAAGGGGAACTGTTTCACAAGGCGGAAAAAGGAGGAGCCCTGGTTGTCCCCAGCCAAGGCAGGAGGACACGAGTCCCAAACACACCATGTTTTCCCAGATCAACCACTGCACTTCCAGCAGCAACCACCCCCACTGCTGCAGAGCATCCTTCCAGACCTAAGTTAGAAAGAGCTGCAGCAGCTTTCCAAAGTTAAAAACAAAAACAAATAAATCAATGCTTTGCGTTAATGGCAAGCTGAAGCCACAGTTCCACAGATCTTGTGTTGCAAAGAAAACAGCATTTCAAATGCTCCCAAGTGCAGGTCCTTCTCAGCAGGAAACTGGGGGAACAGAGGAAGGGAATGATGAAGTCAAAGTCTTCATCAGCTGAAGGCTACCTTGACTTTTCTCTCCTGCATGTTGACATGAGCTGGCTGTGCAGGCAGAGCAATACCACAAAAAAGTATGTAGCAACAGTCAACTAGATTTAAGTTCATTTTCTGTAGCTCGAGGCTAAAATCGACTGAAGTGGTTCTGGTGATCAAGTTTTCTGCAATTCCCCTTTCTGTGTATTAGCTCTTTGACAGAAATTCACTGCGGTATTTAAACTGGCAGTCATCACCGCTAACTCAAATTGTATTGGCTTTCAGGGCGTTGAAATGCTCAACTGCGACCAGCCAGCGGCCAATTCCCAGATAACGCGGCGGCTGAAATCCCCTGTCATGACGAGCGATCCCCTTGCGAGCTCGCCGGCACCAGGAGCGTGCCAGAACACCGGCATGCTCGCCACGGGGCTTGGAGGAGTCTAAATCAATGGATACCAGTTGAGTTTTATGAGTTGGTGAGTGCTTGTGGGGTTGTTACCTTGGATAAACTCTCTGGATACAGGTGGAAGAGGATGGGTAACAACCCTCCAACCAACACAACTCAATAGTTGTGTGAACAGACACACAGACCTGCCAGAGATGGAAGGGTAGAGCAGAGCTGCACTCCTCCACCTGTGCCAGGTGAATCCCTACTCCCATCACTCTTCTCCCAACACGCACCTTTCTACAAAGTCCCAGCAGGTTTTTGTCCCAGCTTGGGAGAAAAACCTTAGGAGAAAGGTAAAAAGCAGTATTTCCAAGTGCTCACAAGACTCCACAGTTTTCAAGGGTCCTCTCAAAAAAAGAGTGGTGGGATTTCTCCTTACTTCAATTCCTCGCTGAAGATTTGAATACTCGAAACTGCAGGGGGAAATCGGCAATTTGTCCTGCTGCTCCTAATAGTTTTCATACAGTTATGCTGGAAATGACACACCATGCAAATCCCACTGTTAGCACCCCGCTAATGAGGAAAACCGCTCCCCTTTCCCAAAGATTTGTCTCCCAGGCAAGAACCCTCTGGTGCTGGCTCTGGGAAGCTGACATGTCAGGCTCCCAAAGCATCCCCTCTTTCTGTCCTTACAGTAGCACAGTCCTGGATTAACACACACCCAGTTTTGGGTGCCCAAGTAGGACACAAGGAGTTTGCCCATTGCTGGGCAAGCGCAAACACAATGCTCTACCAACCTGGGGCAAGACTTAGGTTGGGATATTTTTAACCACAACCACCACATGAAGCAATTCATGACTCACTGATCCAGCCCCATCTGGGGCTCATATCCCATTTTAGCTGTTAATCACCACTGATGGGTCACTGGCTTTTGGGGTGAGTTTTTGCCCACCCCGCTCACCGGTACCAGCAGCCTCCCCCGGAAGCTGGAGAGAAACAAGGCTCTATTCACACTCCCACGGTTATCATTCAGTTCTTTGGTCAATATTTAAGTTTTGGCCAGGCAGGTCCCTCGCCCTGTAAAGTACACGCTGTGCCAGGGAAACACCACTCCTCAGAGAGGGACGGTACCGTGAGCATCCGTCACCAGCCATGCCAAGGAGAAGCACGAGCACTGTCTTGGGGCCAAAACGTACCTGGGGAAACCAAACCAGTGCCACCCAGCCAAAGCACAGGGGAGTGAAAAATCTTCTTAGGAGTTACCCAAAAGGTAAAGCACTTGGGGCTGTTACAAAACTGCATTACACCGAGAATTAAAAACAATCAGGATTGTGTCTATTTACCGTAAGCTTAAAGCAATGTGTATTAAAGAAGTTTATGCGAATCATCTAATGCACTCAGGCCTATTGTTAGAATTATTACCAAGCTAAAAAAAGATTAATTTCTCTAAATACACTAAATCCTCAGACATGATGAGGAGGCTGCTGTGGATGGAGCATTACCATGTCATCTTCACCTGTAGCTCTGTTGCCCAAAGATCTACCTTTGCCTTGCTCCTGATGAGCCCACTGTCCCATCCGAGCTCCTAAAACCTCCACAATTTGCCCCAAAACATCAGAAAGCAAGTAGAAGCCAACAACTGGTAGATGTGCTGCTGGTTGTCAGCTCTGACCCTTGGTTCAGGAGCTCACCATCTTAATCCAACCCAGTGAAAACAAGCAATGCAGACAGCGGCCGCAGGAACGGACAGACAGACAGACAAACTCCACCTAGCAAACATCCAGACACACTTCTCCCATGACCCAGCAGGGTGGGACGAGACAAGACGCAGCTCAGCAGCCAGCCAAGCCTCTCTGGCACTGCCCGTGCCCCAGGGTGACCACTGTGCCCAGTGCCAGCGCGTGAGAGCGCCGTGGAGGTCCCCGAGACGCTCTCCTGGCACTGCTCACCAGCAAACCCTCACACATCCCAAGCCAGGCATGTCGGGGCAACGAGAAAACTTGGGAAGGGAGGAAAAATGGTTTCCATACCATAGTCTCCCCGGAGCAGACAAAACCAGCTCCTGCTATGAGGTTGAAACGCACTTGACTGGGGTCCAAGCCCGCAGCCAGGTGACTAATCCTTTGATGCAAATTCCTCCCGAGGCTGCGGGTGTGGGACGGGAGTGGGCAGCCCACCCACTGCCCACTGGGGCAGACATGCCCTGCACCCCTGCCACTCTCACCAGGAGACACCTCAGACCCGAGCATCAGAAACATCATCCATCCCTGGTCACACCGCCACCTCTGCAGAGAGCAACCACGGAGAGCCAAGACACGGAACGACCAACCCAAGAGGGTCTGCAACACCAGCTTCAACAAGACAACAGCTCTCCCTTGCTGGGATCAAGGAAACCAAGGAAGCCTCCAGCCTTGCCAAAGACAGGCAGATATTAACTAGGGCATTCAAGAGCGGTTTGGGGAATTCCCCCTTCTCCTCCCCACCAAAAGCCAACCCCCGCCCACCCTGCGAGGTGTCCTCACCAAGAAGCATCTCACCATCACAGTGTCCTCAGCATGAAATATCTCACCATCGACCCTCTACAAACGCTTTGCTGTCCATTGCTATGCAAAACTTCTTAATTCTACCACCGGCCCGAATGCCTCCAAGTGCTTAAGATAAGTATCTGAGCTCATTTACATAATTGCAACATTATGAAATACTGTTCAGTCAAATCAGAACATCGCTGGTTAAAAAAAACCCCACGCTTTTTGCCAGTCGGTTGTGTTAGGTTGGCTCCCGGTGCGCCGGAGCTCCCCAACGCCGTAATTACCGCCAGGATTAGAAACTTGTTACTCACGTAGTCATGAAAGGCTTTGGCTTCACTCGAATGTTCACAAGTGTCTCGCCTTTCGGGAGCTGCGCAGTACAGGTCCCAAAACACGCTGCACGGCAGGGAGAGACGGGAGAAGAGCAGTTACCCATCAGGGATCGGGCACCCAGGTCAGCGCAGGTGAGCGGCTTCCCACCCCACGGGGCCCACGGCCGGGATGGGAGCACAGCTGGATCCAGCTGCGCATCCCAGCTTCGCACCGCTCAGACCTGACCGGCAGGAGCGGGGATGCTGGGCACTTAAGGAATCTAAAGTAGCCTTTAAGAGGCAACACCTCGAAGGGATAACCCCCGTGAGACTTCAGGGACTTCTCGCAGGCTCGCAGCCGCCCAGCCCTGCTCCCCCGGGCGTCCCAGTGGCACCGGCAGAGCCCGGTGCCTGCGGCTGGCCCGGCAGCTCTCCAGCGGGAGCCCTGCCCGCCGCTCCCGCGGGGCCGGGGGTGGCTCCGCCGCGCCTCGACGCCCGCGGGGAGCGGGAGCCGGGGCGGCTCGGGGCTCGCCGCCGCTGCTGACTCACGCCACTACCGGGGCTGCCCCCCGCGCCACCCCCGGGGGCTGCTCCCACCCGCGACGGGACACCCCCGCACTTACCACCACCAGGAGTGCAGGAAGCCGGGGGGCTCGCCCAGCGTGATGTTCTTCTCCCACCGGATCTGCGGGCAAGAGGGAGGCGGAGGGGGGTGGGTTGGGAGGGGGGGCGGTGCGGGTGGGGGGTGGTCGCGGGTGGGCGTGGGCCCCCACGCGCGGCGACCCCCCGGCGCCGCCGCCGCCCCGCGCAAGATGGAGGGCGGGCGTGCGGCGGCGCACAAAGGGCGCGGGGGGCGGCGGGGCTCACCTCGGACAGGAAGGTCTGCGCAGACTTCTGGGCGCCGACGTGCAGCAGGTACTCGTAGACGTACAGCGCCAGCCTGCAAGAGCCGAGCGGCGGGTCGGAGGAGAAGGAGGGAGGGAGAGGAGCCCCG
>VRYO01002482.1:10712294-10741519 GCA_009812075.1 Sialia sialis | reverse complement strand
CCCTGAGTGCTCCTGTCCCAAAGGTTCTCTGGGACTCTGCCCGCTCTTGTGGACACCTGGAGCTATTCCTGTCCCCATGGACCCCTGTCCACATGGGCCTGAACCTTCTCCAGACATTCCTGCTTCCCACTGGGCTTTTCCTTCTGCCCAGGGAACCCCTGATGCTCCTCATCCCCGTCAGGCTGGACTCTGTGCTCCCATGTGCTGTCCCGTTCAAACAAACCCTCACTGCTCTGAGCTTTGGTGTCTCAATTCAACCCAAACTAAACCCCCCGGCGAGCCAGAGCCTGGCTTAGCCCTGTGGCACATGGCCTCCCTCATCCTCTCCCTGGCAGGGTAGGCAAGCCGGCCTTGAAATTAACTAAATACCAATGGAAGAGTTGAAAAATAGGTTACCTTGTAATTGATTTTTTTTTTTTGCCTGCAGTTAAAGAAAAATTAGCCTCCGTGCTATCTTGTGCAGTGTGTTTGAGAATGTACTGGGGTGTGTAGTAGCTGAAGGGGTGACATGACAACTCCTTGGATCCAGCCTTTCCCACTGTCTCTCTTCTGAGATTGGCTTTTTTTTTCGTCCCTTTCCCCAGCCTTTAAACTCCAGGCGCTGGCAGGGAAATCTAATGCTTTGATAGCTTGTAGGAGCCAAGAACAGGACTCCTGGCAGAGGGATGCAGCCCTGATGCCGTGCCAGGAGCCGTGGGAGAGCCCTGCTCTGAGGGAGACCCGGGCTCGTGGGGTGCCAGTTTATCACCCTGTCCTGTCACCCTCTGCCACTGCCTCTGTGACAGCCAGAGCTGGGTCACAGAGCCGGTCAGGATGAGGGGGTGACGCAGGGCAGGACACCCCAATGCTGGTCCCTGAGCAGCTGGAGGGCTCATCCTCCCTGGTGTCCTTTGTACTCCCAGCCCAGGCTCTCCTCCCTGGTGGTGCAGAGCTCCTGATGCAGCAAGACATGAGAGTTTGATTTATGAAGTGCATTAGTATCACTTTTACTCCTTTTCTTCATAATGAGCCATTTGTGTGGCGGTGCCTGTGTGCTGCCCTCCCTTCTTCCCACCAGTGCCCAGCTTTTGGAGGGCCTTTTCCCGGGAAAAGAGACCTTCATCTCACCCACCCCTGCTACATTCCGGGCGAGTGGGGTCTGTGCACATCTCCTCTCAGGGGCTGTGGGTGCAGATTGTGGGTGATGACTGCACCCCACGGCTGGGAGTGGGATCCCTGCTGTTTGGGACACCTGGAAGCCTGTCCAAGCTGGTGTTGAGGAGAGCTGGGATCTCAGTCTCCACTAACACTGTTCCTAGTGTGGATCCCACTACACCTCACAGGATGCTGGGATTAGCTGTGCGTGCATCAGCACCATCACCAGCACCCCCTTAAAATCTGAGAAAACCTACATTTCAATAAAGACCCACCTCATGCCACAGCCCCTTTCACCACTGCCCAGCCGCTGAGCAATTCATCCTCCCCACTACTCCAAGAAGCGATAAAACCAATAGGTCATTTTTTTTCCCCCCTTCGCTCAGCAGTAATTAATGGTTTAATTAACACTCACGACATCCAATTCCCATCGCTTTGCATGAGCAGCCTCCGCTGCCGAGGCCTCGCTGCGAACTCTCGGGTAGCTGGGGGTGGAAAGGGTTAGCCGGGAGCTGGTGGGAGCCGCCGGCTGGAGGCCGCCCATCTGGCCCGGATTTCTCCCCAAGCTGCAAAGTTCTCCTCCTCCCGAGCAGCAGCGGCATATCCAACACGTTCCACAGCCTGCTCTGCTTCTGCTCGGGCTTGTTCGCCGTGCGGCGCCTCTTGCAGCCCAGGTAGAACCCGGGCGCCATCAGCGCTCGCTCGTTATTTACCCCGAACGATTTTCCAGTGTTTTAACACCAATCCCTGAGAAATTTTAGCCGTCCCAAGGAGAATAGCTGCTTGTAACCGGTTGCTAATTACAAATATGAATGTCAATTAATTCATTTAGCTAATTATCCACTCTCTGAGCATCACGCACCAAAGAACTGTAAAAGACGGGCATATGGTGATGGATCAGAAGGAGGGAGCTGGTGCCGGCGTGCGCTCGCTGGGCGGCCGGGGCCGAGGGATGCAGGCAGCCCGAGAGCTCGGGGATTACAACATTATGCTAATTGGGCCTGGAAAACATCAACTTTTGTTTGGAGGCTCGAGCGTGGGTCAAGCATCTGAAGTGTTTTCTAATTGTGCTGTTCCCTGTGACTCTGACGAGTGGGAAGAATCGTTTTCGCTGCACGGAACAAGCCTTTTGATCCTAATCTCTGCCTGCAGAAACAAACAGTCCTGAGGAGGGAGGGATCCCTGAAGAGCTCCCTGGCCTGGGGCCTCCGTGCTAAAGGTGGGGAGATGTTCTGGAGGATGCTCGCTGCGATCTGTTTGCAGGGCAAGTGGGTAGGAAACCATCCTGATAAGAAATATCTTATTTGCTGTCCCAAAAGAGAATGCTTTAAAGGAAGCGTTGTTGTCTGAAATGATGGGATTTAATCGCATCTGGGAGTGCAAAGGCACCTACAAGACATGGAAGGGGTTGTGCAGGGCAGAAGGGCCTCTCTGATCCTGCTCTTGGAATGAAGAATGCAGATTTTATCCAAGTAGCTGAGCAGTGAATGCTCGGTGGGGTTAAAGTCCTCAGGCAACAATCTTCTTCCAGAGAGAATCTCCGTCACCATAATCGGATCAATCACCTGGTGCAATGCAGCGCTGCTTCCTCCATCCCCCAAAGGCTCCAAACCCCCTCAGGGTTCATCACCCTGAGCTGCTCCCCACCTCCACCCTGCCCTGCCCAGCCCTTGCGGAGGTATCCAGCTGTTCCTCCTCCCCTCTGCCTGGATCTAGGGCTTTGATGACCATTTTCCAAAGCCAGCCTAAAATTTAGGTGGCTGAGGCAGTGACTTTTGCCTTGTGTCAGTGCTTTGTTATTCTCATTTACCAAAATAAGAGTGGGGCCTTACTTCCTGTTGAAATTGCTTAATTATTTCTCTGCTGGCTTTCCTGCGGCAACACTTGTGCTGCTGGTCCTGCCAAGAGCTTTGATCAAACTCTTGTAGGTTGATTACCAAGATTCAATTGTAAAAGTGTGTAAATCAAATACAACTAAACCAAATGGTCATCAATGCGGTGACGTGGCAATTTGCATTTTATTTCCTTGTTAAAAAAAAAAAAAAAAAAAAAAAAGGGGTTTTGTGACAAGCCTTGTCAAGCCCTTCCAGAGGCAGCAGGGCCAGGGAGCAGTGGTGTGGATTGGATTGGACTGACTTTGAAGAAGTTTTGCCGAGGCTTTTCCGGACAGTGAGCTTGCTATCGGCAGCTGCGGCTCTGGGGGAAATACTGATATTTTCAGGTAAGTTTAACTGAGCTTGCTGAAGTGATGGGGGGGAAAGAGGATGATGAGCGGGCTGGGGAGGGGATGTCACCGCAGGAGCTGCTCCCTGGGGAGGGATGAAGGAAGCAGCAGCATCCCGCTCCGCAGAGCTGCTGGCATCGCTCCGGTGCTCCCCGGCTCTCCCCGGCTCTGCAGCCAGCCCGACACATTCCCGGCTGCATCCAGAGCCAACCTCCCGAGCGCCGGCCATTTTCCAGGTCAGCGCAGATCTGCCAAGCGCTACCTTAAGGAAAGTTATGCATGACCATATTTAAGGAAGCGGGAGGGGGTGTGCGCTGGCCCCGTCCCAGGGCTCCGAGCCAGCCTGGCCTCGACGCCCGCGCCCGCAGGTGTCCGGACGCTTCTCCTCCGAGCCAGCCGTCGCCTCAACACCTCCCGCAAATGCTCAGCTTCTTCTGGCTGAGGTGAGGGCCGGGGGAGCTGGGCACGATGGGGACAAGGGAGGAACCCCAGGGCTGAGTGAGCGGAGCTGCTGAGCATGCTTCCACTCCCCGCGGCTTGCCCCGGCTTGCATCGGCGCTGGGCGGCTCTTCCAGGGGGAAGATGTGGGGTGAAAGGCCCTTGTGGCCCCCTGGTGCTTTCTTGCCTTTGGGGTTTGCAGCGAGCTGTGCTGCTGCTCCATTGTGGTCGGCGCTGGCGACTTCTTCATGGGGACGTGGCATCCTGTGGCTGCAGCGGGGACAGCGGGGAGAGCTGGGATTATCAACCCCCCCAGGTCTTTCTGGGTGTGACAGGAGGGGTGCTGAGGGCTTTGGCTCGAATCATCTTCTTTTCACTTAGAAATAGAAATATTTAGAAATAGAAATATTTGGGAATCACGGGCACAGGGCGGCTGGGAATGGTGGCGGCGTGGGGAGGGCAGAGGGATGTGCTGGGGCTGGCAGAGGCAGTGGAGTGGCACAATGCCATGGTCGTCCCACCCCAATAGCCTCAAACAAGGTGGTCTTGACCGTGGTGGCTACCACGGTGGGGACCACCACATCACCATGGTGTTCACCTGTGCTTTCCACCCCGGTGGCCTCAACCATGGTGACCCCCATTGTGCAGCCCACCGAGTGAAGACCACCAGGGTGTAGACCTTTGCACCAGCTTGGTCTGCAGTGTGGTGGTTTCCAGCTTGGTGGTCTGAAACGTGGTTGTGTTGATGTTATGGCAGTCTCCTCCCTGGGAACGCCGTGGGTGGCAGGGCAAAGGTGCCTGGGCTGGGCGGTGCTGTTGGGTGTCCCCATGAGTGTGAATTTTGGGCCTGGCGGTGTTGGCAGCTGCACAGAGGTGACATATGGCTCTGTTCTCCCCCTGCTCTGTAGCCAGACCTTTGTCCCCCGGGACACTCCCTGGGGGACTTTGCCTCTGTGCCAACAAATCGGCACCAGCCTTCCAGGGAGCCTCATGGGAGCTGCAGGGAGCACTCGGGCAAGGGTATGGATGGGGCTCTGGGGATGGCCAGGGCTGGGATGCTTTACCCTGTGGTGGAGTGGGATGTGAGGGTGCTGGAGGTGTCCCTGTTGCCCTCACCCTGAAGCTTTCCCATGGGTGATAGCTGGAAAACCATCAGCCCCTTGTAAGAGGAGTCATCCTGTGCCTCACTCTTGCCTTTGACCCTTAGTTTGCACTTTCCTGGCCTCGTACCTTGCTTTGCTCCATGAACTCTAAGGAAACGTGATGTGTGGTCCCAAAACTACCACTTGCAGTGTGTCCTGGCCTTTTTTCCTGGGTTGTCCACCCTCCTGATGTCCCACTGAGACCCACTGTGTTTCCTCACCATGCTGTGACCTGGCAGTTCAGTCCCTCTTGTCCCAGCAGTGCCACATCCTGAGCAGCAGCTCTCATGCTGGGGACCTGTTCCATCCTGATGTGCACGGTGATGGGGCTGAGCTGTGATGGACATCTCCAGTGCCACTTGCAGCAGGGCTTTGCTGCTGCTGGCAGTGGGACTGGCAGGCTGGGTCTCAGGGATGGACAGCCCTCACTGCCCTGTCAAGATGTCAGAATTTCCCAAAGTAGGTCAGGTTAATTTTTTAAGGCGTGCAGATTTGCTTGTTACCATGGATATTGCTCAATTATACACCAATAATCCGCCATGAAAACTTCATTGTCGCCGCTTTCTTCCCCACCATCTCCCCCTTTTTTTTCTTTAAATGCTTCCAGGGAGGGGTAAGGTTATGCTGAGGGCCTGGGATAGAGGGTAGGAGACAGAGCCAGGTGAGGGAAAATGGGGATTAGGTATTTGAGAGATGGCAGTGGGCTGGTGAGAGAGCTCTGGGGGCAGGTGGGGTGGCTCAAGGTGTGAGGCTGCCCTGCTTTGCCCACACCTGCCCCAAAGCCCAGCATTTGGGACCCCTACCCCAGTTTCACCCTTGTCTCTCCCTCTCATCCACTGTCTTGAGGGTGGCTGAAACAAACACCCTGCTTTCAGTGGGCTGAAGGATTTAGGGGAACAACTGTTCTCCTGCATCTCTGCCCAGCATCATCCCAGGGAGCTGCAGCACCCACGAGGACTCGCAATGGAGATTCATGCACATTGGTTGTCCTCTGGTGATTTCTGAAGAGACCAGCACTGGATTTCGCAGAAGAAATCTTCCCTGGAGCTTGTGGGTGTTTTGGAGCTGTGGGACACCCCTCTGCCAGGGTATAGGAGAGCTGTGAGGTGCTGTGAGGTCCCTCTCCCCAATATTTTCAGGGTTGTTGGTGTGTTTTCCTCTCTGTGTCTTCCCTGTTTTCTCTGTGGGCTCTTCAGCAGCACAGGAAGTGAGCATGGCAGGAGGCAAGGAAAATATTCTGCTGGAAGGGATTTTTCTCTAGTGCAAACTTTTTTTTTTTTTTTTTTTTTTTTTGGGTAGAAGTGGGTCACTCGAGGGGTGACAGAGTAAGAGCATCATCGCCTGGGTACTGCATCCCGTTGCCATGGTGACCCGAGGGCTGCATCAGTCAACAGCTTTAAAAATGTGACAGTTGAGTGAAGCTGAAGATTCTAATGAGGACAGACACTTGCTCGCTTGGTTTTAATAACAAATACTCCATAAATACCCAGCGGCTGGATGGTTCCGGGTCTCTGGAGCGTGGTCAGGGCGCTCCCCTTCCCCAGGGAGGGAGCGTGGGCTGGGAAATACCAGGGGGATTATTCAAAGCAGACAGCTCTGGGTATTTTCCCCGCTCCTGCTAACGCAACCCAGGGGACAAGGTGACACGACTGCAGAGCCAGGGGCAGGTTTGGGTTTCCAAGGAATGTCCCTCTGGTGCTGTTGGCTGGGGCTGTGGAACAGGACCACCCCCAGGCACCACCTTGTGCCTGCAACTGGGCAGAAACCCATCCTGTTAAACAGGAGAGTAACTCTTGCAAGGGCAGGTGAGCCATCAGGAAGCTCCCAAACCTCAATAACAAGCCTGGAGAGGTCATGGGGCTAGGGAAAAAGTCATGGGGCTGGGAAAGCAAAATCCAGTGCTGCTGGGGCAGGGGTGGGAGGGTGTGTGAGGCTCAGCAGTGCTGTTTGTGACTTTGTTTTGTACTGACCACGCTGGGTGCACTCTGTGTGATCCCCCAACTCCTGATGGTGCAGGAGGCAAATCTACAGCTTCCACTTTTTTAATCTCATACACTGGGAAAAGAGCTGCTGTCTCCAGCAGCCTGGATTTACCTGCATGGGAGAGGGATGTGTGCTGGCAAGCTGGGGGTATGCCAAGGGCCTGGCAGTGTTGTGTTTAAAAGCAAATTGTAAATATGAGGCCTCTTCCACTTGTTTTTGCTGCAGCTCCCACACTGCTTTTCCTTGCAATTCCACCACAATGTCCAGCTGGGACACAGCCTGCAGGCACCCAAGGACACGCAGTGCCCTTGTGGAATGCCAGGGCTTCGAAGGCAGAGGGGTTGGAGCAGGGCACAGCAGCATTGCTGGAGCTGGGTGCTTCCCATTTGCTGCCCCCAGTACCACCCATTTTGCAAGCTGCCAAAAATATGCCCCTGGCTGTCTTGTGACTGCAGCGGTGTCACCGCTCCGGCCAGGGGAGCTTCAAGGCACAGTCCTCTGTCACATGTAGCAACACGGGAAGCACTGACAGCATCACTGGCTGAGGGGCTGGCCACGGCCCTGCAACGTGTGCTTGGTGCAGCTCCCCAAAATAGCTGGACTTTCATCTGGGCTGCTGAGCGTGGGACCTGACCCCCATGGAATGGCAGGCACCTGCCCCAGGTCTGCCTTTTTCCATTCCAGCTCTGACAGCCCCCTGATAGGTGCTGGCGAGGGGTCAGTGGTGTGGGGAGGGATGTCAGCATGGGCTATGGGGACAGGCTGTGACAACCCGCCACACACGCTGCCTCATTCCTGGAAACAGCCACCCCCGTCTCTACCAGTCCTGCCATAACCAGAGCCACTCTTCTCCTTTCCAGGTGTCTCTTAAAAATGGTCAAGGGGAATATTATAGTCCCTGAAGACATCTTGAGCTTCTGTTGCAATGGCCTACAGGTACCCCCCGTGCCGTGCAACTAACCCGTGGCTCCCGTGGCTCCCCGTTGTGGCTACTAACCCGGGCTGTGCCAGGCAGATGCCAGTGTGTGCCAGGAGCTGCTCCCAGCCCTGCACCGGACCTGGCTGCATCCCCTCCCCAGCATCCCCAGCATTCACGCTGGCTACCGCAGGGCCAGGGCTCTTCCCACGGCTAGCAGCTTCTTCCCTAAAATTCGGAGCTGTCAAAGGCCGGGAAAATGCTCGGCGGGATCTCGGGCCAGGCTGTCTGCTCACCCTGCAGCAGGCTGCTTTGGAGCTCTTTGCATTGCTGGCTCGTACCCCAGAGCCTGCCGGCTTCCCAAAATAGCTCAGTGCTACTCGTGTGGGCGCCTCTGCGTGCTGGGAAGCAGCCCGGGAGGTTCACGGAGGGGTTTGGAGGCTTCTGGAGGGGCTCTGGTGGCCGGGGGTCGGTGTCACGGTGGGATGGGGACAGCTCTGCCCCGGGCTGGGCTCGGTGCGCTCGCTGCCGTCCCTGCTGAGGCGAGGTTTGTGCCGCTCCCGGGATGTGGTGTACCAGTAGCTATGGAAACAGAGGTTAGACCCGCTGGAGAAAAATGCTATTCTGAGAGGCACTGAGCTCAGGGCAGTCGGGAAAGCTTCATTTTCAGCACAAGCCCGTCTTTCAAAAGAATCCGGGCAAAGCAGAGGGCAGAGAAGCTGCTGCAGTGGGACTCCCGCAACAAGTGCTGAGCGCAGGAGCTGCAGCGGGAGCAGAAAGAGGAAGGAAGGGCTGGGACGAAGCCCAGACAGCTCCTCGTGTCTCCTCAGTTACTCACCAGGCTAACTGAGTTCACCCCTTGTGTAACACGACTCACTTGACATCTCCCATCAGCTATTTTCCCCTCCAGCTCCTCTCCCTCCCAGCTTGCTTCCCAGCGGGCTGCCAGGGGAGCTGCTGTGTGCCCAGCAAAAGGACAAAGCAGCCAGGAACTCATTGTACTGCCCGAATAACCCCAGCCTGAGGATGCTCCTCCTCTGCTGCTGGTACCACAGAGCTTCCAGCGCTTCCTTTGCTGAAGGGGAGGTGTTGGTGGAAGGTGTGGAACACTGTCCTGCCCCAGGAGAGCAAACCGAAAAATGAAGCTGTCAGGGAGAAAAATTCCTTCCCAGAAGAGTGATTAACTTTGGGAAAGGTTTTATGTGGTGTTTGGGAGGGAGCAGTGGGGTTAAGTGATAAATGGCCTGAAAACCTGGAAAAGTTTTTTTTTTTGAGGGATTTTTTTTCCTTTTGGCTGCAAGTACCTTGTCTTTGGCAAGGGCTGGGTGGGTTTGGTGGTGTCCAGTGTTGTGCAGGGCTGGGTTCCTCCCGGCTCTGTGCGGGGAGTGTCTTCATGACTCACCATTCTCTCAGGGGATTTGCTTCCCATTGGGGTGAACCGCATCCTTTGTGCCCCGCAGGGCTCGACCTCTCCACCACGTGCCCGGGAGCCAGAGGAGCGGGAGGAGGCGCCGGGGGCCATGGCCAGCCCCTCGCCTGCCCGCAACCCCACCGAGGTGCAGATGAGCCAGCTGGTGCTGCCCTGCCACACCAACCACCGCGGCGAGCTCAGCACCGGCCAGCTGCTCAAGTGGATCGACACGGCCGCCTGCCTCTCCGGTGAGCCATCCCCTCCCTCATCCTGCCGGCATGCCAGGGAAGGCAGCGGGCAGCATCCACGGGAGCCAGCTCATCAGCAGCATCCCTGGCAGTCCAGCTCCGTGCCTCGGAGTGACGCCAGCTGGGGACCCACGTCACGCTGTTTTGCTGAGTAATTAGAGAGCAAACAGGAGCAGGACAAGGAGGGGAGGAGACGTGCACTGCAGCATGCGTGCTGGCTTGGGGACAGATCAAAATCCGTGCCTGCTTCATTTATAATGCCGCCCTTTTCCTTGGCTGGTGTGCAGGGCATGGGGACACCAGGCTGGTGGCACCCCTGGCATCCAGCAGCAGCCAGAGTGGGCTGAACTCCTCCACTCTGCAGAAGCCATGGAGCTCATCAGCTCAGCCAAGCTCAGGGAGGTTGTGACAGGGAAACGGGTGCAATTCTGCAGTTGGATGAGGTCCCCAGAGCAGTTTTGCTCGAGTCCCAAGGGAAAGCTACACTGGCAGAGCGGCTTCGAAATATTTGCTGTGTGGAGAGATGGAATCAGCTGCTGGTGCATCTCCACAGCTGCAAACTCATGGAAGGAAAGAAAATACCAGCACACCCTCCAAACTTAAGCATCTGCAAACCTGTAATGCTGTGAGAGGAGAAACCCCAAATCCCACTCTACAAACACAGCAGTGGGCATCAGCAGGGAAAGGGACGCTGGCTGGGTGTCACCGGTGTCACCAGCCCGGGGCAGAGGAGCCCTCGTGCCCCTCGCACCCTCAGCACGTTGCTGCAGGCTGCTGATGCAGTTTGTTTTTCCTTTCCAGCCGAGAGACACGCCGGCTGCCCGTGCGTCACAGCTTCCATGGATGATATCTATTTTGAGCACACCATTAGGTAAATGCTCCGCACCGGCAGGGCATGCGCAGGGGAGCGCAGGGGTTTTTCCCATCTGCCAGCTGCAACGTGGACAGGAGCTGGAGCTGGAGCTGGAGCTGGAGCAGGGCTCCTGGGAGAGGAGGAGGAGGTGTGGTGGCAGTGCCAGGCTCACAGGGCAGCCAGGGGCTGAGGCTCAGGCTGTGCTGCAGGGCTGTGGAGGGACAGCCTGCTCTGATTTATCCGCTGCCTGGGGAGCTCCTGCTGCGTTGTCTTCCTGGTATTTCCCCCAACGCCAGCTCCTCCCTGGCTTTGTTCAGGAAACAGCTCTGATTTAGTGCTCTGGAAAACTCAAACCTTGCAGATCGTGCCTGTGGAGCAGCAGTGTGGGTGGCTGAGGTGCAGTGGGGCTCACCCACCCAGAGGGTGCTGGGGGACGTGGGACCTCCCTGCTCTGTGAGATGCATCAGGCTGGACATTGCCTGGTCAAAATTCCATCCCAGGCTGGTCCTGGCATCCCCTGGTGCTGCCCCACAGAGGTCCCACCCCTGATTCACGCAGCCCTTGGGATGTCCTCTGTCAAGGGACAAAGTTTCTCCTGACCAGAGAGGACAAAAACTCTCCCAAGGTTCCACCCTCATCCTCCACAGGCTCCCAGTATTGAGACCATTCCCACCGAGCAGCAGACCCAGTAACCTCTTCCTTTTTTACTCCAAATAAGCCCAGGGACTGCCACCCACCTTTATCCATCTCTCAGAGCCCCCACACCCCTGTGCCTGTCTGTTCCCACCTGGGCACCATTCCAGGGATCTCCCTGGGGGTTTGCCATGCAATATAGAGTCTTTGCAATATAGGATCCATGCTGCCCAGCAGTTCCTGCCTTGCCATGTAGGATCCATGCAGTACAGGATCCATACTGTCCCCCAGCTCCCTGGTGTGCAGGCACCAGTCTGAGTACCCAGAGCTGGCACTGGAGTCCCTGGCTGCCAGCTGATTTCTTTGGCACTGATTCACTCTTGTGTTTTACTGTCATTCCCAGGAAATGCTGAACTCACACTTTAGCCCTCTGACATGAGGTGCCCATCGCCCTGGGGCTCAGCTCCATGGCAAATCCACAGCGTGGGGATGTGGTGCAGCCGTGGTGGCACCACTGGGGCTGATACCCTGCTCCTGGGACAGCTTTTCCTGGGACACTTTTCCCAACCCTCCTGGTTTCAGGAGCAGGGAAGAGCGGACCCTAGGCCACTCTGCAGCATTACATCAAGAACTGCAAAGCCTTTGTCCCTCCTCGGGGGTGAGCTGGGCACTGCTCCAAGGGGGCAGGGAATTTGTGCTGCTCCTGGCTCGGATCCCACTTGCTGTGGTCCAGCTTAAGGCTCTGAGCAAGGGGCCTGGCAAGGATTTCCTGCAGAGCTATTGGAAGGTGGAGTTTTGTGTCAGATCTCCTTGCCCAGCTGTTTGTGCTTTCTGCTGCCCTTGCACTGCAGGGGAGAAGCAGCGCGGAGCTGGATGTGCTTGAGGGCACAGAGGAGACCCCAAATTATTGCTGGCTTAAAACTCCCTGACTGGGCGGCAGATTGTCCCCATCCCTCCACCCTGCTGAGTGTGGAAGTGCAGCCTCTGGGAAGGATCACACGTACCCTGGAGCGGGGCTTCATGTGGCATTTGTGGCTCTGGCTTCTACTGTTTGATAAGCACAGAGCAGATAAAGCATTTTTAGGGCTATATATAAACATGTGGGGCTGCCAGCCTGCCTGCCTGGCCCCTTGCCCATGCATGCCCCTCACCACAAACCCATCCAGAGCATCCATCTGGCTGCTTCCATCGCCTCTAACCCTCTCCCCACGTTTGCTTTCTCTTTCTGCCCCAGCCAGCCGTCTGTAAGCCCCGCTGGGCAGCGGGACGGGAGGAGCGGTGTCGGGTACGGACGTGTTTGGCCCTAGAGCAGCCAGTCTAGCACAGCGCTGCCGTGAGTTGGGAGCCCTAACCCCACTGACGTGGCATGGCATGCGGACAGAGGCTGCTCACGTAACCCTGCTAACGTTTTGGCACGTCACCAGCCTGGGGTCCGCGCTGGGGGACAGCCAGAGGCACCAGCTCATGTCACTCCTGCTCCAGCCAGAGCCAGCGTGCAGAGTGTCACTTACAGAGCTTGTTTGTAGCCTGAAGTCACGTGTAAAGGCACGGGGAAAAA
Organism: Sialia sialis; assembly: GCA_009812075.1. Lineage (NCBI taxonomy): Eukaryota > Metazoa > Chordata > Aves > Passeriformes > Turdidae > Sialia > Sialia sialis. Next base: position 10,728,979 of record VRYO01002482.1, on the reverse strand, counting down.
TCTGGTGTCAAAGCACACTCTGACTCTCCCTCTCTTCTGGTTTTAAGTGGTGGTTACAGGGTTTATTTTCCACTGAGTTTTCTGGCCTGGTCTCTTTTGGGGAATGAGGAATATTCCTGATTTAAAAATGTATTTGGTAAAGACTGCTGTGGGTGTCACTAAAAAGTTAAATTTGCTCATTCCATGGGTACTGGTCTGGAGCAGATCAGGCTGCAGGGCCAGAATTTTCTGTACTCTGAAGCCTACTGATGTTTCATTTAAGAGATGGTGCACAATGCCCCTGGCTGGACCCTGCCTCCTGCCATCTCCCAGCATCTCCATTGCTTGTGGGGAGACCCCATGGCCGGTCCAGTTGTGCAGGACACTGGAGGCAGTGCTGGAGGAGCTGTTTGCTCTGGCAGGAATGTGCATGCCCACGTGGGGAGGGGGTGCCAAGTGAGTCTCGGGCACCTCTGCACCCCATGGGTCTCTGCACCCCAGACCTGGCTTGCACACAGCTGCTCAGGGTGACATCTCACCGCTGTCACGTCTCAGGGGTGGCTGTCCCTGTGTCCTGCTGGCCATCTGGCATGTCCCACAGTCCCAGGAATCCTTACCACAGCCTTACCAGTGGACTGTCGTGGCACCTCAGAGGGAGCTGCTAGGTGGCTGTTGTCCCCCAGTAACCCCACACTCTTTCTCCTCTTCCTGTTTTTCAGTGTCGGGCAAGTTGTGAACATAAAAGCCAAAGTGAACCGAGCCTTTAACTCCAGCATGGAGGTTGGTGTGCACCCCTGTCCCCCTTGCTGTGTGCCAGTCCCCTCCAGCCCAAAATCCTCCCACGGTTCCCAGCTTTAATCCCATGTGTTCATCATTCTTGGCTGGCTCTGGCCGGGGCTGTGTGGTGGGATGTCCCTGGGGAGCAGAGCCATCTCTCAGGGCTGCTGTGTCCTCTCCCAGGTGGGCATCCAGGTGAGCTATGAAGACCTGTGCAGCGGGAAGCACTGCAGCATCTGCAAGGCGTACGCCACCTTCGTGGCACAGGGCCCCTTGGGCAGCAAGGTGAGCGGTGGCTGGGGTGACAGAGGCAGGAAGGAAATGGCCTCTGTGGGACTGGGCTGGGCTCAGTTTTCCATCACAGCTGCTGCTGTTCGTGGGACAGGGATGCCCTGTCCCATGCTTGGGGGATGTGTGGTGGGCAGCTCTCAGCCCCGCTCTGGGCATGGAGGGCACCTGCTCGCTGCTGCTGCTGGTCCCCAGAGGGACTGCACACTGCCCCATCCCTCTGCAGGTGAGGCTGGAGCCGCTGACCCCGCAGACAGAGGAGGAGAAGATCGAGTACAGCATCGCCGCCGAGCGCCGCCGCATGCGCCTGGTGCACAAGGACACCCTCAAGGACCTTCTCACCAGCAGCTCCCAGGAAACTGGTACTGTGCCTGCAGCTCCCAAAACAGCCCTGACACCCACTGGTGACATCCCATGTTCTCAGCAGGGTGCTGGTGGTGATCACCACATGGAGATTTGGGAATGCCCTGGCCGTGGTGGGGTAGGGATCAGCCCTACCATCCCAGACTGCCAGGTTTGGGGGGGTGGGTGCAGTGGGAGGGCAGCTGTGGGGAGAGGCTGGTGGGGTGCTGGGAGAGGGGTCCTGCTGGCCATACAACACTCTGAGCCCTGTTATCCCCCTGGCAGAGCGGGAGACGCGGGACGGCAGCGGGGCCGTGCCAGCAGAAAGGACGCGGGTGGAGAGCGTGGAGCTGGTGCTGCCTCCACACGCCAACCACCAGGGCAACACCTTCGGTGGGCAGATCATGGCCTGGATGGAGAACGTGGCCACCATCGCAGCCAGGTGACTTGGCAAGGGGTTCAGGCTCAGGGGATGACATGCCTGGAGGGACACGTGGCTGGCTCCGGGCACAGCTGGAGTGTAGAGACGTTCCAGAGGGATGGTGCCCAGCATGTCACCTGTGGGTGACACTGCACAGGGAGTCCCACAGCTGTGAGGTGCCGAGGGACCCCAGGGAAAGGTTCACACTTACTGCAGTTGGCTCACTGTTCCTTCTCACGGCCGGCTTTGGCCATTGGAATCCAGGGGTGACATTTTTTGGGGTCTCCTCGTCTCTGGCTGGGTCGGGGAGGCTGCCATGGTGTGGGGCCACAGCTGGATGCTAACACCTGTCCCCACAGCCGGCTGTGCCATGCCCACCCCACGCTGAGGGCCATCGAGATGTTCCACTTTCGGGGACCGTCGCAAGTTGGAGACCGCCTGGTGCTCAAAGCCATCGTCAACAACGCCTTCAAAAACAGGTGGGTGCCGGGGCTGGGGACCCCCTTCCCACCCTCCCCACACCCTCTGCTCCCTCATCCCTTCTTTCTGGCAGCATGGAGGTGGGGGTCTGCGCCGAGGCCTACGGCCAGGAGATGTCCATCAGCCGCAGGCACATCAACAGCGCCTTCATGACCTTCGTGGTGCTGGACCAGGAGGGGCATCCCCGCACGCTGCCCATGGTGGCACCTGAGCCAGGGGTAAGGACCAGCAGGGCTGGCTTCCCCCCAGCCTGGCAGCACGGGACCCCCGGGAATCCCACTCAGCCAAACAAATGCAGTTTTATGATGATGGAAATGAAATTGCTCGATAGCAAGTGAATTAAATTGATTGCTCGGTATAACTAATAAAATAAACCACTTGCCTGTGCAAGAGATGGAGATGTATTAGCCATGCAAGGCTTAACAGAGTATTGCCTGCAAATTCCAGCTCATCTTTTCTGTAATTTAGGAGAAGGAATGTTGAGGTTGTTTTTTTACCTTTCAAAGTATCCTAATCCCATAATTTGCTGAGATCCAAATATTTAGGGAAATCTGTCACAGGAGCACAGCAGCAAAGCAAACACTCGTGTCTCAGTTTCTCCTGGGTTCATCCTTATCCAGCTCCCTGGTTTTTTTTTGTTGCCTTAAAACTAGGATCTCCCACTGTGATGGAGATCGTCTCATGGCCAAAGTCAGGCCCCCTGAAACCTCCTCTCATCCACTTTAAAGCACCACACTCCACTTTCTTCAAAATGAGCTGGGTTTTTTTGGCTTTCGTTTCCCCAGGAGCAGCTTTGCCACCACAACAAGGGTTTTCCCTAATGTGCCAATGCCCATCACTTGATCAGAGCATTGTGACAATGCTGAAATAATTCACAATTTATCACTGACCATCACTGCAGTGTGGCCAGGGCGGCAGCTGGCAAGCAAGGGGGACCTTCACCTTCCAGCCCTTCCCTGCTGAATGTTTTTCCCCACTCCCAAAAAGACGTGATTTATTTATTTTATCCTCCTTTTCCTATTAACTTAATTGCCTTTTCCCATTTATCAGGATGGAGAAAGGAGGTACAGAGAAGCCAGTGCTAGGAAAAAAATTCGGCTGGACCGGTGAGCAGCAAAACGAGTGGAATATGGGGAGAGAGGAGGGAAGGAGGAAGGAGGGGCTCAGCACTGGGGTGAAGGGACAGTCTGGGGGTGGTTTGTGTTCCCTCATAAGGGAAACTCTTCCTTTGCTGCAGAAAATACGTTGTCTCCTGCAAGCAGACCGAGGTGCCACTCTCCGTGCCCTGGGACCAAAGCAACAAGGTAGGATGATCCCCATCCCCTGTGGGAGCTGCTGCCTCCTGCTCCTCCTCCTGCTCCCCTTCCTGCCCTGACATGCTGCCCCTGCCCCAGGTTTATCTGAGCTACAACAACGTCTCTGCGCTGAAGATGCTCGTGGCCAAAGCCAACTGGGTGCTGGCCAGAGAGAAGGAGAAGGTACTGAGCCCTGTCCCTTCTCCCTCGGCCCCAAAGCGTGGGCGATCCCGCTGGGAACGAGTCCCAGCTGTGCCCTGTGCTCCCCCAGGTGCGGATGTACACGCTGGAGGAGGACAAGTTCCTGTCCTTCCGCATCGAGATGTCTGTCTGCATCACGGCCAGCCGAGCCTTCTCCCTGCTCTCCAACCTGCGGCGCCGGCACGAGTGGGACAGCCACTACGTGTGAGTGCTGCAGCCTCCCCAAAAACACACCCCAGGCTCAAACCCGGTGCTAGAGCATCCCTCTGGGCTTTCCAGTGTGGTGCCTTGCTCGCTCTTAGAGACCCCTCACTGTGTGTCCCTGTCCTGGCTCCATGTGGGCTGATGGCTGTGCTTTGCTGGAGCAAACATCCATTTTGGGTCTCCCCAAATATTTTGGGTCTGTAAGTGTGTAAGGCCCAGATTCAGGGTTTCTGTGACCGCCCCCCTTCCCTCACAGGAGTGCTGAGCTCGTCCAGAAGGTCGATGACGATGACATGATCTACCACGTGGTGAGCCAGAAGCTCAGGAACGAGAACAAACCGCAGGACTTTGTTATCCTGGCGTCCCGACGGAAGCCCTGCAGCAAGGGGTGAGTGTCCAGCCCCAGCCCTGCTCCCTGCCATCCAAGCTGTGCCAGCTCAGCGGGCTCTCTCGTCCCCAGGGACCCCTACGTGGTGGCCTTTCGGTCAGTGACGCTGCCCACCCACCCTGCCAGAGCTGAATTCACGCGCGGGGAGACGCTCTGCTCCGGCTTCTGCATTTGGCCAGAGTCAGAGGAGATGAGCAAGGTGGGTGCTGTGGCTGTGTTCCCACAGCCCATGGGGGAGGCTCCTCCCCTGTGCCCCTGCTGACCTTGTCCCGTGCCTTGCAGGTGGCTTATTACAACCAGGCCATGCCAGGGTACCTCAACTATGTCACCACCAACGTGGCGGGGCTGTCCTCTGACATCTGCTCCACCTTTGAAGCCTGCGAGAAGTTCCTGCTGAAGAACAAGGAGGACCTGATCTCACGGCTGCAGGACTTCTAGAGCCACAGCCCCCAGCTGACAGATGGACAGACAGATGAGGGGACACTTCTGTGGTGGAAGGGAACGTGGGATGGTGCACCCAGCTCCTGCCTCCTGGGGTGGAGGGCCATTACTGAACCACCTCATCCCTTGCACTGACATGTCATACCTTTTCTTCTTTTTTTTTTTTTTTTATTTTATTTAGAAATTTTATAAGCTGATGTACAGGACTTGGTTTTCTAGTTCACTTAACGCTACTTGAATCTTTATATGATCCAAAATCTTTCTGAACCAGATTTTTTTTTTTTTAACTAGTTCTTGATAGGACATAACTGGTTCCTTTTAAGGTAGCAAAGGGAGAGAGGGGGCAGTGGTGTGGGGCAGGTGCTGTACCCCTCCCTGGTGTAGGGGTGGCTGCTGGAACATCCCACTCTCCCCAGTGATGCTCCTTTTCCTGGGCAGGGCTGGCAAACAGCCCCTGCTCCTCCTGGGCTGAAATCCCATCCCATGGGGCTGTGGAAGGAGCAGCAATAGAAGTGTTTTGGAAGGACAAACATCCATGTGTGCTCTGGGTGAATGTCTGCTCCAGGGGATTGGAGCAGGGATCCTGCACCCACAGCACACCTGGGGACTGCCTGGAGGTGTTGCTGTCATATCTGGGACAGCCCTTCTTGAACCCCTCTGCTGGGTGCACCAACACCTTGAGATGTAAACCCCAAACTGCCTCAGAGGTGCTGAAAATGGAAAAGACAGAGCCTTGTTTCCTGAAGTCTGGGAAAGCCAACAGAATGAAGCAGGGATGACAGTGGAAATGCTTCTCATCAGTCACAGCACAGGGGACATCTGCCCTCAGCCACAGGGCTGTGGAGAGCCCCCTCCCAGGCTGTCCTGGGTCACACAGCCAGAGGTTTTCTGATGGCATTGAGGTTTCTGCAAGGCTTGCCTGCTGGAAAATGAGTGAGCCCTGGAAGCCTTTAGGGACACAGAGCTTTGGGCAGATTTTAGAGGTGCCAGCTGTGCCCTTGCCTCTGCCTGCAGAGCCCTGTGCTTAACCCCAAGGATGGGGTAGAGCTTAACCATGAGCAAGTGGTGGTGATGCTGTACTCAGGGTGAGGTGAGAAATGACCACAGGATCTTTTCCAGGACCCCAGGTGTCCCTCTGCAAGACCCAGTCCCTTTGCCACCCAAATTCCCCACCCAGCTGATAAGCAGAAGGAGCTCCTGCCCCTCTCCTGTGGCCACCAGCCAGTGGCTCCCAGCCCTGTGGCCATAAACCCCTAATCTCTGCTGTATCTCTCATCATAAACATCTCAGCTCAAGGCCTGGCGTGGCTGTGCCCCAACCTCCAAAAGATAAAGCCATCTTAGGCTGAACTTAGTACAAAACATTCAATTTTTATAGAGCCTTCTTATCTCCCAAAACTCAGAGCAATCCTGCCTTTTTATCACGGGGACAGAGCCATCCTTTCTACTAGGAATTGCTGCTGCTTGATTAAGTGGAGGGGATGATGTATTTGCCTGAACATTAAACTTTAACTGACCTCTCCTTCTCCTTAAGTATTGTGCTTTTTCTCACTGGGAGGCCCTGGTCAGCCCTGGCTCCAGCCTGGCTGGGTCCCTGGGGATGCAGGGTGATGGAGCAGGAGTGACCTGGAGGCACAGCAGAGCGTGCTTTGTGCTTCTGGAAGAAAACTGCAGCCCTACAGCATCCTCGGGGGGGCATGGACAGCAGGACTGGGCAGCTTGGAGCATCCCCCGAGCACCCATCTCATCCCACAGAGGAGGAGGGACCTGCTGGTGACCAATTCAGCAATCAATCACCATTTTTCTGAATCCCTTGGGAAAAGATAAAAAAAATTACCCCCTTCTCTGAGCAAGCTTCCAACCTGCAGCTTCTTAGCATGAAAATGCCTTGGAGCTGCTAATTCCTGCATGGGGGCAGGAATCATTTGGAGAGGCAGATCTGGGACCGTGGGAGCAGCAGGGCTGTGTGCTGGCTGCTGGCAGAGCCCATCACTGCCTTCCTGGGCAGGATGATGCAGGGAACAAAGCCCCACCTAAGGACCATGGCTGCCTTCCCTGGGCTGCTGCCATCCAGGAGGATGGAGCAGGGAAAAATCCCAAAAACACAGAGAAGATTTTGGAAAAGAAAAGGCCATGAAGACAGCTGGGGATTTACAGGTCAGCACTCCAGGTTGGATGTGGGCGCCTTCTCCAGTGTGCTGCCATCATGAGAAGGTTTAAGGACCTGATTTTATGGATGCCTAAATAAATACATGGGGCTAATATATCACGATACAGGGTATATTTATCTGCTTTGCAGGAGTGGGATAGAATCAGACAGCAGTGTCTCTCTCAAGGCCAGCCCTGCTGTAATTCATGCCCCGAGGCGACTAGCCGAGGGGAGGAGGAATTCTGCAGGCAGCAATATTGATGGGCTACTCCCAGAAGCTTTGTTTTAATTAATTGTCAGAGTGCTCCTTGCAGTGGATCAGGCAGCTCCTTCAAAGCCTCCTTCCACCCACTGCTGCCCGTGTTGCTGTGCAGGCTCTGGGGCAGTGGGGTGAGCCCAGAGCCCCTCTGCTCCTTCGAGCCCCCAGTATTTTGGTTAAAAGTGCAGAAGCTGCTGCTGTTTTTAAACAGGGGCTTCCCCCTGGCTAAGAGGCCTCTTTGATGGCCACAGCGTGGGCAGGAGTATTTGTCATAGCTTTTCTCTTCCCCCTTTGTTGACTTTCTGCTTGTCCCTGCTGCCAGGGGTCAGCCGGGGCGTTGGCTGGACTTTGCCAAAAGTCCACCCCAACCATCTGCTTCCCAGGTGCTGACGCAGTGCCCTGCCCCGAGATACCAGGGGTTTGAGCGGCGGGTTTGCAGCCCAGGGTGCGTGGTGGTGAGGCTGGAACGGGGCTGTGCCAGCTCCAAAGCTTTTCCTGAGCAAGCAGGTTTGTGAACCTGAACTGCATTTGCCCTGCGAGCAGCAAGGTGACAGCAGCAACCAGAGCTCAGCGCCGAATTCGGGGTGACCTGGCTGCCATGGAGGGACCTGTCGCCATCCAGGACACCGTGGCAAGTGACTCGGGGCCCTCCAACACCATCAAACTGCTGCACCTGCTTTTCCTCTCCACCTCCTGGGGAATGCAGGTCTGGGTGACCTTCGTGGCCGGTAGGTTGGGTGTGCTGGGCTCTGTGCCCAGGGGGGTGGCACAGGGGAGGGGGTTTTGCCCCAGCACTCACCTGCTCTCCCCCTCGCAGGGTTTGTGATGAGCAGGCACCTCCCTCGCCACACCTTCGGCTCCATCCAGCGGGAGCTCTTCCCCTACTACTTCCACATCAGCTCCACCTGTGCCTTCCTCAACCTGACCCTGTTTGCCATGTCCCACCCCAGCGAGCAGCTCGGCGAGGAGCATACAGCCCAGGTAGCCTCCCCTTTCCAAACATGAGCTGGCCACAGCCCCAACCTCTCCTCTGTTCTTCTGCCTGGCTTGCAAAGCATGGAGATCCATGCAGGAGAACCCCACAAACACCCCAATTGCAGCGAGCCAGAGGGCCTGGGGGAGTGATTTAACCCACCACACCTGCCAGGTGCTCAGCGAAGGCTTTGCTCCCCTGCAGATCATCATCTTCCTCATCTGCATCGCCGCGTCCGTGCTGAACACGCAGTGGTTCGGGCAGGTCACCTCCGACGTGGTGGCTGAGCTGCAGCTGGTGGAGAGCAGCCACGGGCTGGGGCAGGAGCTGGGGCTGGCAGCCAGCGAGCCCCGCAGGCAGCTGCGAGCCTCCAACCCCAGGTACAGGCAGCTGGCCCGGCGCTTCGCCCTGTACCACGCTCTGTCCTCCCTCTGCAACCTCGTGTGCATCGTGTGCAATGGGCTGAGCCTGCACCACCTGGCTGCCCAGCTCTCTGCCCTCTGAGGACACTGCCAGGTGAGGGCTGGCCCTGCTGCTTGCTGCAAAGCAACCCTGACATTAAACTGCAGCATCCTCAGTGGAGATACAGTAGCTTCACAACTATAAGGTGCACCGGATTATAAGGCACACTTCTGGGTTGGCGAAAATTCTCTGAACTTTGTCCATATATAAGGTGCACCGGACTATAAGGCGCACTTTTTTTTTGCAGCAAGGATCCACGCGCAACAAAGTAATGAATTAGTAACGGAATCACACGATCACGGGGTTTACTGGCAGGTGCTCAATTTGCAAACATTTTTCACTGATCGATGTAGCCTTTAAACACAGCCCCAACCGCCCTCCCCGTGCTGTGGGCCCCGGCACACCTGCCCCCGGCACCGGCTGCCACGGCTCTCACATCTCGGCTCGCGGCTTGCACTTCCAGGTTGGCAAATTTCCGAACTTTGTCCGTATATAAGGCGCACCAGATTATAAGACGCACTTCTGGGTTTCGATCAAAATTTTAGTCAAAAGGGTGTGCCTTACAGTTGTGAAATTACTGTACTCTTGCTGTGTTTGTGCACGGTGCAGGAATTTAGGAATAGTGAAATGGAAATGTTTTCTCTAGAGCCGCCTGCAGCCAGCCTCCCTGATCGAAGCAGGAGTGTTTTATGGCTGAACAGCTTTCTAATGCCCTGTGCATTAGCTGTGTCTAAAGCTGCAGTGTATTCCTGCAGTCACAGAGAGACTGCAGAAGAGAAAGGAGAGATTGAAAATTACTTCTAATTAAAAGGAAAACAAAAATCCAGAATCGCAGAATACCCTGTATGTTGGCTGTACCATTTAATGTAATGGATAAGGTTGTTATGTTGGAGTTTACAATCAGTGTCTGTCATTCTCTGGTATTTCACAAGGTGAGAAAAAATGTTGTCTCATTCATTAGGCAGAAGTCAGTCTACTTAAAATAGCCACGTTTATTCCAGGTTCTGTAGGACATTCAGCAAAGTATCAAAAGGGTCAGTCAAACACTGTTCCAAACAAAGAGCTCTGCTGTACCCTGGCCAGCAGCACAGCCAAGCAGTGACAAAACAGCAGCTGCTGAGTGCCAGGAACCTGACTGCATGCACCCCTCTGCAGCAGGCAGGTATCTCCCCAGGCCACTGCTGTTAAACCCCAGCAGCAACAGCCCACCCCTGAGCAAATCTGTGATTCTTCTCAGGTAAGGAGGAACATTCCCAGCTGCTGTTATGCTGCAACCACAGCCAGTGTTTGGCACTGCTTCAGGTTTATTTCAAAACCACATGCAGCCTATCATAGAGGAGACCTTCTGCAAGCCACCTGGGTTCCCTTTTAAACAAATAATCCCCTCATGTTAGCCCTTCCCTCTCCTATGCTGCTCCCCTGGAAGTTTCCCCGTGTGCCAAGATTATTTTCCTCCCCTGAAGAGTGCAAGGTATTTTTGTTCAAGCAGAAGTCTGCAGCCTGGAGCTGGGCTAATGCACAGCAGCCTCTTGCACAGGATTCCTGGTTTCTTTCTTGCTCATTACAGCCGATGCACTTTCTTGCCAGAGAAGTATTTCTTAGAGAAAGGAGAACGCTTGGCAAATACCAAAACTGTCGGGGTCCCAGCCTTTACAAAATACCTGCAAAGATTAAAAGGAGTCCTTGGCTTCCTTGTAGCTGGCCCAGTGTCCTGCAAAGCAAGTGACTCCTGCCCAGTTCCATAAAGACTGACCTCCCAAAGGCTGCTGACGAGCTTTTGTGCTGATTAGCAGAGCCTCTTGGAGCCAGGGCTCAGCACATCTGAGGAGGAGTGTTTTATGAATCAACCCGTCTCCCAACAGCTTCTTTTAATTAAGGCAGCTGTTATTCTCCCTCTGGAAGGAGGGTTCTTTTGCAACTGCCCTTAGAGCCTGAAATCTGAGGGCTGATGGACACTGCTGAGTTTTATGGAGTGACAGAGATCCCGCTCCCCCTGCGACAGACTGAGCCCCCCGCGCTGTGCAGCAGCTCCAGCCAGCTATGGGATGGTGCAACTCAACAGCACAGCCTGCACAGGAAATTTTTGGCTTCACAAACAGCAAATTCTTCTCTCTCAGTAGCAGCAGAACTCTTTAAAGGCAGTTTCAGAGCAGAACAGGGCTGCGTGCTGCGCCAGGGGCTGCTCACGCAGCAGTATGAACAGCGAGAGCATTGTTAACCTTCAACATGCTCTTTATGGGCTGCTGCCTGCTTTTCCTTTTTTTTTCTTTTTTTTTTTTAAGTAGTATTGTGTAGATGGGATCTGGAATAGCCCTTCTGTGCTGCTCAGCTGTGCCCAGCTCCCTTTCCCATCTCCACCCAGCCCTGGAAAGAGCTGCTCATTTTTTGGGGGGTAAAACATATGTAAGTTGCTAAAGCCAGGCACAAAATCCATGCAGCTTTGCACCTTCAAGAGGTAGGACTATTAAACTCAGAGAAGAGTTAGGACTATTTAAGAACAAACTGGACTTATAGCTCACATTTTTTTGCCTTTTTTCCCCTGGACACAGGGAACAGCCTCACCTTTTGTGCTGCAGCATTTGTAGCAATGTTTGTTCTGGGTTCACCTCATACATTTCTTCTCTCTCTTCATCTTCAAAATAGAGCTGGAAAAAAAATTGGGGGGGTTGGTTATTAAATGCCTAAGGTGCATGAAGGAAAGCACTAAAGTGCTGAAAGCCCAGTAACAGCACATCATCATCAGCTGGGGGTTTATCCAACCTCTGCAGCTTGACCTGACTGTCAGATGCAAAATTCAGCAACACAGAAATTAGTTTGTGTGAGTTCCAAGTTTTCCCTCTCTAAACCAGCTTAGGTTGTCCTGGCAGTAGCAGCAGGAAGGCAAAATACACTGGATGTTCCCGTGCTTTCCAAATCTAAGGGTGCTTTATAACAGGTGGAATGCAGCAATGTTATGAGATAAACTGAGTGGGTTTAGAGGTATTTGAACAAAACAGAGTTGATTTAAGAGATTAAATTCCAGCAATGGTGCCTTAAGACTGTAAATACACACAGGATTTAACCTGGAAAAGCACACAGCCACTGTCCTTCTGGACCTGTCTGTCACTGTACACAGGGTTGTGCTGCTGCCTGGCACAGATGACACTGAAGTGGAAAATGAAAAATAAACATTCATATCTTTCTATGTACAACTTCAGAAAAATTCTCAAAACCTGCTGCAGCCACAACCAACTCACAACCCAGCTTTAGTCTAGTGTTAATAGAGAGATATTTTCTTGATCTGATTATGTGCTTAAGTCACTCCACTTAGTTCTGAAAATAAACTACTTTTTAGATAATATTTTCTTATTTGTACTGAGCAACTTCATAATGCAATTAAAAAACCAGGCACCTATCAGCTTGATGACTTAAATCTTACTTATTGTTACAAAGATGGAATCTAAACAATATCTATAAATACCTTCTTTCAAATACAATGTAACTGGAAGACAATTTCCAATTTCAAAGTGAGTTGTCTCAGCACATGTGGGCAATGTTTGAGTTTATAAGTGAGGATAGCTCCCTTGTTTCACATCTGTGCACTGTAAACAGATGCCAACGCTTTCTTATCCTCAGAGCTGAGCACTTTCTCACTCCAGAAATAAAAAAAATCACAACACAACAACCCTGAAATTGAAGGAAAGTCAAACTTCTCACCTCGAGATTGTTGGGAAGGTATTTTTTTTCTAAATCCCAAGGAGGTAACTCAGCAAACATCACCATTAAATGATCAATAAACCTAAAAGACAAAATATACTTGGTCAGCTTAGACAAAGTTCTCAGCTTCAATAACTTGTATACTTGCATTTGAATGGCATTTTGATGGCAAAAATACATTAGCAAATTAAACAAGACCTGAAAGTAAGTTTAGACCACCAATAGCTCCTTCCCTTCAATCTCATCATTTCCCAATGAATGCAAGGCCCTGTTGTGACTCAGGTTATTGGCTTCAAATTTAAGCAGTGCAACAACAAATTAACTTTACATTTTCACACTGAAAAAGATGCCACAATAAACACCCTGCATTTTGTCTAAAATGGATTTTCCTTCAACACAGTCCCATGTTTCACCAAATCAGAGTGATGAGAATATGTCTTGTGTCAAAGGCTTCTTTATTTTGGTACTTGAGGAGTGCTGGGGGCCAGTTTGTTCTAAAAATCCATTTCCACTTCCTTTAGTCACAAAAAGACACAGTGAACACCACCCATAAAAGTACTACAACTTTACTAATCTGCTTGCACTGTAATTTTAAGTCCTGAATTTATTAATAGATCTGAAGAGTTTGTCTACCAACAAACAAAGTTAAAAGTTCCAAGTCTGTTTAACACTGCAAGACCAGAAATTGAAGTTAACATCAAGGGGAGTAGAATTCCCAGCTTGTCAGTCACTCACAGTCTGAAAGCTCTGCAGCACTTCAGTCAGATCTGCTGAAAGCCCTGAGGAGAACTTTGGGGTCACTGCTGGTTATGAGAGGCCCCCTTTGGAAGCTTTTCATCATTTTCAAGTTTAACCTTTTTTTTTCTGAGACACCATACTTGGAGGGCTTTGAAATGAATCCCTAAAATCGCTAAAATCCACAGGTGTGGATGGGTCACAGGTACCCCTGGCCACTAATTAATTACTGGTCTGAGCTTGCACTGCAAGCCCCTTTAGTCACTCTGGCCAAATGTGTTTGTCTGCACTATAAATTTATGTAAATCACACAATAATTCGGGTTGGAGAGGTCCTCAGGAGGTCACCTAGTGCAGCCTCCTGCTCAAAAGCAGGGTCAGCTGTGTGATCAGAAATCTGGAACTGCTCCAGCAGCATGGCAGGGCTTCACTTGCTGCCTGTTCTCATTTGCTCAAACACCTCCTCTACGCAAGAATGCAGCTGGCAGTGCGTTTACCTGGAGTTCTCATGAAAAGCCACAGTGAAATCTGTCTGCTCGTGCTCAGGGTACAGGAACAGGACAGGCCAGTTCAGGTTGCCATCAGCATCTAAGTGCACCTTTGCCCCTGTGGCACTGTCAGAGTGGAACCCATCCAAGGATAGCACAGCCAGGCCATCTGACACATCCTCTTCTTCATCTGAAGGCTCAAGAACCAGCTTGATCTTTCTTTCCTGCAGGGAAAAAAACAAAAAACCAACTAAAAAAATTAGCAACCAGTAAAAAGTCAAATTATGCTGTCCTTGTTAATGAGTCAGCTCTTAAACATGCCATCCAAAGCTTTCCCACAGTATCAGAGCCAGGTGACTGGAAACCAGAACCCCAGCCAGATATCCAGACTCCTCCTAAACAAATGGGGAGAGGTGGGAATCCAGAGGAGCTCACATATGGAGAGAAGAGCCTGACAAAACATGTGGACAGAGATACATCTAAAATCTTTTTCTCTGGGGCCAGGCATCACTACAGGGTGCAACTACACACACCAGCTCCTGAGAACATCTACTCTTTCAGAGAACTGAAGAAAGCTCACTCTTTTCCTGGAAAGACAACAGCAGAAGAGGTCTGATTGTGTGTAAGAGCCCAAAATATTTTAATGTAGTTTAAACATTCACTGAGGAAGGAGAGGATGCAGGACTGATTACCTCCTCTACCCCACTGGTTATCTTCTATTCTTCCACAGAATTGATGCCTGTGGGCAGCAAAGGAAGGCAGGTTCACTGGGCTGATGTGGTGCTACAGCCCAGCAGCCAGAGCCCTCACAAAGCTCAGCCCATCTAACACTGGGTCTGTATTTTGCATTCTGGAATACAAAAAGCTGGGAGGTGGGGCTGGAGCCATGCAGACCTGGAGAATCATGGTTTTAACTCAATGTTTTTTGCTCTAGCCCTCAAAAGCCAATGCATGAGAACCAACCTCCAGAGAAAAACAAGAGAGCTTTTAAAAAAACCCCAAACCACATAAAACCAGCCCCTCTCAGTGACTTACCTTTATTGCTGCAAGCAAAATTTCCTTCTGACACTGCTCTTTGCTCTCCATCACCTTGGCTTTCCTGGCATCCCGCTCCTGAATTCGCTACAGGTAAGAAAAGGATTCACTGTGGTCACACAGAGCAGGTCAGTGCCCATCACTGCTCTTCCCTGACAACGTGGAGAAATCCATTTGGGTGGAGGAATCAATTTGGATCCCCAGGAAGGTCCCCCCCAGCTCCTTCCCCTGCACATCTCCACACACAACACATGGAACCACCTCTCCATCCTGTCTGGGGACATCACACACCACAGAAACCTGGATGGAGCAGCCTCCCTCCAGGGATCTCAAAGAGACAAGCACTGCAGATGCCAGGCTGCCTTCATATTTACCTTTAATTTGTCAGCTTTAGCTCTGATTTCCACAAGCTTTTTCTCCTTTGAGTCTATTTGCATGCCTTCCTCACACCATGCTATTGCTTCCAAGAAATTCTTTAGCTCCAAGTGACAGAGAGCTCCTGGAAGGGTTAATATTTTAAATTTGCAGTGTTGGAGTCAGTGTACAACTACTACAAAAGTGGTGTTTATAAAGACAGTGTTAGGCCTGGTGCTTCTACACTGAATTTTTTTTTTGTCAAAAACTTCCAGCAGACTAGTTGAGAAGAAATTTCAAATTTTTGTCAGTTCTGATATCACTTAGTCACATAAATCAGCAGAATTATGCTAAAAGTGTCTGTTACAAACAAAATTTTATCACTGCAATTAACATTTCAGTATTTGTCTTTTTAGGAAAAATAAAAGAGGGATTGCTTTGGATTAGGAAAAAAGAACAGACCCCACAAACAGCATTGTGGAAAACAGGAAAAGTTATGCTGTAGTCTACAGAAACAGGTTCAGCCTCTGATAGATATAGGAGATGAAGAACAAAACGATATTTTGATTGAAAACTAAAAGCAAAAGGCAGAGCTCTGTTTTGGGGAGAAACAGCAATAACCAGTGAAGAGATCTCTTCCAGTAACTGCTGTCCAGAAACAAAGTATGATGCCCACAGTAATTTAAACTTTACAAACACGATTATTACACACCCAGAAACGTGCAAGGAAACAAGGCAACAAGTAACAACAGCCTGTTTCAGGGCTGGCAACAACGACAGCGCAATCAGTCAAGTTAACATCAGCCAAGCGTTTGGAAAGGATGCTCCTGGTGCTCCAGGCAGCAACACCAGCTTTAATTCTCACCTCTTAGGATGGCTTTGAGATGGGTGGGCTTCAGCTTCTTGGCTTGGATGGCATCATTTAGAGCAGAACGGTAGTTACCTGCAAAGCAAGTAAAAGTGCTCAGAACTTTTCACTTGTGTTTAAAATCCAGCCAGATACCAAGGTGACAAAAGTTTATGCGGAGATCCTGTAATTCACTGTTTCTACCTTCACAGTGAGGGTTAAAATAAGAGCAAACTAAGAACACGAAGTGAAAGGACAGGGATCAATCAAACAAGTGAGAGGTAAATAACATGGTGTGAGCAGAACACATCCCTGCTGCAACACACAGCAGAACCAAAATGCCCAGAACACCTTCCCTGCTGCATGGACACTGTGGGGTGGATGGTGGTAGCTGTGAGAGTCACAAGATCATCAAGTAATTGTTTTAAACTAAATGAGGGTAGACTGACACTAGATACAAGGAAGACATTTTTTACAATGAGGGTGGTGAGGCACTGGCAGAAGTTGGCTGGAGTGGTGGTAGGAGCCCCATTCCTGGAAACATTCTAGCCCAGATTGGACAGGGCTCTGAAATTTGTTTAGTTGAAGATGTCACTGCTCCTTGCAGAGGGGCTGGACCCGATGGACTTGAAAAGTTCCTTCCAACCCAAACCACCCTTTGATTCTAAAAACCACAGTTTTTGCCCCGTCCTGCAGCCAAGGCTCGAGCAGCAGGTGACAGCTGGAAGGAACAGAGAGCAAACCCCGCACGCAGCCAGGTGCTGAAGCGAGCCCAGGGCCCAAGGAGCCTCTCATGGGTAAGCTCCTCACTCTGCCCCGTCACAAAACCAAAACGAGCAAGCAGGAACCCGCGGATGGGGAGGACAGGCAGCT
>VRYO01002482.1:10675146-10711294 GCA_009812075.1 Sialia sialis | reverse complement strand
CCTTCCGAACTGCCCTGGCGTCCCACAGGCACCAGCACCATCATCCGACCCACCCCGGCATCTCATCGACACCGACATCCCACCGGCACCCAGCCAGTCCCGGCATCCGAGCCGCCCTGGCATCCCACCAGCACCGACACTGGCATCAGCCCCGGCCACACTCATTTTGACCCTCCCCACCTCCCCAGCCCCAGCGGGGATATTAGGAAAAAATTCTTCATCAGGATTGTCAGGCATTGGAACAGCCTGCTCAGGGATGTGGTGGAGTCACCATCCCTGGAGAGATTTAACAAATGGACATGGCACCTGGGGACATGGGCTAGTGGTGGCCTTGGCAGCTGAGGTTAATGGGTGGACTCAATGATCTTAAAGGCCTTTTCCAACCTAAATGATTCAGTGATTTTATTACAGTGGCACATGATGTCTAGATCTCAGACCGAGGAGCTGTGGCACAGGGTGAGGTGACCCGCTCCAAGCAGCTCCCTGTCCCAGCAGCGCTGCTGGGATGGCACCAAGCTATTCCTCACAGGAGCCCCAGGACCTGCCATGGCAAGCTTCCACCTTCACCTGAGTGTTTCCAAAGAGATGCAAACAGAGGGAAGTCACCTTTGTATTTCTCTTAGAATTCTTCATGGTGAGAATGTGTCTGTGAGGGGACTCCTCCTGTCCCCCTGTGCAGCCTTGGCTGTCCTGTGCTCTTGTCTGTCCCTGCCAGGCAGTGAGGGGATGGCCCTGACAGCACTCCCACAGCCACATGAGGCTACAAGTGCTGGAAAAAGCACCTTCCAGGGATCTGTACCCAGAGGGAGGAACATCCCCAGTCCTGTGGGGGAATGTGGGCTGATTCCAGCTCAACCTCAGCACCCAGCACACCTGCAGGACACCGTGGCTGGCTCTGACATGTGCTGGATTTGCCTCTGCTCACCCAGAGCCATGGCTCTGCTCAGATAATCACATAGCAGCTGGGATGACAGACTCAGAGAGGAGGTGTTTAAGGAACTTGCACTTCGCTCAGCAGCTCTATGACCCCTTCTTTGGTGAGGAACAAAACCTCACCATCATTCTGATTCCAAACCTCAAAAACCGGCGGGTCCTCGCAGACCCTCTTCCCAGCTACAACCATGAAGGGATAGCCCAGCCTTTTGGCATCCTTCAGCCTTTTACCAATGGTCAGCTGTGTCCGGTCGTCCAGCACCGAGTCGCCAGCCAGGTGGGGCAGTGCTTCGGCCAGGTCATCGTAGACTCGCTCCAGCAGCACTGCCCCCTCCTCCTCCTTGCTGCCCCTCTTGGGGGGGATGAAGCAGAGCTGGTAGGGAGCAATGAGGCTGGGCCAGCGGATGCTGTCCTCAGTGGATAGCACCTCGATGGAGGCCGCCAGGATGCGAGTGACGCCCAGGCCGTAGCAGCCCATTTCTGCCAGCTGAGGCTTGTTCTCGGCGGAGGAGAAGACAGCATTGGCGACGGAGGAGTACTTGGTGCCCAGGTAAAACGTGTGCCCCACCTCGATCCCTTTGGTCTCAGTGAGTTTCTCCCCGCACGTGGGGCACGAGGTTTGCTGCCTGTTCAGCGTCTCCACGTTGGCTGCGAAATGTCCCTGAGGGCACAGCAGCAGCCTGTCCTCGCCGATGTCAGCCGGCAGCTGGAACTCGTGGGACGTGGTGCCACCGATGCTGCCCGTGGCCGCCTGCACCTTGACGAAGCGCAGGCCCAGGCGGGTGAAGAGGCTGCAGTAGGCAGCACACACCTGCTCGTAGGTGCGCCGAGCCGCCTCCTCGGAGCTGTCAAACGTGTACATGTCCTTCATGTAGAACTCCCGGCTGCGCAGCAAACCGAAGCGCGGCTTGGGCTCGTCCCGGAATTTCCTGGTGACCTGGTAGAGCCGCAGTGGGAGCTGCCTGTAGGACAGGCCGGTCTGCGAGGCCACCAGCGCTGTCACCACCTCCTCGTGCGTGGGGCCCAGGCAGTAGCCGTGGTTGTGCCGATCCAGCAGCCGGAAAAGCTCCGGCCCCATCTGGTCCCAGCGGCCGCTGGCGCGCCACAGCTCCGCCGAGCACAGGCTGGGCAGGTTCAGCTTCTGCCCGCCCACGGCCTGCATCTCCTGGTCCATCACCTTGATCAGCTTCTCCATGGCGCGGACGGTGGGTGGCAGGTAGCAGTAGCAGCCGGGGCTGGTGGGATGGATGAGCCCTGCCTGCAGCATCAGCCGCTGGCTGCGGCAGGTGGGCTCCCCAGGCTGGCCCTCGGGCCCTGCCTGGCCACCCACGGGCAGGGCCAGCGGCTGGAAGAGCTGGGAGAGCAGCAGGCGCCTGGGCCTGCCTGTGGTGCCACCGTGCCGGGCCCTGATCCCGCAGTGATGGAGGCCCAGCGCTGGGACACGGCACCTCCTCAGCAAGGCCTCCATGGCGGGGACGGAGATGGCCCTGCGGAGGGACGGACAGGGCAGAGCAAGGCTCAGCGCTGACCACAGCCAGTCTGTGGCCACCCTGACACCCACCTACGTGCACCAGAGCTCACACGTACCCTCACACACCTGGGGGCACACTCGTGAACGCTCTCCGGGATGTACAGGTACACCTACACAGACACCTGACTGGGCACCTGCAGCCAGGTGTGCACACCTGCACGGCTCCCGGCACACAGGCACCCCGTCACACTGACACTGCACGGTGCGTTCACACACCCCTGCACACTTTCTGGGACACACAGGTCCTCGGACATGCACGAACGCGGCACGGGCACACCTGCACACACACGCACACACACACGTGGGAACACCTTCCGGGATGTACAGGGATCGGCTATGGACACGTGGGAATGTCGCGGGGGGGCACACGCACACACCTGAACACACACCCTCACACCTGAGCACACACGTGCGCTCGCACACACGTGCACACGCTCATACACGTGCACTCGCACCCTCGCGCGCGCACTTACACCCGCGGGGGCGCGCCCGGCTCCGCCGGCGCGGCCAATGGGGAGCCCCTCCCTGTCACGCGAGCGGACACACGCGGAAGGCGGGCGGCGCGCGCCGCTCTCTATGGTTCCGGCAGGAGCGGCGGGCGCCACCTGGCGGCCGGGAGGAGTGACGGCAGCGGGGGCCGTGGGTGACACCAGGACGGGGACAGGGCTCGCACAGAAGCGGCACTATCAGGATTTCGGCGTCTCTTCCTGATTTACAAGGGCTTGGAAAACTGAGAAGATCCTGGTCGGGAGAGGCTGGTCCTGTGGAACTTGCTGCTGTCCCACTGGTGCAGAGGGACGATGACCACTTGTCTGTCCTGCCCTTGGAAGAACTGACCTACATCACCTCAAACAGCTCCTTTGCCAGCTCCATCCTCCCCGCTGGTCATGGCTTTGGACAGCAGGATCATGTCCAGAGTGTGGTTATGGAAGACAGCCCTCAGCTCCACAGGCACCGACTGGGAATTCCTCATCCTTCTTAACCCACTGCTCCATCTGTGCCTTGGCCTTTCCTCGGCCTCACCTTCCCAAAGCGGAGTCTGCAGGACCACAGGGTCTCAGTGGAGCCACGCTGCCCAGGCCAGTGACCTCCTCAAAGCACTCGATGACAAATGTTTGTTGTTTGTCCCTGAGGAGCTGCAGTTTGGGAATGGCGTCATCCAGGTCAAACTCCACAGCTCGGCCCAGGAATTTCATCCACAAGGGACAGTTCTTGCACAGTGTCCACCCTCATGTAGCAGTAAAAATTAGTAAATAGAGCCAGGACAGGACAAAATGGGTCCTTGAAAGCAGTGAACCCATCTGTGTCTCCTTTCAGTCCTGGGACAGCATGTCCCAAGTGTTCAGAGGCAGAAGCACTTGGAGGGTGCCTGAAGGAGGGCTGAGAGATGAAAACCCACCTGAGCTCATTCCAGCTTTCTCCAATCCAGTTCAGCAGCCAGACATCACCTGACACCCAGTGACCACCTTCACACTGCACTGTTCAGCCTCCTCCCTCATTTCAAAGTGAGTGTAATATCTCTGGAGAATATGGTAAAGTTCTCCACTGGAGGAGGAGACAGCTCTTCAATGAAGAGTTAAAGAATCCTGTTTAAATATAGGGAAATAAGAAAGAATCCTTATTTTAAAAATGGGATTTGAAGAAATCTTCATGATTCTTCTATAATGTGAAGTCCTCATGTGCACTCCTGTTTACAGAGGGCTGGGAATGGGCGAAAGCAAGGAATGAAAGAGCACATCTTTGATGCTCTGGGTTATATAGAAGCATTAAAGTCATTAAACTTTAATAGAGCCAGTTTTGTGAGGTGACTCAACTCCTGTGTGCCCGGAGGGACCTGTGGGACTCCCTCAGCAGCTCAGTGCTAGAGCTGGGATCTGGCCCAGATTTCCTGGCTGACAGGTGCAAACTTCCCTCCCTGACCAGCCTTCCCTGGTTTTGTCATGCAATTACTTCTCCCTACATGTTTGTCACCACAACTGGACAGGCACTGCAAATGCTGTTTGGGGAGAGGTGCTGTGGCTTTCTGGAGGATCAGGATGGATCCCAGTGGGAAGGGAGTTTGCTCACACCTTGGACACTCAGGTGCTGCTGTGTGTCCCTCCAGAGCCACGCTGCAAATCCCTTTGTCCATCTCCTGCTTGCCCAGGAATTGTGAGATATTCACCAGGCCCTTCAGGACAGGAGGATTGTCTCCATTTCTATTGTTGGAGCCAGGGAAGTTAAACACGTTTCCATCAGTGACTTATTACCTGCTGTGCTGATCAAAGGGACAAACCCATCTTGGATTGATTCACTGGGGCAGTGTTTTAACCAGGAGGGGCTAAGGCTACACAGGAGATGTGGTCTGTGGGGAAAGCTGATCTCTTATTAAATCAGCAGACAGGACTGGATGTGGGGCTCAGCTCAGGGGTTATGTGCCTGAAAGCCTGTCTGGGCTCCTTATTTTTTCCAGCTGTGCTGGGGGAGCCTAATAAAGGCATTGCTGTCCCTGCAGCCTTTCACCTAACTGCTCCCCTGCTGCTTTGCTGCGGCTGATTTATGGCACTGGGGCCAAACGTGTGGCCTGAGAGGGGCGTGCCCTGCACATGGTGAGACTGAGGGGCTCAGCTCCTGTCTGGGGCCTCCCTCTCTTTGCCCTGAGGGATTTCCGGGAGGAAAAATGCTGAAGATGGGGAAAAGATAAATGAAAGATCAAGCAGGCAATAGCAGCTGTCTTGAATCAGTCCCTGGCATAGCACACAAGAGATCAGGGGTCAGTGTGGGAGTAGGTGGAAAATGGTTCTTCCCTTCTCAGCAGCATCCCCAGGTAGCACCAGGCCAGGGCTAGGGAAGAGAAGTCAGGGCAAGGGAGAAGCCAAGGCATTCAGTGGTCAAACCTCTCTCCATCCTGCAGAGGATTTGCACTTTGGGCTTGGGGTTGGCACAGAGTGGTGGCACATCCCATCTGCCCCTGGATGTGCTCCTGCACAGCTTGTAGGGTCTGTGACCCCACAGTGCTGGCTCACTGATATTACTGTAACTGCTGGACAATGCTTTTATGCCCAGTGGAGTGGGGTTACAGGTCCTGTCTTTGATTTGCCCCTTGGGGAGTTGCTGGGGATATAAAATTACTGCACACTTCCCCTGCATCCTGACAGCTACTCGAGGTGCAGGTGCTCCCTCCTGGGTGACCCTCAGGTGCTTTTAGACAGCTCCTCCTGAGCAGACAACACTTGTTTTTTTCCCTGCCAGGGTCCTGCTGTTTTCCAGCCCTGTCTGCACAGGGGAGGGGACATTCCCTGGGGAATGGAGATGCTGGGTGCCACAGTGATGGTTGCCATGGCAAGGGCTGCCACCATTCCCATGGGCCTTGGGGACCAGAGCTGTCAGCACATAGCTGCAGGCAGTCTTGGGGTAGCTGTGTGAGAGCTGGAGGTGTGGGGGGAGCTGGACTTAGTGATGTAGCTCCTCTCATCTCCCAGACTGTCTGTGCCTGCTGGGAAGCAGCTCCTTGCACAGGGATGCTTTGCACAGCGTGGTCCAGGACACCCAGCTCAAGCTGGAGCAGCCTGGGGGAAAGCACAGGATGTGCTGGGCACCCAGCACAGAACACACGCTGCCTGGAGGCAGGAGAGCCTGGCAGGAGCTCAGCAGGGACCTCTGCCTGCATCCTCAGGCCTTTGCCCTTTTCAAGGGATGCTTGGACAACCCCCTTCCATTACTTTTGCTCTGTTTCACCTGCAAGCAAGCAGATGCACTTCATGGATGAGGGCAGCTGGGTTTGAATCCTTTTAGGAGCTCCAGGAGCATTTTCTATCCTAAAAAAATTCTTACTCTCTTGCTTAAAAGCCTTTTTTTTTTCCTCTGGCAGCATCAGCAGCACATTGCAGAGCCAGTGCAGGTAGGAGCCCTTCCCTCAGTACCCATTCCTGGAGCTGTATTCATCTTGGCAGCTTCCCCACAGAGAACCAGAACAAAGCCTAAAGGGCTCAAAGCAGAAAGGAAAGCTTTAGTCTGAAATAGCCCACCTTAGCTAGGGATGAACAGCAGGAATCCACATGGCTTCTCTCCTTTATCCAGCTGAGTGAGGAACAGGCAGTTTGAAAGAGGTCAAGACATCTTCCTAATTGGTGGGGAACTTTCAGATTACACTTGAGTGGGGAGGTTGTGACTCTGCTGCCCTTCACTGCAGCTGGCAGCAGGTGACTGGTGAGTGTGCTCATGCTGCAGGGATAATCAAGTCTTTATGGCCTGCTGTGGCCAGAGCTGCTCCTGGAGGAGACTGGCTGGGCTCTCACTGGGTACGGTGTCCTCCTCCCTCCCCTGCAGTGTGGGCTCCCTTCGGTAAACATGTGCCACTGTTGTAATACTTATGAGCCGAGTGGCTCTGGTGCTGGCACAACCAGCACGGTCTTCAGGAGGTTTTCTCAAACTGGGGGAACCTCAGGAGCAGCCAGGAGCCTGCAGTTCACATGACAGTGGCTGACGGCTCCTGGGGTGGCCCAGGAGCAAAGGACAAGGGAGAGAAACTGCTAGAATTGTACCACGCCTTCCCTGGGATAGGCAGGGCTGACAGGAAGTGTGACAGAAAAGATTCCCTGTCTGCTCTCTGGCTGAACAGAGACTTAAAAGGAGGGAGTAATGACACTGCAATTGAGCAGTAATTAGCTATTTTCAGCTGGGACCTCAGAGAAATTACATACATGAGAAGAGGATGCCAGATCCTGCACATCCTCCCAAGGATGGTGTGTGATGGCAACACACAGCTCACTCAGGGTTAAACACTTAATTTCAAACTCTGCTACTACTTAGAGGAGTTGCACATACCTGTTATGGGTGGTGTTACCACACCTGAGTAGCTCCGGGTCCACCACAACTCCACAGAGAACTGGGTCTGCAAAAGTGCTACCATAGCAAAGATGAGCTGGGAAGGAAAATTTGAAGGCAAAAGAGAAAGTGAGAGGAGCAGAAAATGTCAGTAGCAACAAAAGCTGGCCATAAAAATGTACTGGGAACACGCTTACCAGGTCTTGTACAAGTGTTTAGACCAGACAGGAATAATTAAATCTAGGTGTAATTACATGTTAGTTGTGGCGGATTAAGTATGCTAATTAATCTGCAATTATCATTTAGTGGGGGGAGATAATGGAACACAGGTAAAACTGTAGCGATTTAAGGAAATCCTGGCTATTGTTCCAGAGGAGGAGGGCTCTGAAGGGAAATGCCTGAGCAGTGATGTGGGTGAGGGAAGGTACAGAAATGCTGCTGGGGCAACAAAGGAGGGTTGTGAAATACAGCCTAAACCAAGGCATGGGTTGTGATTAAAGATACAAAGGGCTTTGGCACCTGAACTGCAGCTTCAGCAGGGCTGAGGCACTTGGCAGCCTGGCTTTCTCCCTGGGAAAAGAGCAGTATCCACCCTGAGAGAAGCTATACCAGCTGTGGTCAGGGAGGGGCAGAACACTTGCCACTGAGCCTACAGAGCTGCCAGGAAGGTATTTATCAAGGAGAGAGAAGAGGTGGGTGTGAAACTCCTCAGGCTGAAGAATGCACCTGAGTCTTCAACTTGCACTTCTGGCTGCTCATTCAAGGCAGGGATTAGACTTATTAGCATGAAATGAGAAGTAACCACCCATTGCCAATGGGTAGCACCTAAATGCTAAATGGGAGTTTGTCCTCCTTGGACAAAATGTCACAGGGAAAGAATGAAGTCGTGCGTGTGTGTGTAAAAAATCTGGACAATTGGCGTAATGAAGCTATGTGGAGCTAGTGGAGCATAACTGAAGGGTTAAAAGCTCAGCTATGAGGTATTTCTTTTATTGCAGGTGTGTCTTGGGGCAAAGATAAATGAAGGCTCACAGACTTCAAAGACATTCCTACAAACATCACCGCCCTCACATTGCCTTGGGTCTCTTACCCAGACTTTTCCCAGTAATCGCTGGCCATGTGGAACGACACGAGAAGAACAAGAGAAATGATAAACAGCTGTTGAAAAGCAAGCAATCATTCATGACAAGACACCCCTTGGAACAGTACGCCGGCCAGAGCTTTATTTTCAACAGCCCATACAACCAAAAACCAAGAGCAACAGCAATGATGTGTGTGCATGTGTGTGACTGATACACTGCAGTACCCAATCACGGCATACAAAGTTTGCCAATAAATTAAGGAGTGAAAAAACAAACACAGTGCATACCTAAAGATCATCAGTACATAAGTGAAACACAGCCTAAGTAGAAGTATTTGCATATCCTGTAGCTGTTTTAACATTGCCCTTTCAAAGCTAACCAAACCATTCTTGCTCTGTGCAGACTATCATACAAGCACTGGGCTAAATCGTAGCTTCACCCCAGAGACAGTTCCCTCGTAGGGGCAGGAAGGCAGGTCACACCCTGAGAATCAACACTTGCCTTCCTGTGTACCCCTGGTGCAGCCAGGAGGCGTGGCAGGCACTCCTGGATCACTGACACAGCTCCAGGGCAGCACTGAGGACGCTCTGCACTGGCTGTGTCTCCCCAAGGAACGCTGCCCCTGTGCAGGATTTGAGGGGGTACCTTACTTGCACACAGTGTGCATCACTGAGTTACAGCCCAAGCTTATTCCTGCTACTGCTTTATCATTGGTTTCATCTGGACCTTAAACATCCATCTATCAATAAATAAAATCATTGGTTTAGCAAGCATAATAAAATTACACCTCCCACTGGTAACTGTTTGAGAAGTTCTCCATCTTAGCCCCTACACAAGCCTCAAGAAAATTACTTTCTTTTCCCTCAGGCTCAGTGAGGTTTCAAGTAACAATTTTCAGTACTGCTTGGACAAGACACAGGCTTGGTTTGGAACCCTGATTCTGGCTACAGGGTCAAAACATTTCCACACTTCTACCCTCCAATGTATCAAGTCTATGACTGTGCCATTTTCACCTGCGAGCAGCAGAAGAGGGAACGAACAGGACTTGCTGTTGTTTCCTCTCCAGGTGACTGAAACAGTCCTTTTACAAAGCCTATCAACCTAACCCAGCTAAAATGAAAAGCAAAAATGTCACTCAAGTCAGAACCAAAGCCTGTGTGTATCAAGTTTCACATCAAGAGTTCTTATCCACAGCCACTTGCTCTAACAAACCTCCTATAAACACAGCCTTGACTTCCTTCTTCTACAGGCCAGGACAGAACACTCTGAGATAAACCGTATCTTCCTCCAACTGAGTACTTATAAGGCACTAAAATTAAGCCACAACCAAAAAACCCCAGAAAAACCACAAACCCAAAAGAAACCCAAATAAACTGACCCACAAAGAAATTAAAATTTGGCTATATGAAATAGCAGCAATTTTTTTTTTCAGTGGTCTACAAAGCCAGAACATTGATACTTTGGGGCAAAAAAAACCAATGCACTGTTGGCCAACTACAAAACACCTAAAAACCTACATCCATTCGCACTTCATAATCAAAATCAGTACAAATCTGATAGGCACAAGTAAAAAGCATCTTCACACCTCAATGCTCAGTTTTCCAGCAGAAGCCACGCCTGGGGAGCTCAGCTGCTGTGCAGGACAAGGTGAGCAGCCCAGCACCACCATCACACAGCTGGAGGATGATGGAGTGTGGATGAGCCACTGCAGAGCTGCTCCAGGACACTGACTGGAGGCAAATGTTTTTAACAACATGATTAATTAGACAATGTGTTCAGCTTTGGCACCTATTTCTGAGCCCTCCCTCCCGTTTTCAGAAGTTAAATATAGCTGTGGTACACAGCTGGTCTAACTCCAGTGTCTTCATCCATTCCCATTATTTTTGTTCTGCTTGGAAATAGGTGAACTCACCTATGTCACTACATTAGATACAAAGGCTAGCACTTCAGATTTCTTAAAAACAATCACTCTGAGTTTGGAAAACTGGTTTTAAAACATACGAAGAAATACTAAACATAAATGTGTAAAGCAGGAATTCATACCTTTAAACATCAATAAGAATGAGCTTATTTGGAGAGCAATAAAGCTTTTTTTTTTTTTAAGGATATACTGACTAGCTATAGGTAAATTCCTCTTTCCCTGATTGCTTGGTGAGCTCAGCCAGGCTCAGTGCCTTGCAGCTTTGCAGATTTTGTCATACACTTCTGGAAAGGCATCCTTGCAATTCATCTGCTCCCTCAGCTTGTGGTACAACGAGCCATCAAACATATCCCAAAACTCCTCACGGGTCATGTAACAATCTGCGTACAGCATCTGGAAACTGGAGAGAAGGGAAAAGAAGGGACAGAGATTCAGTGTTAATTGAGCCACAAAATTTCCTAGTGCAAGCCAGGAATAGCAAATACTTAACAAAAAGCCATCAGCAATGTTTTTTTTAAAACAAGCAGATACAGTAGCTCACATGGATTATGCTGGGACACTAAGCCAATTATGTTTTGTGGATTTAGTTTTTTTCTTCTGCCTATCTTCTTAGGATCCATGTAGGTGCAGTCATAGAATCTCATATGTGCCTGCATTACAATATCCATTCACGAGAGATGTAACAATACATCCTTTGGCTTTTTCATTTCTCTGAGATTGAGAATAGAACTAGGAAGGCAAGACATCACCAAATGAGACCGGGCCAAGAAGATAAATTCATAGTGTAAATACAGCATGGTGTAACAAAGGTCCATTTACAAATTAAATCTTTCTTCTGCTGTGGACTCTTCCTCACTTCTATACTGTGCTCTCTAAGCTGCAGCTACCATCAGAGTACAGCAGCAAAACAACCTAACATAAAAGCTCTATTGTTTTGTGTGATTACAAAACTGGAAGATTAAGCATTTATCCATTACTCGTTTCCCAGTGACAGGTAGAAAACAGACCAAACTTTGTCAGTAAAGAGCTTTAAATTAAAATCTTAATTTCAAGTTAATGAAAAAAAAAAAGCTTAAAATTAACTTTGGGTTGCTTTGTTCTCTGGCAAATCACTTCATGCAGCTCAAAGTCATTTGCAGTCCCAAATCATCTCGAAGCAGCCTTGCCATTATTGCTCAGCCACATGGGACATGATCACTGTTAGACTGAGAAGTAGGTCAAAATAGAAATGGGGATAAATTACCCTGATGGTGTAAAAATACCGTGTAGTTGCTTTTTGTTCCTGAGAAAGCAGCTTGTGGCTGCTTCTCCACTGACACCACTCCAGCAAATTAGGCTGGCTCGAGTCCGTGACAGATGGTGGGCACATGGCTCACACCCACTGTGGTCCTGTGTAATAAGAACCCAGGCAGGGAAAAGGAAGCTCCGGAGCACAAGTTTTGAGGGAGGAAAAATGCCACCAGCATTCAGGGACTGACAGCAGGGACAGCCCAAGGCTGGCCCCCTGGACAAGGACATCGTGCTGCAAGGACAGGGCAGAGCTGCTCCTCAATGCTGCAAGGATTCAGGGAGAGCAGTCCCAAGGGCAGGCAGGGAAGCTGTCCAAACTTTTGGGATTCCTGAATGATGTATTCCAAGGATGTACTCTGTAGCAGCAGCCTCTACTCCCAGAGCAGCCTGGAGCTGAAAGGTGGCTTGAAGTCACCCAGCTCCCAACTACACAGCAAGAACTTCAGCCAGTGTGTCCTTTTGTTTGGTTGGTTTTGCAAGCAAATAATAAAGTTAAATCATATTTGAAACCCACCAAAATTAGAAATGTAAATTAGTTTTCAATTATCGTGGTGGTTAAATTAATGCAATATTAAATATTAAAACTCTGTGGGGTAAATAACTGATTAAACCACATGGGTGTGAATTATATGACATTATCACTGTTCTGAGGAGGGGTGTCCTTACCCGTGCACACTTCTTACAAACTTTTCCATTTGCCTCATTGAAGCCCTGGCTTCAAATTGTTTGCTTTTGGGCTCTCCATAAGCTCCTATATCCACGTAGAGTTCAGCTTCATTTCCTTTGGGATGGACCATCCCAGGATTGTTGGGCAATATGAAAGGACATAACCAAATAGGGTACACCTGCAGGGGCAGGAAAACATTTCAGCACTTTTTTTTTTTAAACACTATCATCCTTTAAGCTTTTTAACAAATGTGGCAAAATGAAGAGTTAAGAGAACTTCCAGTCTCAGACTGAAACCCTTGCTTTCAGCTCTGCCTTCCCAGCTGTCCTGGTGTTGTTTTTAGCTGGACTTTCTAATAACCATAACACAAACAGATTGAAAGTGTCCTCCTAGAATTACGTATTTGAAATTAAAAGGAAAAACAAAACAAACCCACAAACAAACCACCCCTGATCGCAAACAACTGAATAAACATTCTGAGCAAAAAGAGGAGGAGGTGATTTTTTTCCTTTTTGAAATTATCAAAATTGAAATGCTACACCAACTAAAATAAATTCAGAAATAAAAGCAAGAAAGAAAAATGAAGCTCCATAGTTGGTGTTTAACAAGACCACCAATTACTTTAGATGAAGAGCAGTTCAAATTTTAATAAGTGATAAAATCTTTTAGAAGTGGTGGCTTCTATCAAAGCTTGAATCTTATTTAATTTTTCTCTTTTTCAGAAAGCTATGTTTATTTCTACTGCAGCCTTGCATCATGAACTCACAAAGCACAGCTCTCCCCAGGACACAATAATGACCTTTTACACAAGCAGGACATTATGTCTTAAAATCAACAGTCAGCTCTTATCACAAACAACCCAAGATTTTCTGCGTTCTGGGGAAATGTGTTCTTACATTAAGGTCAACGTGGAAGGTCTGGATTGATTTTTCAAGGCTCCTCATTGGCACCAACATGTCCTGCACAACGTGGTGTTGCTCATACAGCTTCCGAATGGCTTCTCCTTGGGTGAGCTTCAGCAGAGAGATTTTTGGGGGGACCATCCAGCCAAACAGGTAACGGAACACAGGGTTATTGCCAAAAGGAATGATATCCTGCAGAGAGGAAAGAAAAAGAGTTGGACTCAAGAATGTGTAAGTGGACCAAAAGAACACTTCAGAGTCCTCAGGGTGATATTAAGCCAGATTTTCAATAAATTTAATTGCTGATACTTTGCTGTGGTACTAAAATACGAATTAGCTGATTAGAGGGGCCTGGACTGCACTTGGCTACAGAGCCCTGCCCCAATCCTCCCTCTGGTTACCACTGATTTTCACTTGTATGAATCACAACATACCCAGCCCCAAATAATTTCAGAGAATAAAGTTCAGAGGCTATTACATTGCAACAGCCAAGGGAAGAGTGCACAGAGAACTAACCTTCCAGAAGTTTTGCAAGAATAACTAAATTTCTCAAACATATTTTAAAGCTGTAAAATTTTAATTACCACCTGCACAGCCAACTGGTGTTTACCTTCTGCAGGAGCTGAAAGGATCTGGTACCTCACTCCAGAAATTCAAAATGTAGTAACAGGGGTATTTCAGAATGTCAAATTAAGTTTTGAGTAAGTACACACCACAGACACATTTATGAAATTCAAAGTGATGACCTGATGACAATTACTTTATGTGGAGAAGTTTTTCAGCCAGCATTTCACATCCATGTTTTTTCTCACCATCTGATTTTGAAAATCACTCAGTAGGTACAAAAATTTAGTGCTGAAATACATACTTAAGGTCTAAAAGTACTAAACCAAACATTAGGAGTTTCTGATACAATGCCTTGTTTGTGAAGAAGTGTCTTTGGATTTGCTGTACCCAAATGCAAGACTTGCCATAAACTTTGCTGTTTTTTTCTGCCATGAAAGACAGAAGTTGCTGCCAAAGGGAAGAAGGCACATTGTACCTCCACCTTCCTGCAGATTAATTTGAAGTTTGGAACTGGTCTTACCTGGAGCTCCCAGAAGATGCTGCGAGTATGTCTGTGGTAATAGTGTCTGGAAGGAATGTACTCTACTCCAGTCCTGTCAGCTTTCAAATACTTCTCCACATGCTTAAAGAACCATGGCTTGTAGTAGTTGCCAATTCTGTTTATCTACAAGAAAACATGCATTCATTAGGTAACAATTACTCCTTGCCAGACAACAGAGTATGTCTCCCAATTCCTTTCCTGGGAGGGATCTGCGCTGTACTCTCTGGATAAGACTGTCACAAGACATCTAGGGAGCCTTCACTCCACCACCTGCAAGGCTCCTTCTTACCTTCCTTGCCATTAAGGTTTAAGTAAGGCTTGCCACTGACAAGCTATTTAAGAGCCCATGAATGTGACAGAACTGAATTCCTAAAACGCCAATCTCTAAACCCACCATTAATCCAGAATCTCACATGGCAGAGAGGAAACATCCGGGTGGAGGATTGCATGAACACTGAGCATGACCCTCCTGATGTGTTTCTATTAATATTAACACAATTAAAAGCTTGCTGGGAAGAGAGTTACTCTGAATAACTGCAGCATTGTTCAGTCTGTGAGAAAAGATCCTTCTTTTCCTCCTCAGGTACTGCAGTGAAGAGGCTGTAAACTGAATTATTTGCTAGAACAATGAAACCAGTGGGTCATTTCTCATCAGTGAAAGATTTAGAGAACAGACTGCTATAGTAGGAAAAGGGTTATACTTTAAAATATTCTGATGAACTGATCCAAATTTTAATCCTATGTTAAGAGATCATTCCAATTTTATAATGGTTTTATCCTAGGATAACTTCAGTTAGACTTTGGGAGTATTTTTTTTCATTTGTGAGTGACTTCCCTTTAGTTACCTTGCTTTGCTCAGCTTCATCAGTCAAGACTCCTGTCATGATGACTGCTTCATCCAAGGAATACAAAAGTCCTTCCACAAAACTGTTCTCCTTTTTCTTAGACTCTTCAGTGAACTTCTCACAAATCTTCTGCAGCCCTCTTACTGGCTCATAAAGTATTTTGACATATTTCTTGGCAGGAATCATTTTTATTTCTGCTGCAACCAGGAAACCCAGAGTACCACAAGACCAAGGCACTGCATAAAATAGGTCTGAGTTTTCAGTCTGCAAAAAGTATGTCATACTAAATCATATATCCACACCAACAACTGTCAATGACATTGTAAATGATAGCAAAGTAACATTTTGTCTTACTGGTGAACATCTCACAAGGCTTCCATCAGCAAGAACAAGTTCATAGGCCACACAGGTGTGCTGAAAAAGTCCATAGATATGGGATGAAGACTCAATGCCAGTTCCCATGATGAGGCCACCTTATCAAGAGAGCACAAAACAAATCAAATGAGACACACTCTAAAATGTGGGTGATTTATGACAGCAAACCCCCACTTTACAGGCTCTTCTAAGACTATTTTAAAAAATGGAAGTGCTTATAACACAAATACCACAAAGAACATAAGGTTCAACAGAGTATTTCTAGAACCTTTAAAACAATGCAGTGTTTTACTGCATAAAAAACCCAATGAAAGTGCAGCAGAATCAGTGAGTCTGTCATCAGCAACCCTTACCTACGGTGAGATCATCAAGCTCTGGTACCACAGGAATAGTCCAGCCCATGGGATTCAGATGTGCAGTCAGCTGGCCCATGGACACCAGAGGCTCCACACGAACAACCTAAAAAGCAAAAAAAAAAAACCAAACCCCAAGTTCTCAACAAATATAAATTAAGAGTTCAGCATTAATGATGACAAAATATGGCTAACCGGATACACTTCCATCTGTTACCAGAACTCAGAGACTCACTTTCCTAAGAGAGCTACTAAAAATAGTGGGAACTGTTTAGTGATTCCTCCTCTGCCTCAACATCTTGTTGCTCAGTGCCCAAACCCATAAATCAATCTGGTCTTTTAGACTTCAGCACATAAAAGCCAAGCAATTCCATATGCTGGGTTTTTCAGATGGAACGATCCAAGCACACATTGCAAAACCTTGAAATTTGACAGGTCTGCCACAAAATTTTATTCTTTGTGGAATCTAATCCCTTCAGCTCTGAGTATTGTAAAGAAAACTGCAAAACCCATTACACTGAATGCTTTGTGGTGGAATTTGTTACCTGTCTTTCACTGTCCACTTCCAGAACATCCATTAAATTGATCATGATGTTCTTGTGAGTCTTCTTGTACTTGCCCACACGGAGTGACACAGTGAGCCAGCCAGGCCTGCCTGTGCACATGTATCTCTTGCTGCCTTCCTTCTTCCATTCCCGGACCTGCAAGAGCCAACAACTGTCAGAGCAGGGATGCTTTGGGAGCCTCTTTGCAGAGCTCTGGACTTCTAAATAAAGCATGACCAGAGCAGATTAGTTATGGAGAGGGTACATTTCTAATATCCTGTAGCTCTGGGGTTTTCTTTTGAGGGAAGGATTCAGAAAGATAACAAGACACTAACAGAGAGTTAAAAAAACCCTTCTCTAAGGGACATATTATCAGTGTTATAATCTCAGTTCTAATCCAAAACACACAAAAAGTGGGCTGAGCCTGCAAATGACCAGGCAAAGAGAGAAAACCTGGTCTAGTGGAAGCAACCTTGAGCAACCTGGTCTAGTGGAAGACATGATTGGAACGAGATGATTTTTAAGGTCCCTTCCAACCCAAAGCCTCCTAGGATTCTGTGAAAAGTTGAGAAGGAAAATGTGTAAGCCATACATATGAGTCCCGAATTCTTCAAAACCACAGTGGTTAACACCTAGAGAACAAACAACTGCATTTTCTCCAAAGCTGAGTTGCTATTACAGCTAGTAAAAAAAACAACCAGTGAACAACCCCAACCCCTCAAAGAACAACGCCATGCACATTAATATCCATCTGTATCTGTGATGTGAGACAAGGCAGGAAACAGAAGCAGATGCGACAGAATTTCCACAAATACCAGAGGGCACAGAATCACTACAGACATCTGCATTTCTGGGTGGAGCAAAACTTTAATGGGCCCACGGAGCATCTCCTGTAACTTTGCTTTTCCCCGGGCTGGACTTTGCCCGTCCCGGAACGCAATGGAATGGCGTGGGGGGTGAGGGCGGGGATGGAGGGATGACAGAGAACGGGACAAGAACGCGCTGTCCCCTGGCCAAGCCGTGGCAGCCGGGGGGTCCCGCGGTGCGGTCACGCCTCACCTGCTCCTGGATGTGCCGGACGCGCTGGGCGTGCTGCCGCGGGGCGCTGTGGAGGCGCCACACGGCCCATGCGCGCAGCTGGTAGTAGATGTCGAAGAGGATGGAGAGCGGCAGGAGGAAGAAGCAGACGAAGACCCAGCGGTGGTGCACGAGCACGGCCTCCAGCCCGCGGTGCCGCACCCACAGCAGCAGGAGCAGCAGCCCCGCGCCCACCGACCACAGCGCCGACATGACGCCCACCGCCCGCTCGCGCTCCATCACGGCCGCGCTCCCTTATGGGACCCCGCCATGCCGCGCCCGCCGCTCGCGCGCTCGCCGCCCGGACCACGCCCCTCCGCCCCCATTGGCCGAGGCGTGAGGCGAGGGGAAGGCGACGGCCAATCGGAGGGCTCCGCGGAGATCGGACCAGGCGCTGAGGGCGCCGATTGGCTGCGCGCGCCCGGCCCCGCGCTCCCCCTCATCGCCGCGGCCACCGGGCCCCCCCGGGGCGGGGGTGTCACCGCCTGGGGACAGGGGGAGAGTCCTCAGACCCCGGGAAGGGCTGGCAATGGGGACCGGGACCGGGCTGGGAATGGACACAGAGACAGGCTCAGAGCCCGGGCAGGGCTGGGAATGGACACTGGGACAGGGCTGGGAATGGACACTGGGACAGGGCTGGGAATGGGACACGGGGACAGGCTCAGAGCCCGGGCAGGGCTGGGAATGGACACCGGGACAGGGCTGGGAATGGGACACGGGCAGGGGCTGAGTGGGATACAGGGCAGAGAACAAGGGCTGAGGCAGAGGGGACAGGATGGGGGACAGACCCTCGGTGGTGCTCTGGTGGCCAGTGCTTCTTGGGCAAGGGGTGCACCCTGGTGCCTTTAGCTTGGGGTGTGGAGCAAAACACGTCTGCATCCCTCAGCTCTGCGTCCTTCAGCTCTGCATCCCTCAGGTGTTGGAGGCACCAGAGAACCCAACACTGCAGGTGCCTCTGACACAAAGTGCAAAGTGCCATGCAGTTCTGTCAGGAAAATTAATCCACAGACATTAGAGGTTTATGTCCAAAACGAGAGACAGGAGTCCTTTTTGCTTTATTTATATCTCTCAGTGCTAGTCTTATCTATCAGCAGATCTACAGCTTGTTTGTAAAGACAAATCCAACATTCCTCTCAGTTCCATTTCTAGAATCAAGAAGGGGGCACTTCCCTCCAAAACACAACTTGCTCTTTAAAACCCTGACAGAAAATTCCTATCCATGATGGAACCACGTGACAGGAGATAAATAAAGTCTGTGAGAAAGATGAGACCTTGTTTTTTGAAGTTAAAATCCCTGAAGGGAAGTGCTGCTTGAGAGGACAGTGGCAGAGGTCCAGTGACAGCCGCAGGAGGTCCTGGCACAGCCAGTGCTGCCAGGGACCCTGGAATGGCAGAGACTTTGCCAAGACACCCTTGGGTTCAGAGAGGAACATGGAATCCAGGTGTTCCGTGAGAACACAGCCATGGTGATGTAACACAGGTGTCGGGTGGTTCTCTCTGCCAGCAGGAGAAATGCTGACCTTGTCCTGTAGATGATTGATAGCTGGGAGATGGAAACTCCAGACAGGGAGGGATGAAGGTCCAGAGCCCAGCTGTGGCAGCCACACCTTTCAGCTGTCTTCAGACAAAATGGAAGCCTTTGTTTTGAAGCCCACTTCATGGTTGCATGGAATCATTCACAGAATGTTTTGGGTTGAAAGTACCTTAAGGATCACCTAGTCCCAACCCTTCAGCCACGGGCAGAGCCACCTGAACAGATGCTCCCCATGCAACCTGGCCTGCAACAATTCCAGGGATGGAAATCATAGCACACTACTTTTATTGAAGGACTAGACTGAGATTTCACAGCTCTCATATTTGGAAAGGGTCTCCTAATTTCCAGACTAAATTTATTTGTAGACAAATTATATTTGTTGCACTTGTGCCTAGTCTGCTCACTAGCTCTTCATACATCTGAGCTGATTGATGTTATCTGCTTTTATTTATCAGTTCATCTGCTGACGGAAATTATTCATGCAAAAGAAGATTCCCATGCCCAAAGAGAGGTTATTTTAACCTCTCTGAAGGACCTAAATAATTATTCCTGATCTGAATGTGATCAAGCACTGGGTTTATTGACTAACAGCATCATTTATTCATAAGGGTATATTTATGCCTTCAGTGTAAGTACTATTTTGAAATTGTTTTTATGAAGAACCATTAGAAATGCTTATAATGTTTTTCATGTTTTGCTCTTGTTTTTGTAAGGCCCTAGGCAACAAGAAGCGGGTAGGTGAGATCAAATATTGTGATGTGAAACTACTTTAAAGCAGAGGAGTGAACCATCATTCAGATTATGATCAAATTGCTCATGTAGCTACGGATGCCAGGCATAGAAAACACAGGAACAAGAGGGGGATGAGGGAAGGGGAGATAGATGTTAGAAATTCTTCTGGTTTTCAATTCTGGTTATTCTAGTTATTTGAGGAAAACATCATCCAATGATCTATGTAGGCTTAGGAAAACATCATCTGCAAATCTGGTTGGAAGAGCTAAGGTTCCCTTGGTAGCTTGGTGAGACTAAAATCCTTGATTTCTTCAATTAAATTAACATTTTAAGTGTGTTTAAGCTGTTAGTGCTTCTTAAAAAAGCAGTCCTTTTCCCTTCTCCTCCTCCCTCCCTCCCTCTCCTGCCATCCCATCCGCCCACTCATGCTGTTCTGGGCATGCTGTGCAGTACAAGTGCTTCTGCTGTCACTCAGTAAAGCAGGTTGGAGAACTGATCTGACTGAAGAGTTAAACATTTTCTTTTTAAATCAGTAATTTTTTTTTTTTCTTGCCTGGATCAGCTCCCTGGTGTGCTGTGCTGGGAGCAGAGCAGGGGCCTGGCATTGAGCAGAGTTCACATCCTCTTGGGGAGGTGACATCCATCATCCCAGACAGCCTTGCAGGACTGCTCCTTACCCAGGGCACAGTGATAACCCTGCAAAGGCTTTTGGATAAAAGATGCAGCAGTTTGTCCATGGAGACAGGGAAAAAACACACGCAGTCATGGAATCAGAGAATGGTTTAGGCTGGAAAACCTGCCTAAGATCATCAAGTCCAGCACTGCCAAGGCCACCACTCCAAGTGCCACATCCACACAGCTTTTGAACCCCTCTAGGGATGATAATTCCACCACTGCCCTGGGCAATCTGTTCCAGTGTTTGATAGCACTTTATGTGAAGAAATTATTCCTGGGATGCAGTCCAAACCTCCTCTGCACAGCTTGAGGCTGCTTCCTCTTGTCCTGCCCCTTGTTCCCTGGGAGAAGACCCCAACCCCCATCTGCCTCCAACCTCATTTTTGGGAGTTGTAGAGACTGAGAAGGTTCCCTCTGAGCCTCTTTTTCTCCAGGCTGAGCCCCCTCTCCACTCCCTCAAGCTCAGACTTGTGCTCCAGACCTTTTTCCAGCTCTGCTGCCCTTCTCTGAACACATCCCAGCCCCTCAATGTCTTTTTTGTCATGAGAAATGCACACAGGATTCGAGGGGTGGCTTCATCAGCACCCACGGGGGACAATCACTGCCCTGATCCTGCTGGCTACACTGCATGGCCATAACATACAGAGCATTTGAGCTGCACACAAAAGCAGGCTGAAGAGTTCTGTCTCCATAAGAAAATTATCAAGAGTCCTTCAGTGGCACCAAAGGAAGGCATTTAAAACCATTAAAAAGCCCATTTTTTCTTTCTCTCGCAGCTCTGGCACTGACTGCCACAGAGCTGCTGAGCAGTACCAGGATGTTGAAAGGGCAGGAATTTTAATAGGAATAGTTATGGAAACTCATAAAGAATTTTGGGAAGACTGCAAGCCAGCTTAAATCCATGAACAAACCAGCCGATGGTTACTCAGGGTTACGAGTCACCTGCCTCTGGTTTTCCTGCACGTGTGCATGGTGCAAAGCTGCTGCTGTTTGCAACAGGAGAGGGCTGGAGGGAGGTGGTGCTCAAACTGCTTGTGAGAAGCTCCCTCTGCTGAGAAATCCAAAGTATGTTCAGGATGCCTGAGGGAAAAGCCTGTAGGGGAATGCAGTGTGCCTGTGTTTACCTGGTGTTCTCAACTGACCAGCTTCCAGATGGGTTTTTTTGAAAGGTGTTTATCAATGGGATACCTGTTTGCCCAGGACATGTTCCTCAGGTTTCACAAATGTTTCATGTGTGGGATTAGAGATGTGGAGAAGAGGAGGGCAGAGGGTTTGGTACAGCAGCTTCATCTGGGGTGGCTCTTGGGAAATGGGTCCAAAAGGGAAAATGCATTTTTAGCTACTTTAGAAACTTCCAGATAGCTCTCAGGGGAAATGAAACACCATCTGAAGGCTTAGGCAAGGTTAGATTGGTGAGGCTGTTTTAGGTGTAGGTGGACCTGATGTGGAAGGACTTGTTTAACATGGTGGGGAAAGCTCTCTGTGTGGGTTGGTCCACCCTCAGTCCTTGGGGTGACTTTGCTCTTTTTTTCCTTGCCTTCCTCTGTCCTCTCAAGGCTGTTCACACTGGGAAGGGCTCCACCAAGAGAAGGAATAACTGGTGCTGCAGGAATCAAGGATACCTGTGCTGTAACCCTTGTGCTCTGATATCAATCGTGCCACAAGACCCCGCTCCTCCAGTGATGAGCTATTGTAGGGGCTGGTGGGACCCATCCCCACCTGGGGGAAGGCAGATGCTGAGGTGAAATGAGGAATACTGACAATGGCAGAGCTGATGCTGGTCCTGCTCGGGGTGTTTTGCACACCTGGACCCATTTCTGACCCCAAAATTTCCGATTTTTAACCCGAAAATTTCACATTTTTAACCCCAAATTGTCACATTTTTAACCCTAAAATGTCACTTTTTGGACTCCAAATCCCCATTTTTAACCCCAAAATTTCACATTTTTTACCAAAATTTCAGATTTTTTTTTTTCCAAAATCACCGTTTTTTGCCCCGAATCTGACTTTGGTGAAGGTTTTGCTGATCCTGCTCTGGATGTTGTTGGTTCTGAAGTTTTTGCCCATTTTAAACCCAAATTTCCCCAAGATTTCCCATTTTCCTATCCTTCAGTGGCTGTGCTCTGCATCAGGAAGCAAGGTCAGCTGCTGGTCAGCACGTTCACAGAGCCACCAAAAAAAAACCCCAGTGCTGCAGAACAAACGAGAGCTTCTGTGTATTCTCTGCGATGTGAGTTAAATC
The DNA here is from genome assembly GCA_009812075.1 of Sialia sialis. Classification (NCBI taxonomy): domain Eukaryota; kingdom Metazoa; phylum Chordata; class Aves; order Passeriformes; family Turdidae; genus Sialia; species Sialia sialis. The sequence goes on along the minus strand of VRYO01002482.1, from coordinate 10,688,676 downwards.
CAGCTTTACAACCGCCTCTGAAAGGATACCCTGTCTGGGATTTATAAAAAGAATCTCTTGTCAAAACAAGGAGCCAGACTGGGAAAGGATTTCAACCCTCCCTTCATTGTCACCGGAGTAGTGTCCTCTGTGACAGAAATGAAATGGCTGTGGCATGATAGAGGGTGTGGAGAGCTGGTTACTGAAGAACTTGGGGCTCCAGAACTCAAAATACAGGCTGAGGAAGACCATGCTCCTCTGGGTGAGCAGTGGGGGACAGGAGCTCATGACAACAATCAGCTGACTTTACAGCCCTGAGAGTGAGGAGAAGTGGGTGAAAAAATTGTGATGCTCCCCTGTCTCCTTTATCAGTGAGATCCTGGGGACACCACTGTGCTGGGCATCAGAAATGAGCTGCAGGCACTCAAGGGCAAGAAATGCATCATTTCAGACTCATGGCAAAATGGACACAAGTGCCAGTGCCTTCCAGGATGCTCAGGATGAACTTTGGCATGAAAGGAGTGATGAACCACAGCTGGTGGGGAGCGACTGCAGGGAACCTTCTTGCCTCTGGAATCTTCTTCCTTGGAGTGGCAAATGCTGTGGGAGCTTCCAGGAATCATTCAGTCATGGTGAAGGCTTGCCAATGTCACTACAGGTTGTTTTTCTGTACAGGCCAAATTTTTCACCCATTTTCAGCAAACCTGCCTGTGTGTTTAACCTCCCAGTATCCCAATAAAGAATATTTGCACTAAGGCTTGCACTGCCTTGGCTGTGGCCATTCTCCCTGTCTGGTGCTGTCACTCTGTCTGCTTTCATTTATTTCAACGTTTTAAAAATTTCATGGGCCCACTCTCACATGATATAAACTGATAAAACTCCAGGCCATGCTCCAAAAACATCAGTGGAACTGTAGGATCTGGCCTTTTGGGTTTACTTACCGATGCCAAAGAAAAGTAGAAAAGCTGTGAGCAGAGCAAATAAAAAATGGAAAAGAATGGCTGGGAAAAAAGAGTTTAAGATGCTGGTTATATAAGAGTCGTATAGCTGCTAAAGTCACCTAGAATATCCTTTTAATAAACGAAGAAAACACAGGCAGATAAGTTAATAATTAAGAATGATAAAAATATACCATTGTTCCAGTAATCAGGAACTGTATTGGTCTTACTGAAGATAAATGGAGGCGTATTTAACGTGGTTCAGTGCTATGCTGATAGACTACAAATGTCCTTTTTTTCACTAGAAAACTCAGAATAAAATCAGGTCAAAAGCTGATTGCCAGTGTTTGTTCCCTCCAAGTTGTTCGGCTCCTTTCAACAGCAGATGTGCCTTGGAAGCGACTCCCACGTGTATGGAACTGAGCAGAAGGAAGCTGGAGGCTTTGAGAAGAGGTTCCTGCCCCTTTCTGTGGAGAGGAACAAGATGTGCTCCCATGTGTGGATCATCTCACGGAGATACAGAACAATTTTCAGACTGAGACTGGGTAAATTGACTGGTCCTCAGCTCTGCAAATCAGTGGCTGGAAAAGGTGTCTGCACAGAAGGTGATGAGGATTGATTGCTCAGCTTCCTTTAATGCAGGGAATTTCTGTAGAATCCAGACTTGGTTGGAGCCATACCTGGTGAAATGAGACAGCAATTTCAGTGCCTCCTGACACAACCAACCCAAAATTTCTCATACTTCCAGTAAGCATCAAAATGTGATTGCTGCAGCACCCTGCCCATGGGGAAGAATGGCCTTCAAATACCCATCCACAGAAACCCTGTGACACACAGAAAAATCCGAGAATGGGTAAATGCACTAATGCTGCCCCCAGCTCATGCTAAACTCCAGGTGCACTTCCAAGTCCCTCATGTGCCAAGCTGCAGACTCAGCTGCTTTCTGTCTCCTCCTGCCCTCTCCATCCTTGGCAAGGCCCATTTTTTTTTACAGAATGCTTAAGGAAAACATTGAGAAATAAGCCAGCAATAAACCACTATTTCTTCCCAGAGAGATTAATTATCATTATCTATAATATCAGCCCAGAGCCTTTAAAAAGACCTGAACTTTTATTGCATGGACATGTCTGCTTAGATCCAGGCTAATGCAGGTTATAGGGTTGGGATGAATTTTCCCTCATGCTGAAACTGGCAGAACGAATTAGGGCAGGAGAGTTTCATCCCTCTGTGAGGAAAATCAGTTGTCTGCCAAAAAGAGCTGACACTTCTCTGGCACAGGAGAAGCGCCAGGGAAGTGAGACCACACCATTTCAAATAAGATGAGTATCCAGAGAAAAGGACAGGATACATTTTGGGGAGCAAGATTAACTCTCTGGGTCCTGGGTGGCTTCCCAGCGAGGTCAAGCAGGGAAACCTGTGTTCTCCATCTGGGATGGCAGCTCTGTGTCTCAGGGATGCTGCTCATGGTCCTGTCACAGTCTGAGTGCTGATGTAAGTCTGAAGGTAACTAATTTAGGCAATATCTTCCAGCTGTTTCTTCACAGGCATCTTTGCAAATGCCTGTTACTCACATTCACATCCCCCTCTTTTTCCAAGTCAGATTTTTGCTGACAGATCGAGGGAAGAGATGGGAGCAACCTGCTCTTACACATCCATAGGAGAAATCTCCTGCTAGTGCTGTTTCTTCCAGGCAGAAATCAGGATAATATCAGGAGTGGGGTCTCCTCAGAGCCTCACACCGCAGAGCAAACCAGAGAGGAGGCAAATTCCCCACTGAGGGAGCTGTGGCACTGGAGATGAGTGTTGATATCCTCTGACTCTTTTAATGCCATTACAGAGAAGCTGCAGCCTGTTGTTTCCCAAACTCACCTCCTGTCATTTCTTGCAGAGTTTCCAAATTGTCTTCAGTTACCTAGAAACCCCTGTAAGGAGATGTAAATGTTCTGGGTTAAAGCGAGGCAAGGTGTGCAGGCAGAAATCACAGAGCTCTTGCTGGGCCAACAGCTGATGCTGCAGATGAGCTTTGAAGAAAGCAAGACAGGCTTTTGGGCACAGCAGGGCACCAAAGGCATCCTGGGTGAGTATTTCACTGAATTAGAAGGGAATTTCTCACAGGTATCTTGTACAGACTCTTTATGTCAGTGTGCATGCAAATATCCTGGGAATGCTGCTCTCCTGGATTCTTAAACACTTTATATTTGTAAGGTTAGGCCTGTGGGTAAATTACTGTTGTGGTATGGTAAATTCTATATGAATCCTTTGCTGTGTTGTTTGACTTAACTGATAATATAAGTGAAATCTGGTAAGTTTAAGTGCTGTTCAGTTTAAATGCTGTTAATTGAAGAATTGTTGTGCCTTTAGGATGTATTCCTTTTTATCCTTACCTTCTCCAATCCTTTTGTCTCCCCCTCTCCAGCCCAGCCTTCACATAGATAATGTTGGGTTTATATCAGTTTGGATTGATTGACATTGGATTTTTTTGTTTGTTTTTTTCCCTCTCTGTGCTCCAACGATCTAGTAAGTAACAGAGTGAACCTTTCCAACGAACTTCATTGTGCTGTTGCTTTTATATTAAATCTGATTTTGCTGATAGCTTTGCTGATGATTCTTTTTTGAAACACTCCTCTCAGCCACTCCTTGTGTCTCTCCCCAGGCTGTCATGCTTGCAACTAAATATTTGCAAGGTTTGCTGGCAGCATTATAACCCTCAGCCCCCTCCCCACAGCACACTGATGGGAACAAGTGCTTGTGGGCAGTGGGATAATGCAGGGGCATTGGGAAAGGAAAACAGCTGTGGAACATCTGGGATAGATGTGTGTTGGATGGCTGCTCCACCCTTTTTCTCTAAAATTTGTAATTAATGTTGCTTTGAGCTTCTCTTTTTCATTTTTGTGCTGAAAAATAAACAAAGCCCTACCCACTCCCTGCTCCCTGGAGTGCTCTGTAGCAGCTGCATGCAGCAAGGCATGAAAATGCACCAGGTCTTGGGGATGTCAGCACAGTTCATCTCACATCTAATGCTGAGTTCACTGGGAAGCAAATTTAGCCAGTTTTGTGTTTAATCAAAGTTCTTGCTGCTTCTTTGAACATCAGTGTCTGGAATCAAGGAGCTTCAAGCTCAGGTATCCATTGTGGGGAGTACAGCAAACGGCTGCTGTGTTTCAGCAGGTCTCCCATAGCTCTCTCTGCTCAGGTGTGATGGATGTGACTGACATCAAGCGTGACTGAGGAGCCTACAGGGCTGGAAATCGATGTTTCCCCACTGCAGCTCACACTCCAGCAGAGCTGCAGCAGCTGTGGCATGTCAAACACACTGTGTGGTGAGCTACCCACGTGTAACACAACCATGGTGCCTCTTCCTGGAGGAGGAAAGAAGCTCAGACACAGGGCTCCCCTGAGGCAAAAATCTCCAGGAGCTCAGGAAAAGTTTTGTCTGACTAAAGACTGAGCTGAGATGTCAGGATTTAACTTTTCTTTCCCCATCCCTTGTTAGGCAGATTTAAAATCCTTTGTAGATTTTGTTGGAAAGCTCCTAGGAACCTCCTTCTGTCCTCATCTGCAACACAGAAATTTCCCTTACAGGAAATCCAAAGCTTTATCATACCAATTCTCTGCACAACAGCCCCAAGAGGAGCTGGCACCTCAGCCAGGTGCTCCTGTACTAACACAAGTCCCAAACAAGGAACTGAAGGAATTTGAGAACATTGCTGGTCCATAAAGCCTTCTGTGGATGATGCTACCAGTACTTTACAAGTCCCTTTCCAAAACTTTCCACCACAGTTGTGTTCCTCAGCATGGTGCAGATTTACAGGCTGCTGGTTGGGGCATCATTACAGTTGAGTAAGCAAACATTTAAACTTTAAAACACTCAGAGGTTTTGGGTCCTGTGGCTTGCTAGATGATGGACATAGCTAGTGGAGGAACCACATCAGAAACTGATCTTAAACAAGTTTATACACATCTTGTTCTTCTATTATAATTCAAACTCAGTAAAGCCATATTAATTAAATAATAAGATGTATTACAAAGTACATATTGTGGTACAAAAAGGACTTTGGCATTCAGTGAAGTCTTGGCTCAAAACCACAGCTGGTCTGCAGATAGAGTCCTTCTAGGTGGACTAGCCAAAAAAACCACACACCACTTTGTGGTCAGGGGGCTGTCCCCTTTCACATCCAAATGCTTGGCTTTTCCTGCTGGAGACCACAAAGGAGTGCTCCCAAACGCTGCAGCTGCCATGCAGCAGGACTGCCCCACAGACACCGGGGAATGGTACATCGTGTGAAGATGTAGGGCAAATATTTTCAAAGCCTGGCTTTGCTGACTGGATTAAGTAGGAGTGCCTGAGCCAGTATATCAACTAGCACGACTAATTAGGCATTTTAAGAAGATGCAAATTAAGGCAAAGATAAACAGCAGGAGGTTTCTCCTTTGCTTTACACGTGCTGGGTGCAGGAACTCTCTCCCATCTGCACATCCTCGTGGCTGTGTGCTGCAGCCCCTTGTCACCCAGCATGCCCAGTGGCCCATGCTAAGGGAATCATGAGGTGTGCCAGCCCCTGGGAATGGCTCCTCCATGGATCTGGACAGCATGGACACCTTATGCTGGCAGAGATGTGACCCCTGAAGCCACATCAGTGACTCTTTAGTGACTCTGTCACAGGGGGTGTGACCAGAGGTGCTTGCTGTGGGCAGCTGTGCATGGGGTGAGTGTCCTGTGTGCCAAATCACTGATGGACACCTGTGGCCTGGCCCAGGTCCCACAGATCAGGTTGCTGTCAGGGAGCCTGTCCTCAGGACTTGGTGCATCCAAATTCATTCTTGACTTGTTGCTCTTGGTGTCATCCATCCTGTAGTGACAGGGCAGAGAGTGCATGCCCCTGCATACACACACAGACCCCTAATGAAAAAGCTGCCTTATTTATCTTGATTATACAGTGAAATGCACTATTTTACATGTGATTTGCTGCAGCAGCAAAAATAGGTGAACAGTGAATCAAAAAGCAGCACTTTTCTTGTGCCAGCAGCGTTGCTCAGGCTCAGCATCCTTACCTGGGGGAGGCAATTACTGGAACAATCTCTTTCCCCGTTCCTCCTTTGTTCTTGTTCTTGCAGGGGCTGTAACTGTCTTTTATATCTCCTTGTTTTCTCCACTGCAGTTTCACCCTACATGAGATGTTTCACATATTTTTCACAGATATTCCGTCTTGATTCTGGAGAAGCCCTTTCCCTGTGCCCCGTGTTGCAGCACCTTGTCCACCAGCAGGAGAGTTCTCAGAGAGGGAAGACACATTTTGGCCAAGGTGCTGCTAAGCAGACAGAGGTGCTGGCAGCACTCAGCACTTCCAGCCTCTACCTTGTGGTGGAATATTTGTTATAGGGTTGTGGGTGCCTGTAGAGCAGACCTCTGGGCAAGGCAGGAGGTTGTGGATGGGGCTGAAAAACCAGTGCTGGCTCACTCTGCAGCCCTGTGCTGGGAACAGCATGGAGCCATGCACCAACACCACCTGAAAGTGCTTCAGACTGCTGTTTGACAATCAATTTTCAGTTAAATTACAATATCTGAGCAGGTAAGGAGATGAAAAAATTGTCTTACTGTCCTACAACAGGATGACTGCTGATTCACTGGGTGCTGTCCTTGGGGACTTCTGCTTTCTTAGGATGGAGACCCATGCTGCTGCAGGGCCACTCCTGTGTGAGCCAGCCCTCTGTGTGCCTCAGTTTGCCTTTTGCAAAACTCCACAGGGGCTGCAGGGAAGTGGGGCTGTGCACCCACGTGTTCTCAGCTGGGCTGAGCAGCTGCTGTGAAGCAGATATGGATTCCACAGCGGGGCTGTGCAGCAGTCCCTGCAGCATGTGCAGGCAAACCTTGAGCTGGTGAGATGAGGAACTCCAAGCAGTGCAGGAGCAGCACCCAGGGTAGCCACAGGGATGGCTGTGATGCTCAGCTGCAGCCCAAGGGCAGCGTGCTGGGTCTGTGGATCTGTGGATGTGTGGATTTGTGAGACGCACAGCCATAGCACAGCACGGTAGGGCAGCTCTTGATCAAATCTCCCTCCAGCTCCGTGATGAGGAATTGTGCCTGAATCCAGATGCTGTCACACCCAATATCCTGAAATCTGGATCACAGCAGCCTGAGCTTTTTTAATATCCAGGTGTCCTGAATGCTGCAGGTTTTAAACTAAAAAAAAAAAAAAGAAAAAGAAAGAAAAAAAAAAAATAGAGAAAAGGTTTTAAAATAAAAAAGGGTTGACTTAGATTAGCTATAAAGAAAAAAGTTTTTTTTGCAGCGAAGTTGATGAAACACCGGCACGGAGAGGTGGTGAATGTCTCATTTCCAGAAACATTCAAGGCCAAGTGAGATGGGGCTCCGAGCAGCCTGATGGAGTTGAAGATATCCCTGCTGGTTGCAGGGGGGCTGGACTACATTAAAAGGTCCAAACCCCAACCGTACTAACACCATGAATGAGGAAAAGGGTGACATAGAGGTGAGGAGAGCTAAAGCGGTCACAAAGCAAGGCTTTGAGGGCAGAGACCCTCCCGTGCTGCAGAGATGGGTCACAGGACATAGGAAATAGGACAGCAGCGAGGGGTGTCCCATCCGCACGGGAACCCGAATTCCGGGAGCGCCCCGACGGGACGGGACGGGGCTGCGGGGAGCCGGGAGCAGCTCTCCCGCCGGGAGGGAGGGAGGAAGGGAGGGAGGGAGCTGCGGTCCCTGCCCGCCCCGAGCCGCCCCCCGCCCGCCCCCGGCACCGCCCGCCCCGCGGGCTCCGCCGCTCCGGAGCGGGGCAGCCGGCGGCGGTGAGTACGGGCCGGGGGAACGGGGGACACGGGCAGCCCCGGCTGGGCGCTGTGCCGGGCGGGACAGACCCTGGGGACAGCCAGCTCCCTGGCGGAGGGGCCGTGGGGGTCGGGCATGGCCCCGGAGCCGCGCTGAGGGGATGCAGGTGCTCTGCTCTCTGCCTCGGCAGCTGAGCACCGCAGTTCTCGGGTGCTGTTCCAAAGCATCGCTGTCACTTTGCTTTGAATGGGGACCAAGCCCGCACTGAGAACTAGCACCAAACAGCGGATTTGGATAAGGGCAGGAAGGGATCTCCCTCACGCTTTGGTGCATCTCTGCTGTGGTGAAAGGTCTCCAGCCCCGCATGCAAGGACGGTCTGTAAGTGCCGTGGAGGGACGGGTGTGGAGGTGGATTTCTGCTCGATGGCGGTGGGAGAGGTTCAAAACTCTTTTCTCGTGTTGCCTGAAAAGAGCGTTTTTCTGAGTAATGCTTAGTAGACCCTATGAATCACCATCTGCATAACTTTATATGGGGGCAGCTATTCTCAGCATCTCACTGGAACTATGTAAACTATCAACATTCGTATCTGTTGGTACATGCAACATGCAAATCTATTCCCTGGAAAACTATTTCAGAGCAGGTCAAAGGAGGAGACAGGGCAGAACAAAATGTCAGGGTGGCTCGGAGAATGGAGAGGAGTGTTTGAGAGCCGGCAATTGCTCTGGATCTGTGAAAACTTGTGCTGGGGGTGCTCATGAGGAGGGAGAGCTGCTGTGCAGATGCTGAGTGCTCGGGGAGTGGAGCCGGGAGAGGCTTCGGGAGCTTCGGGTCCTGCTCCAGCCTCGCACCTCGCCCTGCTCCTGCAGCCTCTCATTCCAGAGGTTGGTGTGCTGGGAAAACACCGCGGGTCTTTCAGCGAGGCTCGGGAGCGCTGTGGCGGCCCGAGAGGGGGCTTGGCGATGTCACCCGGCAGTAGCAATGTCACCCATCACTGGCAGTGTCACTCAGCACTGGCAGTGTCACCCAGCTGCCCCCGCACGTGCGGGGATGCTGGGGGAGCTTTCAGCGCCGCTCCCTGCGCTGCGCTGGGTTTGTCAAGAGAGAGAAGAGTTTATTCTCTCGAGCTGTCAATCCATCACCTCCCAGAGGCTTCTCCACCTTCTCTCCGCCTCCCCCTCGTTGCCAGCTCTCCCAGATGTGCGCAGTGCTGGAGGCTGCAAAAATTCCCCGTGCCCAGGCAGGGGAATCACAGCATCTCCTAAATCTCACCAGGGAATTCGGAGCATCAACCTCACCAGTCTGACCCCAGAATGAGGAGAGCGTTTGTTGCAGGATGTGAACCTTTCAACTCTTAATGCGGGATCAATCCAGTGTTTCAGTTTGGAGTGACCCGAGATTTCCACACAGCTGGATTGAGAGCTTTGCTGTTGGGGTTTTCTTGGGTGATGTTTTTTCCTCTAAACATTATCCTGAAATTCCTATGTGAAAATGCATTGCTGTCCAAAGGAACTGCCAAAATTCACAAGTCAGTGAGGTCCTTGCACTGTCCTGAGCATCCCCTGCTGCAAGACAGCCTGAGCCCAGCTCCTCTGTTGTGTCCTGCTCGTGTTCAGTGATGGTTTGAGGATGCTGACCCCTGACAGCATCTAACACCACCTCCAACAACCTCTTCTGCATCTCAGCTCAGCCAAGCCCCTGCCATTCAGAAGGGATATCCAAACATGCTCCCCATTACAGAGGGAAGCTCTGCCTTTTCTCAGCCCAGGAACATGACTGCCAGCAGCTGCTGAGCACTGGCCACAGCTAGCCCGGGTGGCATTTTGGGACAAAAGCTGGAGTGAGCTGTTGGGGCTCCCACTCCTGCAACTTTCCTGAATATCACTTTTCATCAGATTCCTTCATTAAGTGTCGATTAGATCAGACAGTGTTTCTTTCACTACAAGGTAATTTGCCTTTCCATTTAGTGGTCCCATCTGATAAATAACAGAAAATAACATAATTCCACCTGACCTTGATGGCACCAAGTCCATGCTGGACTTCTGCTACCTGCCTAGCTGTGGCTCTGTACTTCCAGATCTCAGGGTACAATTTAAGACCCCTCTGTAGGAGATGAGCCCTGCCTGGAGGAATGGAGATGACAGCCACCACATTATCATCCTGTTAATGATGATGACACACAGGCAAAGTGATGAGGACAGAGGTGACAGCTGACTGTGGGTCCTCCGTCTGTCCACCACCCTCTGCTTTCCTGGCCATCCCTCACGTGCAGGCTCTCCTCTGCCACCCTGACAAACCTTCACAGTGAAGTCACCCAGGACTGAATCTTTTTGGGGGTGTTGGTGCTCAATTCCCACATGGTCCAAAGCCTTTTGTCCATTGAGATGTGGGAGCTGAAGCTGCATCTTCTTGCTGGGCAGTGAGCAGAGCCAGAGGGGACACCTGGGACCTCTCTGCCTCCCTGGTCAGTTGGGAGCTGGGGATGCACAAGCTGAGGGAGCAGATGGTGCTGTTTGCTGGAGAAGGCAATGGGGACTGAGATCAGAAACCAGTTCCCTGTCCCAAACTTTTCCAGCACCAGGGAAACTCTCTGCATGTGACATTTAGCTGAGAAAGGGCCACCCAGCAGGAACATGTGGCACTACCTCACCTGTTTTGTTGTCAAACCACCCCCAAATCACCCTGATAGAGAGGGTGAAGATGGTTTATCACCTGCAGGATGGATCTTGGCAGGAACTTGAGAAGGTTTGCACTGGAGCTGACCCAGGCAAGCAAGGTTTTGTGTGCCAAACTTCATGTGGATGAAGACTGAGCTGATTTTTCCAATGTCATCAGTTCTGGAGGAGAAAACAGGCACGCTGATAATTTGCAAGTGATGACATCTTAAATTTATGTCCCTCTCTCCAATCTTTTCCATAAACCATGCTTTGAAAACCCAGGAAACCCAGCTGGCATTTCCCCAGGTCTGGAGGAAGTTGGAATAACACCCAAAGAGAAGAGCTATGACAGCGCCCGGGGCTGGGGTGTCTCCTGCCTTTATGGGAGTGCTGTGTTGTTCCGTGAAAATTAGGATGTTTTTACGAGGCTGTTGGGAAGTTTATGGGTCCAACCTGGGGCTGACTTTGCTCTTCCCAAGGGCGTCCATCTGGGATGGTGGAAATGCCCTTTGTGATGGATAATAACGATGGCTAAAGGGGCTGCAAGCCCCGGATACCTCCTCGCTCAGTCATTTTCTCCTCTGGCAGGTCTTCCATGAGCTTCTCCCGCTCACACCTGGCACCCTTCTTGCCTTGCAGGACGTGGCCTGTCTCTCATGCCTTGTCCCGCTCTTCTCCCCTCCTGAAACCTTCTCCCGAAGGATGGCAGCCGCCTCTTTCCGCTACGGCCTGACCATCACGGGGGCAGTGCTGCTGGTGACGGGGACGCTGTGCTTTGCCTGGTGGAGCGATGGGGAGGTGGGCTCCAGCAGCGGGGCTCGCCTCCTGCCTCCCCGGGAAGCCGAGGCCGTGCCCAGCTCCTCGTCCTCCAGTGCCCTGCTCCGCTCCGTCAGCTTCTTCTGCTGCGGCATCGGCGGCATCCTCCTCATCTTCGGCCTCCTCTGGTCCGTCAAGGCCAACGCCAGGGTGGTGTCGCGGCGCTACCAGTACCATTTCCCCAGGGACCTGCAGTATTTCACGGCGGAGCCTCCGGAGAAGTGGAACTGCAGGTGGGAGCCTCGTCCCTGCCAGTGCCTGGGTGGGCAGAGTGCAGGATGGGTCTGGCTGTTCCTGAGCCTAAACCTGCTCCCTGAGCCTAAACCTGCTCCCAGCCGTGCTGGCTGCTCAACACTGCTCTGTGCTCTCCTCCTGCTCCCCGAGCAGATGCTCCTGCTCATCAGTGTCAACCCACAATCCCTTCCCTGCTCACCCCCTCCGTGCCCATGCTGGCTGCATCCAGCTCTCCTTGGCCTGCAGGGCCACCACATGCCATACATGTCCTTAGCAGGGCCACCAAGCAGAGGAATGTATTGGTTTTCTGGCAGAAGGTTTGGATGTGGGGGTGGGGAGGGGTCACTCAGAGCTCCAGCCCTGGTCTGCCAGGTCTGCAATGCTCATTAAGGGTGAGGGTTTATAACATCTTTAATGGAAGAAAAATCTTTCTTACAAGGGAGTTAAGTGGGAAAATTAATAGGGGAAATAATCCTTGGACTGGCATCAAGATAGGAGTGTAGGCAGAAGACCCTTTATTTCAGAATATAGAAAGACTCCTTGTCCTGCCCTGAACACCACTGTTGCTTTTCAGGTTCCCTAAATCTTCCAGTGTGAGTCTGAGATTTACTCCCACTTCTTAATTTAAAAGTTTTTTGATCAAAAGGTGTTTTTTTTTCCTGGAGACTGCTGTGGAAGCAGAGCCAGCCAGCCCTTCCCAATGCTGCTTTATGGGGTCACAGCAAAGAGCTTGGCTCTGGCGTAAATTGGGCTCTGGGGAAAAGCAGCACTAAAAGAAATTCTAAAGAACATTAATCCATAAAAACACAGTTGGAGTGGGAGGTGCGTTCCTGGTTCTCCAGGGGTTTCAGTGCCCATCTTTATATCTGTGAGCTGGTGAGCTGCTCTGGGTATCTATGGGGAGGTTCCTTCCCCAGGGAGGGACTTTGCTGTGCCCCTGAGGGGAATGTCCCTTTCCCTGAGCTCCCAGCTCCCCTGCTGGATGGGATGCAGCACCCTGGCTGTGCTGCTGCTGCAGCAGCTCCCCCAGCTCCAGCAAAGCATCCTGTGCTGGGGTAAATCCTCCTCTCCATGCTTCCAGGGCAGCATTCCTGTGCAAGCTGAGGCTGTTTGGCAAAATCTCTGGCAGAGAAACCTGGGGCAGTCTGTCTGGGACAGAGATCTGCCAAGTTCAGGATGGAGGCATCCCTGTGGAGCACGTGGCTTTTCCTTTGGACCAGCTGTGCCCTGCCAGCACACTGGGCTGGGTTTCATCTGCAGTGATGAGCTGTTTTCACAGCATCCCCAGCTTTGGGACTGCACCATTCTGTAGGGTGCCAAGCAGGGCAAAGATTGTCAGAGGTTTTCTCCATACACAAGCTGTGTTTGCTCAGGAAAACTCTGCTGGAAATGGCACCAGGCTTGGCCAGTGCAGGGAGGACTCTGGCTGGCATGGAGCGGGGTGTGACCATGGTGGGGTGCCTGGTACTTGTCCAGGTTCTTGTGCCAAACTCTCTCTCCTCTGTCAGCAGCGTCTGGTCTCCAGGGGGTGAATTAGGGGTTAGGCATGATGAGGACACTCTTCTGCCCATGGGATCCTCTTGTAAAACCTCATGGATGCCAGGAAGCAGCTGACATGGTCACCCCTGGACCCATGACACTCCAGCAAAACCTGCCCGTGTGCTGTGCCCTGTACACGTGTTAATCATGCTCAGGGATGCTCCAGACAATGGGCTTGATGGGTTGTTGGGATATTCCAGCTAACGGGGGTGCTAGGATGTTCCAGCTGGCTGCTGGGATGTTCCAGCTGGGCGCTGGGATGTTGATGGTGTGCGCTGCTGGGTTTCTTCCTCTTCCCTCGCAGCAGCTGGGACGCCAGCGCCATCCCCACCTATGAAGAAGCCCTGACCTGCAGACCTGCCCACGGTGCCCCGGCCTATGTGCAGCCGCCAGGGAGGAAGGAGGAGCTCACGCCGCCCCTGTACCGCTACCTGGAGGAGGAGGAGGGCTGGCAGGGCGGCCGCCGGCGCAGCTCCTCCGACAGCGCCTTGTTCCGCCCCAGCCCGTCCTGGCTGGACACGCCGCAGCCTGAGCAGCCGCAGGAGACACCTCCCCCCAGCTACGAGAACATCCATGAGAGCATCC
>VRYO01002482.1:10598479-10667035 GCA_009812075.1 Sialia sialis | reverse complement strand
AACCAATAAACCAAAAAAATCCCAACACCTTTCTATCCATTCCTGGAGTGCGAGGACGATCCCTTCTCAGGCGATCGGGCTGGGTGCTTGTGCTAAGATGTCCATGGGTTCCCCAGCACCTGGGGATGCACATGGAACTGCCATCTCCAACACCATCTCCCTCCTCTTTGGGCTCCTTCCATCCTTCCCCGGGACACAGATTGTCCCCTGTGCAAAAGCAGGGAAAGGGAGGCTTGTCCCCCTTGAGATGGGGTCCCCCCATGCTCAGCTGTCTCAGAAGCCTCCTGAGGCCCCAGCGATCTGTTGTGGGACTTAGCAGCACTGAGGAGGCTGAGCCAAAAAATCAGGAGTGAGATGGGTCCCCATGATCAGTGTCCTGAACACTGACCCTTCCAGTGTCAGCTCTCTGCAGCAGAGGGGGTGACAAGCAGGGTCTGGTGTCCCTGCAGTTACCTGAACCAGAGTTCAGGCACCCACCTGAGGTCTCATTAAAAAATCAGCATTTCCCATACAAATGTTGGATGTGTTCACATCCATATTTAACACACGCATCCATACAAACTACGCACCTCCTTATGAAACATAAACACTTATATAAAACATTAATGTCCATGCAATCCAGACACAAAATTATAAAACACGTTCATCCATTTAAAACAGCTACGTGCATATAAACCCCACACATCCATATGAAAGATATATGCATACACATCATTATAACGTACACCCATGTAAAACATAAATTAATACAAGCATACACATCCACACGAAACACACATCTGTATAAAACATGTGCATCCATATAAACATATAACCTCTGAGCAGCTTATAAATAACCAGCCAAAACACAGATATGTTCTTATTTCCCTGAAAAGCCGGGAGCAGGGGCAGGGTTTGCCGAAGGTCACTGGGGATGTGGGGCAGCGTGGGATCCCCATGCGGGAGGGCAGAGGTGGGAAGCGGCGTGGAGACCCTCGGGAAAGCGCCGATATCCTCCCGCAAAAAGAGCATTTGCGATGTGTGACGACTCTGTAAAAAATGCCCAAACAGGATTAGAGGATTTCACGGGAATTTATTCGTGGAGTGAGGCGGTAGGAGGCACATTGAAGCTTTCAGCCCTCTCTGAAAACAGTCCTTGAGCGGCTGCGCTTTGCTCGCCAGAGCCCCCAGCGATCCGCCGGGACTGGGGGTGAGCAGCGGCCCCATTTGCCCTCTCTCCACAGCCCCACCGCCCCGCGGCCCCGTTAATGCTTAACCCGCCCGGCTGGCCCCATGGGGCCGGCGGCCGCAGCGTGATCCCCGCCCCGCCGCGCTGAGCCCCGGCGAGACGGGAGAGCCGCGGCCGCCGCCGCGCTCCGGGACCGCAGATCCGCGGGTGCGAGCCGGGAGCTGAGAGAGATCCGCGGGTGCGCTCCGGGCTCCGGGACCTGAGATCCGCGGGTGCGCTCCGGGACCTGAGATCCGCTCCGGGCTCCGGGATCTGAGATCCGCGGGTGCGCTCCGGCCTCGGGGCGGTCCCGTTGTCTGCGGGCGCTGCCCGTCGGGGCGCGGGTGCGGGATGTCCCCGCGGGCGCTGGGGCTGGCGCTGCTGCTGGCGATGGCGGGGTTGGTTCTGGCCCTGGGGCCGGCCGAGGAGGGGGAAGCCGCCGTCGGGGCCGCCCCTCCGGGACTCGCCGCTTTCCATCGCGCCGCCAAGGTGAGGAGCGTGGGGTGGGGGGGCAGCCATGCTCCTGAGTGTCCCCCGAACCCCAGCCCGCTGCTCGTGTCCCCGCAGGCATCCTGGCGGCTGCCCGGGCGCTACGTGGTGATGCTGCGGGCGGGCGGCGAGGCCGAGCTGCGAGGCACGGCCCGGCGGCTGCAGGCCAGGGCGGCTCGGCGGGGACACCGGGCCCAGCTGCTGCACGTGTTCCATCTCCTGCCCGCCTTCCTGGTGAGGATGAGCAGCGACGTCCTGGACACGGTACGTGGAGTGCAGGAGAGGGTGGTGGCAGGGGACAGCAGCTGCGGTGACACTGCTGGGAGCGGCAGCGCCAGCCTGGGGGGAACGGGAGCTTTGTGTCCTCCCCGCAGGCACTGAAGCTGCCGCACGTGAAGTACATCGAGGAGGATGCCTACGTCTTTGCCCAGAGCATTCCCTGGAACCTGGGCAGGATCGTGCCGCCACAGCCCAGCTCAGGAGCCTACAGCCCTCCCAGTAAGCACTGGGGTGTGTGAGCGGGGTGATTCTTGGAGGAAGAGGGATAGGAATGTTCCTCTTCCCCATGGTGCTGCGGGTCTGGAGCTGCATTCCAGGAGCAGCCCAGGTGGCCTGTGCTGACCGTGATGGTGGCTGCCTTTCTCCCCTGCTGCACCCCTGGCAGATAAAGGTGACCTGGTCGAGATTTTCCTGCTGGACACCAGCGTGCAGAGCACCCACCGGGAGATCGAGGGCAAGGTGACTGTGAGTGGCTTCGAGAGCATCCCCGAGGAGGATGGCACCCACTTCCACAGGCAGGTGAGTCCGGAGGTGCCACGTGCTGCATCCTGGCTGGATCCTCCTGCATCCACCAAATCCTAGCCAGGCTCATGAGGCTTTCCAGGACAAGGGAGACACTTGGCCTGGACCCAAATGCTGGGCAGGACAGGCAACAGGACCTGTGTCCTGGGAGATATTGGGACCCTCAAGGTGATGTATTTAAAGATATGGCTGAGTCGGGCAGGGAAAGTGTTCTGGGGTAACACGGGTGTCTGTCAGGTAAGAGAGAATCCAGGTGGGAAGGGGTGGGGGGAATGTTGTGGGATTACAAACTTGCTTTGATACAATCGGCTGGGGCATGAAACTGCGGTGTCTGTGCCAGGCCAGCAAGTGTGACAGCCACGGGACCCACGTGGCCGGGGTGCTGAGCGGGCGCGACGCCGGGGTGGCCACGGGGGCCACGATCCACAGCCTGCGGGTGCTGAACTGCCAGGGCAAGGGCACCGTCAGCGGGACCCTCATGGGTGAGTGACCCCTGCGCCCCGGAGAGGAGCAGGATCCCTCCCGGAGCTTCCCGCGACAGAGGCTTGTCCCTCGCAGCCCTGGAGTCCATCCGGAGGACGCTGGAGGCCCGGCCGGACGCGCTGCCCGTGGTGCTGCTGCCCTTGGCCGGCGCCCGCAGCGCCGCGCTGAACGCGGGCTGCCGGAGGATGGCCCGCATGGGAGCCGCGATGGTGGCGGCTGCCGGCAACTACAAGGACGATGCCTGCCTCTACTCGCCTGCATCCGAGCCGGAGGTACGCGCTTTGGGGGAGCCCTGAGGTTTGGTGCCGCATCCCCCGCAGCTGCGGGTCAGCGGCAGGTTTGGGGCTGGGCCTGCCATCCCTCCTTGTCACCGCCAGGTCATCACAGTCGGTGCCACCGACAGCGAGGACCAGCCTGCCTCCATCGGCACCCTGGGCACCAACTTTGGCCGCTGCGTGGACCTGTTTGCCCCGGGGGACGACATCATCGGCGCCTCCAGCGACTGCAGCACGTGTTTCACGGCGCGGAGCGGCACGTCGCAGGCGGCCGCGCATGTGGCAGGCGAGCTGCGCTTCCCGGGGCAGGGAGGGCTGGCCCTCCACTTGCTGATGCTGGCACAGGGCTTCAGGCATGCCTGAGCTGGGGGCATTTTTGAGTTCCATGATGCCAGGGTTTGGTTTGTCTCATTCGGGCTCTGCAGCCTGCACAGCGCTCCCGCACCCCGATGGGCTGCGGGGACGGCTCCTCCCGTGTCCCTGGAGCTGTGCTGCCCATGGGAGCGCTGTGTAGGTGGCTGTGTCCCCTCTGCTTCTCACTGCCGGGCTCTTGCAGGCATCGCTGCCGTGCTGCTCAGCGCCGAGCCCCAGCTGAGCCTGGCCGAGCTCCGGCAGCGCCTCCTGCACTTCTCCACCAAGAACGTGATGGACACGGCGTGGTTCCCAGCGGAGCAGCGCCTCCAGACCCCCAACAGTGTGGCTGGGCTGCCCACCCGGCTGCCAGCAGGTGAGCACCTCTCTTGTGCCGTTCTCCATCCCTCTGTGCCGGGGACGGCTGAGCCTGGGTGCAGCCGTGTGCGTGGATGGGAGGAGATGGAGCCTGGTCGGTGCCGTGGGCGCTGGGTGACACTGGGTGACACTGTGGGTGTCACTGTGAGTGACACTGTGGATGACACTGTGGGTGTCACTGCGGGTATCACTGCGGGTGACACTGCGTGACACAGTGGGTGTCACTGCTGGTGTCACTGTGGGTGTCACTGCGGGTGTCACTGCGGGTGTCCCCTGGCTGACACCCCGGCCCCGTTGCAGAGCAGCAGCTGCTGTGCCGCTCGGTGTGGTCGGAGCGCTCGGGGCTCACCCCTCTCGCCAGGGCCGTGGCTCGCTGTGCCAGCACCGAGGAGATGCTCAGCTGCTCCAGCTTCTCCCGCAGCGGCAGCCGGCTGGGGGAGCACGTGGAGGTGAGCAGAGCTGCGGGGGTAGAGGTGCTGCCCCTGGGGTGCCACTGGCCTCGGAGGGGTGTCCCCAGCCCCCGGTGACTCTGTGCTGCTCCATCCTCAGGACAAGGATGGGCACAAGCAGTGCGTGGCCCTCAACGCTTTCTGGGGCCAGGAGGTTTATGCCATCGCCAGGTGCTGCACGGGGCCCAGGGCTGAATGCCACATCAATGCCAGCTCCCCGGCGGCCAAGGGGGCCGAGTGCTCGCCAGGACAACACGTGCTGACTGGTAACACCCAACACACGGGGTTACAGACCTTTGAGCCTGATGGACAAGGGTGTTTCTTCCAGAAAAACTCTGGGATTCAGGGGTAAAAGAGTGGGTGCAGCTGTTGGGGTGGCAGGGAAGGGGTACATGTGCTCTGTGCATGGAGGGGGAAGGTTCAGGGCTCTCTGGGGACATCCTTGGCACCAGTGTGTGCACTGGGATGCTGCCATGGCTGCCCTGTGCCAATATCCCCTCTCCCCTGTGCAGGCTGCAGTTTCCACTCCCCATCCGTGGTGCTGGGTGCTGGTGGCAGGCCCGTGGTGGGGCTGGGGAGGAGGCCCAGCCGCTGTGCCAGCAGGACAGAGGTGATGGCACACGTCCTGTGCTGCCCCACTGCCAGCCTCGAGTGCCGGCTGAAGGAGCACACGGCCCTGGAGCCCGAGGAGAAGGTAGGGATGAACCACGCTCCTCTGCCTGGTGTTGTGTCCTTGTCTCTGCCTGTCCCTCTGCCGCCCTGATGGGTTTGGGGTGGCTTCAGCCCGTTGTGCTGTCCCTTTAATGGGACACCCCATCCAACACAGCTGGGTGACAGCAGTCACATCACCCTGAGCTGTGGGACGTGGGGACGGGCAGGCTCTGTGCTGACCCGTGATGACCTCTCCTCCCTGTTAGGTGACAGTGTCCTGTGACGATGGCTGGACGCTGACGGGCTGTAACGCCCTTTCCCAGCGCCCTGGCTCCAGGGGAGCCTACGCCGTGGACAATTCCTGCGTGGCAGCCGCTGTCCCTGGCAGCAGCTCGGCCGCGGCCGTCGCCGTGTGCTGCCGGAGCCGGCAGTAGGGACAGGCTGAGCTGGAGAGCTTCCTGTGGCACTGCAGGGATGGAGGCTTTGCTGGAGCAGTGTGTCCCTGCTCGGTGCTTTTCCAAGGTTTCCAGAACAATCCAAGCTCTGACGGGCTGCCGTGCTGGTGAGGGATGAACTCGTGTCCCCCCTGCACACAGCACGGTCAGGATCCAGGGCCAGGATCCAGAGCAGCTCTGCAAGAGCTCTCCAAGCATCTCCTGTGCAGCTGGAGTCCTGTCCCATCACTGGAGCCATTCCAGAATCCTTTCCCTGCCATGCACTGTGTCTTCCTATAAACACCTTGACAGAACAAAGCCGTGGTGTTGTCACCCAACATAGGAAAAATCCACCACCTTTTAAAAGAGAAAAGTATTGTGAGGCTTGCTCCTTCCTTTCCTGGTTAGTTGCTCATTAGTTGTCAGCTAATGCTGTGTAGCACCTGGAAAATCTTAGTTTAGCCATTTTTGGGCAGTTTTATAATTGCCTAATCGTATTCCTAGGAGACTTCTTTACTTTTGAGTCAAGTGCAAGGGCTGTAGTTTAAACAGCCTGCTTGGTTAATTAGATTTTTATCTGCATTGCTACAGTCAGCTACTGCTTCATTAGTGCTTTTTTTGTTGTTAAGTCAAAGTTAATGATCTGCTGGTGCTATTTGTTAACAGTTTCAGGTCTTCCCAGGACACATAGAACTGTAAGAGGCTGTAATTCCTTAAAAAACCCCCAAAAAACAGACTGAAGAAAAAGCTTTCATAGCACCTTAGTTTTTACATTTGTACCGTAAATATTTATTTGGAGTTTTATAAATGAACATTTTATAAATGTCTTTTTAAAATAAAATTCATAGACCTGTGCTCTTGTCTGGCTTCATCGACATCCCCCTGGGGAACTGGTCTGGAAGAGGGAAGGGGGGCCCATCCAGCAGCTCCCCCAAAGAGCTTTGTTAGTGAGCCCCAGGCCCCCATGTTGGATCTGAACCCTGCCTGGCACCCAAGGATGACAGTGGCACCGTTGGAAGTTGGCACAGACAGCACTGGCACCCTTGCCCACAGCTGGGCTGTGCTCTGCGACTGTGTTGTCCACACACATGAAAGAGCAGGAGTTTGTTTTAACAACAGTGGTGCAAGGAAAGAGCTTCCAGTTATGGAAACAAACATCATCCAGCTTTGGGAATGTGCCCTTGAACTTGGGTTGGTGTTGTTCCTTCACTTGGGAAGGGCTGGAGCCCCAGGAAGGAGACAAAGCTTGGCTCAGAGAGATGACAACAGCAGGGAGAGGCTGAGAAGCTGGGTCTCACTTTTCTCTCAGTGTGTAGCAGCCTCCTGGTACTACAGTATATAATTTTTGTGGTGTTATCTGAGGATAGATTAAAAAATGCAGTTTGATACCTCAGGCTCCAGGTTAACATGTCAGACTTGGCTGGGTTGGGTGTTTTTCCCCATCCAAAAGCCCCCTGCAGCTCTGTTTCTCTGGCTTTAATTGGCAGGAGAAGACAAACCCAGCACAAAACACCACTTTGAAAGGTTGAAAGTAATTCTACCTTGTTACCTAAAGCTGGCAAAAGCCCAACCCTAATCCAAACATGTAATTATATAACATGGACATAATTACAGCCCATAATTTCATCAGCTGGAACCCGAGTTTTGCACAAAGAGGCAGAAAAGAAAAAGGGATGCCAGCCTGAGAGCTCCTGGACAGCTCTGACACCCAGGGTGATTTTTCAGCACAATCCTTGGGCTCTCACCTCTCAAAACACACATCAGGATTTCAACTCTGCTGCCTTCCCACGGAGAGGGGAGGATCCAGCACGGTGTGAGCACGTTCCACACCTGATAAACTCAGACAGCTTCCCCAGCTCAGTTCAAGCCTTCGTAAGCTTGGTGAAAGAAAACAATTTTAAAATATTAGCCCTTGCTTTGTGCCTTGTACATGGCTAGGTGGAAAAGCTCACATTCAGGAGAGCAGGGCTGATCCCAGGGATGCTGATCCCAGTCCTGGCAGCAGTTTGCTCTGCCCAGTCCATGCTCCCAGGACTGCCAGTGGAGAGCAGAGGCTGCAAAAGTGCAACTCCCTGTCCTTAGAGCAGGGGACAAAGCCAGGGTGAGGATGGCAGCCTGGCTGTGGATCCTGGCTCCCAAAGAAGTGAGGAATGAACACCAGCTCCGTGTGCACCTCTCTGCCCCCTGCCCTCGTGGGAGGCAGGATGAATCACGCCCAGCTCGCCCACAAATCTGGGATGTGACACACAAAATCCGCTCTAATCCGCCACAGTGAGCGTGGCCAGGGTAAATCACCCTGCCGAGGTCAGGAGAGGCACGGCTGTGGCACAAGGATATACAGCAGGGCAGCTCCAGGGCCACTCAGCTGCTTCCACTGACTCTGGACAGGAGCCAGAACAGCAATCTGAGCATCCCTGAGGAACTCAGCATCTGCAGGGCTGGCCCAGGGAGGTTCAGGGTAAGAGGATCAACAAGACGAGTGTAGCAGCGTGTGCAGAGTCTAAAGATTACACAGATTTTCTGTGAAAGGAGTAACTTTATTCCATTGACCAGGAATCCCATCAACTGTTCATCAAGACTGCCTATTTTTCCAGTGCCAAATGTCTACGCATTAATCGGACAGTATCTCCCCGAGTGCTCACAGGCAGGCTGTGGCTGCTCCTCACTGAACATTTTGTAAGCTGTATAAAAACATTTTCATCCAAAAAGATTGGCAGTAAAAATTACAACATATAAATGCATCACAATTTACACAAAAACTAGGTGTATTTTTTTTTTTCCTTTTTTTTTTTTTTGCCTTGAACTCTATTTTCCAAAAAATAATCTTCAGCAGGTTCAAATGACAGCAGCTGGAAACAAAAATAAGTGACCAAGTATCATCTTATTGCAAATTATAACCACTGACTTTGTACAAGCGTGAGCAGAACGGTGAAAAAGTTTGTATTGGTTTCAAGTATACAGTGGTGATGAAGCCATCCTGATGCAATTCCCACCAATGCTTCCCTGGGCCTGCAGCTACCGAGGATGTTGTTTCCATAGGAAATAACAGGAACCTGAAGTGACAAGTGGTGCCAACCCATAGGAACATGACCAGCTTCTCCCATCACCGCTGTGTACTGACTCCTTGGGGAGATTTGTGACCCATGACCAAAGCATTTGGGGCTGGGGGAAAGAAGGAAGGAAGGGAGGGGGGTGTCTGTAAGAAATTATTAGTTTCAAAATTAATTTAAAACGTGTCACATTTAAAATGTCCCAGCACATCATCAGAAACATTTATAAAATGCTAACTCTGCCGTGTGTCTATGAAGACGTAGTTTGGAAAAGTGAGAGATTCACCACGGTGCCCCCCTGCCCCTGCTCTCCTACCCCACAATAAGTTACAAAGCTGTACAGCTGACATCACATCCCATGGTTACTTCCAACAGTGAAATGACTGGTTACTTTCAATATTAGTGCACAACAGTGAAAAGCTGTCTGCTGATCCGTGTTTTGGCAGCAGTGTGTGAAAAGAAACAAAAAAAGGCACTTTTTGGCTGGTTGTGCCTTTAACTTGGCAAATTTGTCTATTCTGGAGGTACCCAGGCACTCCTTGAGATGTCCCCCGTTTCTGTGCATGTTTGTTTATAGAATTTTTTTAAAGTAAGGCAGAATCCATAAATAAAGGCAAAAAGCAGCGCAGAAAATGTGACAAACACAAAATGTACAAAAGATGAAGTTAGTTGGCACAAAAGAAGCTTGAATCCAGAGCCAGAAATCACTGAACTGCACTTGACATAGAAAACAAAACTGTGCTCAAATCATCCCAACTGGTTTCCAGTTATTTGTGAGCAAATTAAAAGAGCTGTGATATTTTAAACGTTGCCTGGTCAAGTGAAAATACAAACAAAGCCAATTCTTTCTTTCCCTGTGTTAAAATTGCAATAAAATCTGCACAACAGTGTTCCCAGCTCACTCAAGGAATTATTCATCATATACAACCAATACCAACTTTCTCAGTAATTTCAAAGCATAAGCAAGTGATTGCAGATCCATGACTGAGACTACATTTTATTCAATATGTCTCCAAAGGTTAAAAAAATTTAATGAGTAAAACTGCAACAGAATTCCTTCTTAAAGTGCTTTTTTTCTTTTAAACTACTCATTAACTTTTTTTTTTTTAATTCACCAACATCCTTGAATAATAAATGCTTGCATACCAAGAGAACAAAGCTTTTCTTTTACTGCCCTTCCCAGTTGTCTGAAGGGTTTTTGGAAAGATACTGGGAAAGATGACTCATTCCAGAGCTCCTTTACCAAATCATTCTGTAAGGAATCACTCTTCTTACAGAGCAATCCTGCTGATCCTTCTCATCACGAGCTTTACAAATTAACAGGGAGACATATTAAATATAGAAGTCCTTATGTAAACCCATTCTTTAACTAATATTTTACAATGAAATGTAAGTCATCACACATCTTTACAGAAATTTGAATATTCCTATTCAATATTATCAGAAAGATTAAAAATTTGCCCTCCATACATAAGGGCAGTCTGTTTCTTTTTCTTTTTTCCTGTATAAAAACCAAAAGAATTTTTTTTTTTTTGCAGCATCACAGAAAAGCAACAGTTTTACATTCACTCATTTAATGTTCACATAAAAATTCAACCACTAGCATTTGTGTATTTGATAAAATCTTCTTGACAAACTTGGTTTCGGTGTTTTGGACTGTCACAAGCTACTGCAGGTGAAGATGCAGTTTTCTAGAGCATTTGTTGATCTGAAGCCTCCATGGCTAAAAAATGCTTTTGTCTTTCAGGGAAAAAACCTCCTCCAGCATCTCCTCTGGTCCTGTAAAGCCACTGCTCCCCTAGACTTCCAATGGCACAAGCAACACGACTCCAGCTCCAGCAGGTACCAGGCATTGAATGTTTGAGTTGGGTCTTGTGTTCACAGGGATCTCTTCTAAGGGTCAACATCATCAAGGTCACTTTTAGGCTCCCCAATCATCATAGGAGACTCTGAGCCCTTCCAAACACACAAGGGATGGGGAGAGAAGGACACAGTGACTTTTGTAAGATGCACAGTTGTTGTGTGTACGGTCAGTGATGGTTCTGACCTGAGCCCCAGGGAGCAGAGGGGAAATCTGCCCTTATTTTACCTGCTGCAGGTGCCTCTCTCCATTCTCATTTGCAGGGCTGCTTTCTGACCCATTGCTGCTTCCAGACTGATCCTTCTCATTCAGCAGGGCTGTGGCATAGGCCAGAGTGTCCTGAGGTGGAAACAGTCCGAGAGAGTGTCAGGGGTCATGGTGATCCCTTCATTTCACAATTATTTAAAAAAAAAGTTTTATTATTATTATTGTTTTAAAACAGTAATAGCTACTGTAGTGAGACAGCTGAGTCACCACAGGTAATTGTGAGCATTCACTAATGTCACTCAAGGGTTAATTTTTTTCAGGGTCTGAGCTTCTGAAGGAAAAACAGCCTGAAGGGCACAGAAATATCACAGAATCATTAAGGTTGGAAAAGATCTTTTAAGATCATCATATCCCAACTGCCAAACCAGCAGCACCACCACATTCAACACTAAGCCATGGCCTCAAGTGCTGTATCCACATATTTTTTGAACACTTCCAGGGATGGTGACTAAAGCTGCCAAACCCAAAGATGCTTCCAAGAAAAGAAGTAAGCGAGTTTAACATCCTCTGCCAGGACTGACACGTACCTGTGCTGAAATAGTGCGCTGGAAGGTTTTTGCAGTGGATGTTTCATTGGACACGTTACTCTGGGGAGCCCAGTAATGTTCAGACATCTGCATAAAAAGCCAAGAAAGCCATAAATTTGATATTGAATTTTTACTTGAGTAGAGCCCCAACCACTTGTGATGGTGGGTGAACTAAGGCTGGAAAAAGCTTCCTGAATCCTCTGGCAGCAAACTGGAGATCTGGGGCACGTACACTTTAAATGCAGGCATAAAAGTCATTGTCCCTCAGCTGAAAAAACAGCAACCAACTTCTGCTGAGCTCCAAGTTTCCAAAGTGTCCTTGGATATTTATGAAAGATATATTGGTCAAACTATGTTGAGTTTAGAGGGAAGAGCAAACACTACACGAGTGGGAGGAAAAGCTGTACCAGTCAACAGCTGTGCTTTGTGCAAAGCTCTGATGATTCTGTAAGGAATCCAATCATTTAAACATTCTCCTGCATCAACACACAGGCAATGGAAAACTGCTTTTTTAAAAAAACTGAAGCCTCCCAACACAAATACAGTGGCACTGAAAGCTTCCCACATAGCAAAGAATAATCACTGGAACCATTCACGCTTGGTTTTATTCACTGTAAATGCATTTATGCCTGAAACACGTGGGGGGGCTACTGAAGTTCTGGCACTGCATCAGATTTAGCTGCATGCAAGCAGTCCTTGTAAAAAATGAAGGAGCTTGTATTTTGTCTTTAGAGCCATCTGAGAGCCATGCAGAGGATGGAGATTATCCATCCATGATTGTTGTTGTAAACAAGTGACAATTTCCCTGTTACAGCACAATCACCTTTTTCTGTAGCCACTGCACAGCCCAACTCCAGTGGTGTGAATTCTCCTTGAAGTAATCTTTTGCAGTAGGGCACCTTGGGAATTGAAATTATATTCATTAGTCAGTAACAAGGCATTCTGGCCAACACAAAAAAAAAAATACAAAGATTCCTCTCTCTTTGCACTGCTGCCCTCTGTGTGCACTGTTATCACTGCAAAGTGACTTAAACTCTGCAGCCCTGCTGTTAATTGAATTAGCAAGAGCAATAATAACTAGTAACATTTACTCAAAGCAGTCTACCCACAGGTTCACATATTTCAGAATTATGCTTTATTGGGACATAGGCCAAGTTATAAACAGAGAGAATTTAGGAATCATAATATTTCA
The DNA here is from genome assembly GCA_009812075.1 of Sialia sialis. NCBI lineage: Eukaryota > Metazoa > Chordata > Aves > Passeriformes > Turdidae > Sialia > Sialia sialis. The sequence continues at coordinate 10,654,620 of VRYO01002482.1, read as the reverse complement.
AAAATCTGGAACAGTTTCCCTATGTTTATCTGGTGTTAATGTCATACTCCTGCTCTGCAGAATGGCCTTTTTCTTTACAAACAGCAATTACCATTTGTTACCTGAGAAATCCCTTTGGGTACCAATCAGTAAAGATTTTACTTCATACTGGCACGTGTAATTTTGCACCAGTAACAAAGCATAAAATTGATTAGAAAATTGGAATAGTAGGTTTTGTAACAATCACAGAAAGACCTAAGGCAGGGATCTGAAACTCTGAAACCTTCATTACTCACTTCTGAGCCAGAGTAACCAGGAACTTGACACACTGGTAGCAACGGCTGCTGTCCACATGGTTGCTGTGGTGCATCAAGGCTGGAGGGAGAAACACAAGGATTAGAAACCACAATCCACATTTCCATGTACCAGCCAGTCTGGGAACAAAGATGAAGCTAAAATTTTAAGTTAGGGAATAGATTTTGTTTCTACAGATGTTAGCATAAGTATTTGTGTTAAAGACACTGCTGTAAGTGCTGGCAGTCTTGAGTACTTCCACAACTCTACTGGATTAAAAATAGAACTGCTGCATTTTCACTTTGATCTTTCAAATGCTGTACCTGAATTTTAAACAGCCCTAATGCAGTTATTCTTCCCCTATAATCCATTCTATGTTAGATAATCACTATGGTTACATTTGTCTGAAGGGAAAAAAAATTGTCTGAAACCCCCATAAATGAACCAGATCACCAGCTTCTACCTGGATCAAAGTTTGCAAAGCCAGAGGAATGTTTAAAGCTTCTTCACATAAACAAGCATAGCAGAATTCAACAGCCATGGGAGACTCAGGCAAAACCTCAGGCCATTCCTAGCAGGAAGATTTCTGTACCATGAATTCCCACCCCTTTAACAAAATTCTTTGAGCAGAAGCACAAAGATTTCCATGGAGCTGCCCCAATCAGATTTGCTTCTCAAAAGTTGCTCTGTCCATAGCAGTCAGCAAAGAATACTGTAGTAAAACCTCCAAAGCTGGCAAAAATTGTTTGGGAACTGCAAATTGCCAGTTTTAATACTGTTGAAGCAGAGCAGATGATTAAAATTACAGCACTGCTGTACTACAAATTATGCAGAAACATCCTATTAAGGACCACCAAAACCTATTACTTGCTGATTTCCCTTTCCTGGATTAAAACTAGTCAGTGTGAGGCATGCTGTTGTGAGGAAACTTCAAGGTAAAACTACAACTTTCCCTCCCAAACATTAGGGCAGGTCCTAAAGCCTTCAACATAAAAATCCAATTGAACACTTGCACTTCTCTGCAGAGGAAAAAAGGTCATGTATTGCCCAAGTTACAGCACAGAATTGGTCCAACTGGGACCAATTTATCCAGAAATTAAAATAATCACTTAGCTATTCTCTTACACTGCTGCATATTTCCTTCTCTGCCATCCGCCATACATGGAAACTATTAAACAGGGGAGCACTGATGAGAGAAATAAAGAACAAAGCTAAATATTCCTTCTCACTAAATCAGAATCCAAAATAACTGAAGGTGAAAGCCACAATGTGGAACAGCTCCTCACCCAAACAGCCATGAAAGAGCTGCTTGAGCTGTGTTACATTCCATTTACACACCAAAGCTGCTGCTCCTGATGCACATGAAACAAGCTCTCATTACTTGTGGGATTTTTCTGTTGCTTTTGAATGCTTCAGTAATTTCAGTGAAGTTTTGTATCCAATGGAGAGACAACACTTTGTATGAGCAGTAACAGGTGGGAGGCACCTGAACCACTGAGGCTCTACTGCAGTTACCTGCTGTGCTGAACCAGCTTCTTTCTATGGTAATTAGGATGCTGACAAAACAAAAAGACCAGCAGTGTCTTGAGATGTGTAGGAAATAAAAATTAATTTTAAGGTGACAGGATTCAAACAGTTCCTCTGTTATGGCAATCAAAGGTTCTTTTCTTACCCCCAATAACACATACATCCTGATCTGTCCCTTATTTAAATAAGTTAGCTCTCTTTCCCAGTCCAATTCCTTTCTAGTGCTGTCAATATAACAATCCAATGCTTATTTTGGATTTTCTTAGAGCATTTTTGGAGTGACAGTGGCTAAATCAAATGTGTCGAGTTTTTTTCTCTGAGAAGCAGAACACTTTAGGAGGATTAGGAACCAGGAGATGGAGTGAACCACCACCAGGGTCAGTAAGAGACAGGAGTGTTCACCCATTGGCTTACTTGCCTATTAATCCATTTTCAGTTTCAAAGGCAAATTTGATGCGCTCTACTTGTAATGGGTCTTCAATAACCTGTTAGGAAAGAAAAGTATCAAGTTATCAGTGTGTGATGCTGTATCTATTCTATGGAATGGTTTTACCCACCCCCAAAAAACAAATAAGACTGTGAAGTTTCATGTCACTGGATTATCAAGACAGAAATTTAGGAAGTAATAAGACTTCACACTGAAGGATTAAAATAAGTGTTGATGTTAAAGTTACCAATGCAAGCCTGACTTTTTTTATTATACATCAATACAAAAATCTATCCTGTAGAAGTCTTTACCCTTCACTTACCAGGATCTCATGGAGTAACTGGAATATGTTTTTCAATTCATGAGGTGGAGCAGTTTCCAGTTGAGTCTGCATGTAAAAATAAAGTTAGTTAGATAGCAAAATATACTGATGAAGCAAAGAATTCCAAGTCACCTTTGCAGATTTTTGAACATTCATTAATTTAAACAGTAAAGACCTAAGAAAACCTAAACCCCAACACCCCCTCCAAATCCAACAACCCGCACTGATTGTTCTGCGGTGCTGTTAGAATGCACAACACACAGGATGACCAAAAGCTGTGAGAAACGCTGATGGGACAGGCTGGTGCTGTTTCTGTGTGTACCTTGATGAAGTGCAGCACAGTGAAGGAGAAGTGCTCATTGCAGAAGCAGCAGTACACCACCATCTCGATGAGCACCGACAGCGAGCCCGTCAGCTCCCGCAGCGCGTGCATCACCTGTGGGCACAGCACACCCTTCACACAAAGCTCTCTTCCAGAAAATTCTGTGACACAACGTTTGTCCTTCCCAGGGAGGATGCAGCTCTTTTTCCCAGGCAGAACTCCTGCCCTCACAGCATTTCTTCAGCTCCTGATGCCCACCTCCAAAGGCCTGGTTGAGCATCATTCACTAAGTCAGATCAACCCAAGTTAGCACCTGCGCTTGACATGGTAAAAAGCTGCACAGGCCCTTGCAAAATGTGCATAAAACCAGACTGTGCATAAAACAAGGCCCCAAAGCTTAAGGACATATGAAGAGCTCAAACTAAAGGTGCCTTCTTGTTTAGGCTCAAAATAGCCACTCCTTTTGGATATTCAGTATTTTTCATGAAAGAATGTGTCAAAGGAATATATCAGGTTAAGTTTTTAGGTTCAAGCAGGGCAGAATTTAGAACGGATACCTCCATTAAGTAGGGTTTTCCCTCAGACAGGAATAGCAAGGCTTCCACTTCTTCATGGAGTGCCAGAAGTGGCCCTGAAGCGGTGATGCTGAGAGGTGGACGCTGCTTAAAGAGACCAGGAGCTATAATAGCAAATACAAAAACAATCCACTCATAGATTAGTTTGCTCTAACACACCTTGAACACACTGCTGCTCATCTGCCACCATGAAATCCCTCATGACACTCATCTCAACTAGTTTATAGCTTGTGTGCTACCAGTCCAATAACAAATCTCTTGCACACTGAAATGTCACTTATTTTAGTGACAACAGACAAAAAACCTGCAAGAAGGTCAAAGCAAAATGTCCACACACTATCAATACTTTTGAATTTTAGTTTTACTCCCAATCACTCTTGCACACTCATCAAATCCAGAATATTTATAATTCTCCTGTTACCTTCTGATTTTTGACTGCTTTCAACCTCAGACAGAAATAAAGTTACTATTTTAAAAGACAACGTCATATTCCTTCTTCCAGAAACTGAAGATTTTAACTTATTCCTTTATTATCTTATCTTTATTTGGCTATTTCTGCCTCTTGTACGAAGTAAATCGTAAAGTGTTTAATTGTCTGCTATTCAGTAGCTTATCTAAAATACTCTTCTTTAGATTAGCAAAAGACAGCACAAGTCTAAACAAAATACAGCCTGTGAGTCTGTTCAGCCAACAACACAGCTCAACTCACACCAGGAAAGACCTTTTAGGCACATGGGGAAGGGAACAAAGTACAAAACTGTTAGTATTTTGAGGGATTGTAATGTTGATACTATCTGTTTCCCACAGCCTCCCAATACATTTACAGCAAAATCAGAAGTATTTAAACTTGCCTCAACCATTTTTGCCTTAAACTCAAAATTACTGTATTTTCCTCACTAATATTAAGTTACTCCCAGTCAATGTAACTGAAATGCCAAATGACCAAAAGACAAAAACCCAGTTCTTACCAACATTTCTTTGTGAGGAGACGTCAGAGTGCAAGACAAGTAGTGCTACAGTGTTGTGAAGATATCCAAACTCACGTGCCTGGGCTGAACTCCACCTGCGGTTCTGCTTGAGCCAAGGACAGGTTTCATTAACTTTGGTTTATTTAACAGACTTTGTTAAGTCAAAATAATGCTCTTACAGTCCATCACCATGGTACAATACTTTGGAGTGGGTAAAAATTTTATTGTAATCAAAAACATCATGCTCAGTTCTGCCAAAAGAGTTATTTCCATGCTAGACATAGGTGGGCTCATGCTTGGATGAGGTTTATAGAATAATTGAAGGATTTGTCTATTTTATTACATTAAAACTATTTATTCATAATTTAAATATCATAAAAATGTGGGGATGGCTAAAGTAGAGTACAACAGCTGATTTTACCTGGTTGCTCTGCCTGTTGGGGCCAAGGAGAAAGTTGACCATGTGCCTCAGGGCAGAGTGTCTGAGGAGAAGACTGCTAGCCCTTATTCCCTGCTGTAAAACAAAAACAACAAATTACCTTCCTGTGCAGGTGAAGAATTAGTACTCAAGACAGCACAAGTAAAATACGCAGGCCAAAACCTGCATTTTCCACTCTAAAACCTCCACACTAACCCAACACAGATCAATAAGGTACACTGCTAAAGAGCTGTCTCATTCTACACAGCACATTACACAAACCAGAGCAGAATCAGCAGATGCACAATGTCTTACAAGAAAAAAATGAAGGCAAAAAGGATAGAGAAATAGGAATAGTAAATTCAGTCAGTTATTCTGCTCCCCATTGAATAAAAATCCAAAATCCTGAATGCTTGATTTATATATCAATATATGTATATAATTTTTTTTAAGAACAACTCCATATAATCCTTCAAAATTCAGACACTGGGAATGAAATTTTCCATTCGTATATATTGCTGGTATATTTTTGTGTGATTTTATCCTAATTCATATTTAAAAAACAAACCAAACCTCCTTACTCCCAATAAAACTTCCGAGTTTCACTATGCTGAAACCCTTCTATGACTAAAGATCACTAGTTGCTTTATTAATGTATTTTAAAAATTGAATTTAAAAACTATGTTTTCTTACCTTCTGTACAAAGTTATTGAATAGCAAAAAGTACTGAGCACAGTTTTTACAGTTTTCAGGTACATCTTTATCCAGCAGAGCAAGTAGCACCTCCAGTAACTGATGTAAAGTTTTTAGCTGTGGGGAAAAAAAAAAAGATTTTTAATCTGTCTACTGCTTAAAAACCCAAAGTGCTTCAAATAACTCCTGGGCAGGAAGAGGTGAGCATTAACCTATTCCAGAAATGAAAAGCTACAGCCAGGATCAGCTCTGCAGAGCAAGAGCCACCAGGGAGAGGCAAGAAGGGGATGTTTGGAGAGGAGGTGACACTCACTCACCTTCTCCTGATAAAGCAAGGCACTGTCGAGGGTTTTTTCAAGGATAGTGGCCACAGCAAGTCGCACCTCCCGCACACTGCATTCCAGGAGGAAAGTCCTAGAAGAGAAAAGGTGAAGTTGCAAAGAGAACTGGTATCACCCTGTACACACAATTGCTGTGATTAAGAGTGGTGTTTAGTGTTTATTATTTTAATAGTCCAGATAGTACATTTTGTATTGTATTTTTGTGGGTAAGCTTTAACTTACGTTTACACACTCCTGCTTGTAGTAGAGCTTATAACATCCCTATTGAAATATTTATTAATTTACATTAAAAATGCTCTCATAGGATGCTGTTTTTCCATGCACATTAAAGATAACATTTTCTTTACATTGACACACTTCTTTCAGCATGTCAGATCTCCAATAATTTGCTTTCAAAGCACCTATTAGCTGATCCTTAGCTTGGCAAGAAGAAAATCTTGCCAGTTCATCTGTGATCTTCGTCAGGTAAGTATTTAACTTACCTTACCCCCAACACTTTCACCATGTTCTCCTTTCTCACCATTTGCAGGGCTGACCACACAAACTTAAACACATTTCAAGTCCCTTCACTGAATTCATCACCTGCATCCTCCTCCATGTACACACTGCACTATCTAATCTGATTTTCAGCATTCTCAGAAAGCTGCACAGAGGAAATACTAGAAATAACTCCAAGTCATTATCTAAAGTGTCTGTTTAAACAATGTGCACAGTCAACTTTTTGGGCATACATCATGTTAAGAGGAAGCTTTATCCACACATGAGACACAAAACACCTCAGACAGAATTACCAGGACTTACTTTACAAGCTCCCGGCCCTCTGGCCCAACGAAATACTCAACCAACCACTGACAAGCATCAATGCTTTTGGAGAGCAGTGCATCTATGGTGGCAATCCATTCTTCTGTATCAGCCCTTCAACAAAACAGGGACAGCTATCAGTAATCCAAGAGGAAAAAAACACCTCCCAAAAATAAAGTAGTTTCTTGTTTGCCTTACCTGAGTTTCTTCTTGGTTCGGAGATAGGTTTGGAAGAGGAATTGGACTGCCAGCTGTAAGCTCACCTTTGCCATGCAGGGATAATAGGGATGCTTTACCTTAGTCTGAAAGAAACATCAGATTTACTCCAGAGCAGAAGGATGCCTGCAGAACTCATGTTGTCTCTTAAATAAATCAGCATGTTCTATTTAAGTTATTTGCTTCACTTGGAAAAAACAAACCACGGCATTTTTCTGTGCTAAGTCAGTCTCCAGTGCTGACTGTGCTACTTAATAAATATGCTAAAATAGGAGAAAACTTGCTGTAAGGGCCAAAAAATTTAATGAATGCTGATTGTTTATGACTCCATTTAGAAAAACATAATTAAGAAACTATTACCAGTTAAACTCTTTTAACTTTGAGGTAATTAACACCAACTTTTGGACCTTCCATTTGAAAGCTCAGTCTGCATACTATAAAAGGTACGGTTTATTAAATAAATTTAAATGATGTTTCTCCCAGTACTAGAAAAGGAGGCTGGAGTTTGCTGAGATAAATGTTATCAGCACCAAAAATTACTGAAGACAAGGAATAGCTTGTCTGGAAAAGCAAAATCATGTCAACTCTTCTCTTCCAGTTTTCCTGGTTTGACCAAATAGCTTTTGTGACCATTTTACCCATCATACTTTGAACACTCCAAGATTAAAATCCAGGTACTTACAGCATTCAGGGAGGCTAATGACAGAACAAAACTGAAGTAGTCACTACTGTATACATCTCTGTTCTTCATAAATTTCAAGTTTTCATCTCTAACCATCTATAAAGTAAAAGAAGGAAAAAGAAATGTTGTCAAAATACACTTCTCTAACTAAATCTTCATCTTTTATGTTAATGTATGGTGTTTAAAAATCAGTGTCAAACTTACTCTGTTTTCCTTCTGAATCCCTACTTCAGCAGAGGGAAAAATACATAGAGGAGACTTAAAAGACCTGGTATAAAACCAGCGATTCTCATTCAAAGATATTACAAAACACTAGATGAGGAATTTAATCATTTGGCCATTAAAGGAGAAAAGGAAGAAATTGCAGATAAATTCTATTTTTTGCTTGTTTTTAATGAACAAGCCAAGAGAACACCCCTCAAACTAGAAAGCCTTGCCTAATAATTTTAGATGCAGAGAGCAAGGAGTCCTGGTGTAATTACAAGCTGCAGCCACAATAAGGTATTTAAATGCCAAGCCTTTATTTTTTCAAATGAAATTTTGCTGTAAGACTCAATACATTGGAGCCAAGTTCTGTTCACTGCAATAACAGAATGCCAGCTACAAGAATGCCCAAAGTGGCTGTGAATGCCCTGAAACAGCCCATGTGGAGGGCCAGACACAGCCTGCAGAGTTTATTCTCCCCGTGTGTGTGATGCAGGCTCTCATCACTGCTCCTCCTCTTTCTACATTCTTGTCAACTCAAGAACTTGAGGATCACTGTAATTTGCCATCATCTCCATTACTTCTCAAGTGCACTCCAAATGAAGCACCTTCTCTGCTGTTGTCTCTCCCTGCCTGCAATGCTGACTGCTGCCAGATCTCATGTTTGATTCATCTGCCTGCAGTTTCTTCAAAGCAAAGAACTGATGGGCCAATTTTGCGAGAAGGTACAGCTAAACTTGCAATCACATATCACTAAATAGCTTGTTAGTAACTTTATGTCAGAATCCAGAATTGCTTGCTAGTTTTGCTACAAGGGAATTCAAGGTAACCTTTGAAAGTAACTATTTCTCTTACTAGAGCAGAATTTAGTGGCCACTTTCAGGGTGCTTTACCTGGTAAATTCGCACAGGCATTTTCTCCACAAAGAGCCCCTTTTTTTCTCCTTTTCGAACCAGCTTAGTCAAGATGGACAGACGGTCACTGTTGGGCCTGTGGGGTCGAGGTGATGACTGGGGAGAAATTTCTGGTGAAGAGGGAGCAGATCTGAAATAGAAACAAGCTGAGGGTGAATAAAGAAATCCTACAACAGATCTGTAATTTAGGTATAAAATACCAGTGCAGCCAGAGTGATCCTAAGGCAATTTTAGTGGCAGCCTGAATATTCCTTGAGGCTGTCAGCTTGAACTTGCTGCAATATTAACAGTAAACAAGCAGCTTAAAAACCAACTCAAAACAACAGAAGGGTCAATACATTGCTTTGCTGGACAGGAATTATTCAATTCTTAGCTGTAGAGACAGGTCTAGATGTCAATATGAGAGAAATCTTTATGGATACTGTAAAGGGTTTGCTCTTGCACCACTTTGTCTTAATTTTCTTCTGCCTTCACTCAGAGTCAGGATAGAACTACAAGAGATGGATTTTTTCATGTTTGGGCTCGGTTGTCTTATCTAAAGTACAGAGAGTTCTTGCAGCTCTTCTAGCTACCAGCTAAAAGCAAGCAAAATGGAGGTAGATCTAGCTAGTTACAAGGGCCTTGAAAGCTAAACAGTGCAATAAAGAACTGTAATAATAAACACCTATATTATTTATACTTTTGACCCAATAACCAAACCCCTGTGACATGCAGTGCAGCACTAACTATCCAACGAAAAACTACTTCCTGAAACTAGGAAGAAGGAATAAAGAAGGAAGAGAATGTCCAAGAACCTCCATCTTGTCCGATACCTACTATTAGATTCTAAAAACCCCAAACTCCAAACCATGTGAAATGACACACTTCTATTTAACTACACACCAGTGATTCTAACTCTATCACTCAAATTTGGAAGATCTGTCCAAAGCCTCAACTCCAAAGCAGCGTTCCTCTGGGGGTCAGTGTCAGAAAGGAAAGAAAGTTCCAAACTCCCAGGGCTTCTGGATTCCAAAAGGTACAAGAGGAACTTACAGGGAGAGGTCCTCAGCTTCCTGACGCACGACACTGACTCTGCTTTTCTTTGGTAGGACAGGAGAGTTCTGCTCGGACACTCTCTGGTAGAACAGCATGTAGGCGTTCCAGTAGCGCCGGCGCACGTCGGGGTAGGGATTTGCTGTGGGGGGAAAAAGGCAGCCCATGAAGGCCCTTGAAGGTTTAGCACCTTTCCCAATTCCTATGTGGAAGCAAAACTGGGGGTAAAAGTAATGTGAGCTGCAGCAGGATGAATTTGCCAGATCAAAATGTGTGGTTAAAACTGTCTGAATTATGAAACAGGTGAATATTGGAAATGTACTTGGAATAAATTCCTTAAAGCATTTTGAAGTTCAACACAGTATTCTATAAAGTCATTCCCACTAGTCTCAAATAATGGCTGTTTTATGTTTGGTTGGGTTTTTAAAACTATATTAACAAGCTGCCATTTTGCTTTTCAATCTCTGCTATTAAGTCTACAAAGTGCTGAACAACAGTGAATATAGCTCAATTAATAGGCCACACACAAGCTATTCTGTCCTTCAGTAAAGGGAAGGCTTTAGGGAAAAAATGGTTCAGAAGGATTATTAGTCCAAATATCTCAAAGTATAATAACAGACTAAGCTCTACTGCTACTGAAACCAGTATGAAATATGAGGCTACTGTAAATCAGTCTGCGCTTCTGCTTACATTGATCGTAGACTTTAGGTCTGTACTCTCCACCAAAACATTCATATTCCAGGGTTTCATCAGTCAAATCAAATTCTTCAACAACAGTGTCATTAAATTTATACCACTTTCCTTTTCCACATCCTCTGTGATCAAAACAGAACAGAAACACAACAGAAACAAAGTCAGTTGAATGTCTCAGTAAAGAAACAAACCACCCTGAATAGCCTAGAAGTGACAAGCCTGAACTCACATTTGTTTTGACAGTGAGAAGAAAGCTTAGTTCAATTGATGTCAAAGTTGCATTTTAAAAAATAAGCTTGATTAAAACTTTGAGAAGCACATCACCTGCAACTCAGTGTCACAGGTGCAGCTCAGTGTCATAGGATGCCCACAAGCTGCAATAAGAATTAATGAGAATTTATTCTGTGATGTCCCACATCACTGTGTCATTGCCTCATGACAGGTGTTGAGAAAGGCAAGAGTGGTTCCAGCAAAGCTCTGGATGGCTCCATGCACCTTCCCAGAACAAGAAGCCTTTAGACAGCTCTCAAACCTCCCCCACGAACCTTCTTGCCCGTTACCTCCTGTCCTTGATGAAGGAGTAGTAGTGCCCTGCATGAGCCTGCCCGCTGTGCACAATCACACCCACGAGCTCGTAGTTCTCTGTAGGGGCAACTTTCTTCCTTGGGGAGCCTCCTCCTCCTCCTCCCTGGTCTGTGCTCCTGCCATTTTCCCCCACTTCTGAGGATGAGTCCTGACGAGCCATCCCTGACACAGTGTAAGGTTCCATGTTCAGCATCCAGGGAAACTGTTTGGAGAGATATTCTGGATTAATTACGACACTGCAGTGTGTACATGCTTCTTGTAATTTTATGAGAATGGTATCAATACTTCCCACAAAGGAAAATATGGAACTTTACTTCTTATGCTTATTACACAGATGTTAAATAATAAATTCTCTTTAAGGAAGTTTTTAGCCTTGCTTTCTGAAAGGACCCTGAGAATGTTGCTAACAAGGAAAGCTCTATGGAAAAACACTTATTTTCTGTAGCACTACCATGTTGTAAGTGTACACTTACTCAAAATCCTTGCATCAAAACATGGGGAAAAGAAGGAAGAATGAATAGAAAGAAGAAGAGACCACTACACAAAGTAGCTGGGGAAGGCACCATAAAGAGAAGTTTTCTTACCCTTATTTGTTCATCATATTTAATAGAACGGCCACTCTCCCAGTCAAAGCCAAATCTCATCAGGTGAATCACCAGCAGGCTTGGCAAGACCTTAATGCAGGTTCGCTTCACTGTAGTTCTCTTGAAAAGAAACAAGAATATCACCTCTATCTGACACCCCAGGCAATCTGCAGCATCCTTCCTGAGATTCCCAGTGAAAATCCAGCCACGGGAAACAGGCTGTCCATGGGATGACTGGGATACATCTCAATACATTACATAAAGCTGTACCATCCTGCCATGCCTCTAAACTTTCAGTTTACAACAGGAGTTACAGGCATTGAACCTTTTGTCTTCAATGTGGCAAGAGTGAGCAGCATCTAAGCATGGTTTTCATGACCATGTAATGCTTACAAACTGCACATGAATCTTCCTTCACAAAAATTAAGAATCAATACCTTTTCTTTGCACTTTTCACAGTAGTATGCATTGCTTCCTTCCAGAACCTCTCCTCTAACAAACTGATCCAGTGATATTTCCAGGCTTTGACATGAAGTCACACCCAGGTTGAGAGCCATGAAGGCTTCCTCACGCTCATACCTACATTCAAGAAGGAAAACAGATTAGGACTCACTCAACTGGCAGGAACAAGACATATGTTTAGGAAAGAATATTGCATTTGCCCTACAGCTATCAAAGCTGTGATGCTCACAAATCTACTTTGACCTACATATTTTAATAGTTCTGGGAGCACATAACTTGGTAACTGATGCACTAAATGTGACTTTACCTGTGAGGACAATCCTTGCAGATCTTCTGATCAGAGAAGATTCCTTGAAAAGTATTCTTAAATATTTGGTCTCTTCCTATTTTCTGTTGGAGATATAAAGTTAGACATCAGTTAGACATATTGCAGGGTGGAAGAACAATAAATCAGTAGGAATTTTACACTCCTGAATGCTGTGCAGATTATAAAATAAACCAAATGGCTCTCTGCCTTCTTTTCTAAAGATCAAAGCAAAAAGAGAAAAAAGGTACCAAGGATATGCATATGAACCAGAAAAGAAATTGCTGAGGTTTTTACCTTGAGGTACTCATCCATTTGATCTATAAGACTGGTGAAGAACTCATAAGCATCCTGCTGCTCTCTTACATAAAGTTCCTTATTCCACATCTTAAAAATCTATATAAAATATAAATATATGTTAAAAGGTGATTGTTTCATGCACATATCACTAAGAAAAGTAATTTTTTATATAAATTATTTATTTTAACATGTTTTGATTTTTTAAATTAGAACTTACTTTATAAATTCTGCAATTAGAAAAGGGTGAATAAATGATTACTTTTTAAGTAGAAAAGCTATAAATTCTAAACAAAAAGATGCAATACCTTCCAAAAGTTCTCAGGTACATAATACTGCAGCTTGCTTTCCATCAAATGACCAAAAAGAGATTGAACTTGATAGAACACATTGTCATCAGGATTGTCTGTATCATCATCAATGGAAAGTAAGGCCTGGAAGGAAATGAACAACCTTATGAAACTGTTTTTTGGAGAAAATCATTACTGTAAGTTGCCACGGCACACAGCACTACAACTTGAAATGTACATATTTATTGTGCATATTTATACATACACAGTTTTTTATCTTACAATTGGTGCTAAGATGAAGTGGTTCAAGTAATTCCAAAAAGAGGACTTTATTGGATGCTGAACTAATTACCTCTGGGAGACCAGGCTGCATATACAGCTGCTGGAAAACAGCATTCATGTAACAAGTGGCACCACCATTCTTCAGTCCCACAAATCCAGAAATGGAGCGACTGTCCACTGGTGGAAGGTACTAGAATGACAAGCACATTTTTTGTCCAAATAACTTATTAAAAACATGAGACATTCTATAGATTTTTATAACCACCTTTATAGTGTAGAATCACAGAATAGCTTTAAGTTGGAAGGGACCTTAATCCAGTTCCACCTCTTGTTATGGGCAAGGACACTTTCCACTATCCCAGGTTGCTCCAAGCCCTGTCCAACCTGGCCTTGAATTCTTCCAGGGATGGGGCAGCCACAGCTTCTCTTGGTAGGATTTCTCCACCCTCATAGGGAAGAGTTTCTTCCTAATGTGTAACCTGAAACTCCTCTCTTTCAGTTTAAAACTCTCCCTTGTATGTGAGCTGTCAAGAACAATTTAATGGAGAACCAGGAATACAAATTCTGAAAGACTGCAACACCGCTGTATATATGGTAATTTAAATATTTAACACGTTGCACAACACTTTTGAAAATGGCCTAAAATGTAATAATAAATAAAATTTGTGATATTTAGGAAACACTTCTTCCTTACTCAGAAAATAACAGACAAAGACACACTGGAGTATGTGCTTCTGAGCAAGATCAAATGTATCTGCATTTACCCTTAGCTGCGTTGTGGCATTTTAAATTGAAGACCACAGAAATCTCATGAATGAAGCAATAAAGTAAACCATACACAGCACTCCAAACCATGCTAACGCAAATAAAAAAAAGGCTTCTTGCTTACATCAAACTCCTTGGTGAGTGCAGGGTCACACTGGTGGTGCATGGAAAGCAGCTCCTTTGTAATAAGCTGGAGATTGGAGGGAGAGCTATCAGCCAGCATTACCAGCACCTCATAAGCAGCTAATCTGCTGTCTGCTGTACTGCACCTGCAAAGAAATCCACATCTGAGAACTACAGGCTAGATGACTCAATTATTTCTAATTTCAGAAAGCTGTATTACTCAGAACAAGCAACAATTAATGTTCTAAAGAACACTTTGAGTGATTAAACACTCCTGAGGGATTGCAGAGTGCTATTTTTTTTTTCCTTTCTTGGGGCAGGAGAATGGGGAAGAATCCAATGAGAAGAATGGCAAGAGGACTACTCCTTTAGACAAGCCTTCTTTACTGACATGGATACACTTCTAGCATTCAGTAGCAAGGAAAAGGAGGTGCTCTAAAAGAAATGGTTGCATGTCTGAGGACAGACACTCTCCATCATGTACCACTGATGGAGACAAAATGACTTTTTTACAAGGAGGGAAGAGCTAGACCAGGCAATATACTCTCTACAAGAGATGAGCTTAGACCTGAGCTAAGGGCCAGTACAAAACCCTCCCAACTCAGCTCTTTTCAGTGGTCATTCAACACAGCAGCTCTTTCTTCTAAAGAAAAAGGTTTTATTTAGTTTACAACAGAAGAGTATGCTTGGAATGAACTGCAATGGAGCAAAGCTGGAGTAAAGCACTAAGGTGGATCAAGGCCCATTCATTTCAGGGGCTGTTAAACGCTCCTCTGGAAACTTCTTTTGGGTTTGTGGAAAGGCAGTGGGGATATGCCTGATCTAACATCAACTACTCAGTACAACACAAACAATCCAGCTGCATTAGCTCAGAACTCCACATGAGCTAATTTACACCCACACCTTCAGATATTGTATGGCCGTAACAGCAGTGACAGGAAGGAGACAACCCACTCTTTTTTCTCCATTTGGACTATATCAGCTTTCTCAGGTGCAAGGTGACTTGCTTGATGTTAGTGTTTTTTACAAAATAGGTAGGGAGAAGGGAAAAAAGTAGTGGAACTTTTGAAATTCTCTTTTACACGGAGCTTGGGAAGTTAATTTCCTGCTCAGGCTCCAATTTAGCCAACTTCCCAAGCAGTAATCAGCCAAAGGAATATTCACTCAGTTGTGCCTGAAGTTCATCATCGATCTAACAAAGCACAGACTTTGAAGTACAGAAATGCAAGGATACTGGATCAAAAAAAGTACAAAATGATGTTTGGGGATTTATGAAGGAAGTGTAGAAAATGGGTGAAATGCTCCACCACTGGTATTTGTTCCTACTGCCTGTAGGATTTATATTGACATTCTCATTCATGACATTCAAGACAAAACTCAACATGAAAAAGAATTTTTACTTTGGATGGAAGTCTTGCTGGCTGATTGCAGCACTGCCTGCTGGAGAATGGCTGTTCAGAATAATCCTGGATGCTCGGAACAGGAAATCATCCAACAATGGCTTAATCAAAGATGAACCTGAAACAGCAATCCACATCTACTGTTAAATACCTACATTATCACTGTAAACGCCAAAAAAGATGCTTCATAACAACAAAATCACTTCATGGCACCACATTAACAAATTTTTATCGAATATTAAAGGTACTGCCAAAATCCATCCTTATAGCTCTGTTCCACTTCTACTCATGTCTTCACATGACGGTCTAGTCATGTATTAATGCAGAATTCACACCAGTCTAGTCAATTTAAAGAGGAATACTCACCAACCATTTCCTTCTCTGCCCCACAGAGTGAAAGGAGAGTTTTGATGAGCCTCAAGTGTCCTGCTAACAGGATGTTATCAGCCTCACTGGTCTCACACTCTGCTGTGCGGTTGGGCTCAAAGTTGTCCAGCCAAGTGATCTCATCCTCCAACATGGCAGCTGGGCTTATCTTCAGCTGCTCCATTTCTGATGCTGCAAGGGGAAAAAAAAAAGGAACAGAGTAAAAATCAGCAGCTTTGGAAAGGAAGAATATAAATACAAAGAATTTCAAACAGTTTGTTAATGGTCTAGTTTTGCCCCCATGTGTATCAAGTAAACCTTCCACCAAGGAACTAAGTTTTCTTTCCAGAAGGAATGAGCTGCCCTGCAGCTGCCCACTGCCAAAAACAGACCATGCCAGGCACTAGCACACTGGCAGTTCTGAGCTCAAGGTGTGGTAACCCCTTTCTGCGAAAGTAACCCCTTTTTCTACAGCAAGATGTAGAATAAGCTTGGAAGCTGCCATCAGAGTGACTGAATCAGGTGTCTGCACATACTCACATGTCAGGTCATCCAGTAATTGACATCTCAGGTCAAAATATTCTGTACACTGGGACAAAAGTCTGAAACAGGTATAAACAGAAGAAAGATACTTAAAATCAAACTTTTCTCTAGCCAGTTCTTTAAAGTCTGTATGTTCTGTCCATCTAACCCAAAGCACCATAAACACCTAGGTGCATGGCTTTAAAAAAGCATTCCTTCCCAACAGCTATTTCTGAATGTTAGGAATCATATTTAATCCTCATTTCTTCCCTCATCTCATAGCAATTCTAGTTAGTTATCAGTTGACAACAGAACAACAACATGCTTTAAATTCTCAGTTACTCCTCTAGAAATTGTCTACTTCCAACATTTTCCAAATGATAATCCCTTTTCCCCCAGAGCTTGCACAGTGCTGCTCATTTCAAAATGTGACAGATTTGCTTCCTGAATAAACACCCAGTGACTTACCTCTGGTTGATTCCTCTCATGATGCTGGTTGGTGACCAAAGAGGCAGCTGGGCCCCAAGGACAACGCTCAGGAGGAACTGGTTTGGCTTTTGTACATCTGGGTGAGCTGACGTGTCTGTCTGGCTAAGGGTGTACAACTGGTCACAGGCAACGCGACGAATCTGGAATAGCACCATTGTCAACACCAGCAGTTACTCCAAGGTTGCCAAAATCCCTACTCTCCTTTTTATGCTAGAAATCTAACAGAAAACATGCACATTGCAATGTGCAAGCTATGAGCTCTGTGCCCACCAGCCAGGGTTTCTAGAAATTTAACAGACCCTGTTCATGCCTGAGTGAAAATCTCTGACAACACAAATTAATAAATACAGATAAAGGGGAAAGATGCAATGACTTCATGCAAAATAGATGGCACATGATGAAATGAAGCAAGCATAAAAGTCAATAGGTTTTTGAATATCCAAGATAATCTTAAAACAAAAAGAATGAATTTTAGGAGAGTTCCAACATATGGAATAAATTTTCAGAAGTTCAGAAGAATCCATTAAATTTTACCCAAACCAAAATTACTTGAAACTTTCCCTAAAGTACCAGTTTTACAGAATTTGTGTCACCAAAATGAGACTATTATCTTTAGACTAGTAACAGCACAGTCCTGTGCATCTCATAAATAAAGCAAGCCTAGAAACTTAAATACTACAGCATTTTCTATCAACCCATCACCAGACACTGGAATTACTAACAATTAGGCAAAGGCTATTTATTCAAATACTAATCTGTGGGAATACTTGCAATAAGCAATTTTATATTCAGACCACATGAAATTATCAAAACACACACACTTCAGAAGGAGCACTTAGAAAGTTTTCAGTGGAAGAACCTCACCTCAGCACTTGGTGATCCAAGCAGAATATCAATGATGAAATCAGCAACACAAGGCAAATTGTAAAAAGATCCTGGAACAGAAAAGTACCAGGCTATATTATTAAAAATATTATTTTAAAATAAGTCAGTTACAGTCTTGCATTAAAATACCACAAGGCCTAGAGGACATCAATACAGAAAATCAGTAAAGGCTGTTTCCTGATCTCCTTCCCTCACCAGAGGCTGCACCATGATATAAACAGCATTTTCCTCGCCTTCCTGCACCACCAGTGTTTACACTTCCTGTACACAAAGACTCAAGTACTAAACAGGAGCTATGCAAACAGCAACACTTAGAGAATTACAGACTTCAAAGGCAGTGCAAATATTTATATTCTGGCAGTAAGTCAGCTTTCCCAAAACATTTCACCAAGGCATAGCACTACATGCCTTATTTCAATCCTGGAAAAAAAATCCAAGTAATTTTAAATGAAATGTTGTGCTTTTAGCTTGAGCTGTCTCAGCTAACAAAGCTACAAGTTTCTCTTTTTTTTTTTTTTAAATTCAACTGTATCCAGAAGCCTCCTCCCACCTGGCTTACACTCCAAATAGTGAAAAATCCAATTTTTTTCCATACCTAGCTGCTGACTACGTAGCTGAAGGCAGGTTACTAGGAGAGACAAGGCTTCTCCAGCAATGAGAGCATCTTTGGTGGACACAGACTGCTGCCTCACACAGATCCCAGCGTGCAGTGCCGTGGGCTCCCCTTCGCTTCCTGAACTGCAGTTACTTCCTGCATTCAAAAAAAAAAAAAGAAAATTCATTGAAGTTTACTCAGATGTTTTCAGCTTTTGGTCAGTTCTCTGTAATTTAAAAACTTTTCTGAATGTCTCATGAATGTACATAAATTTTCTCAGATTTTTTATAATTTAATTGCATAATGTCCCAAGCTGGAGGACACCCAAGAGGATGAACATCCAGTGAATTCAGCTCCAAGCTCCTAAAGTGTTCAATTAAGATTAAACCAAATGCTTTTAGATTGGTTTAGGGACACAGTTAACCCACCTGAGCTGCTAAGTCTGTTTCTAATCCCAGCAGGAAAGAGAGTGTTGCTCTCTTTGATGGGCTGACTACTTCCCACGAGGTCCAGGCGTCCTGCAGCAGCAGCCCACGACAGGCGCATGAAACAAGCAACTGTGGAGGTGAAATCATTCACCTCCATGGTCTGGGGGAACAAGAAACTGCAGTTATTTACTGCTGTGATATTCAGCAATCTTTATCTTCTGATGAATCTATCTTCCGGATCATGTCAAATTGACATTTACATTTGTTTTCCTTTCTCTTCTCTTCTCTTCTCTATGCAGTTTCAAGGATTCAAGAGTCTTTGTTCCCAATGAGACATTGGTATTGTTACCTTAGGAGAAGTAATTAATTTTTAAATCCTCCACCACGATAGATACTCTTGCCACTTATCTGGAGGCAGTCATGCTGATTTCAATTGTTCAATCCATTTGGGAAGCACTGCCCAACAACCTAACACAGCATACTTGTCACATTAACTATGAGGTTTCTTTCAACTGGACTCAATGGGCTTTCAAATAACATTTATTTAAGGTACTGAAAAAAAAAATTCCTTTTTCTTCACAGTACTGTCAAGCAAAATTAATTTTTAATGAGCTATTTGAAAAAAACTAAAACTTGTGCAATTATTTCTAATTCAAAGTATCATGGATTATGAAGCCACGAGTTCAAGCAGGAAACTTCTCCTTTCGATTCACAGAAAATTAGTAAGAGTAAGATCTTAAGAGTTAAGCGTGACTGAAGATAAACCACAAATAAGATTTTTGTGTGCATCTATTTCTTGTAAGCACTTTTTGCTTCCCTTTGTAGTGCCAAAATAATTTATGAGAATATATTAAAATTCAGAGACACTGATGGTCAAGACTTTCAGAGGCTTTTAAACAGAGCCAGGGCAAAAAAGACAGATTGATTAAAAGTCTCTGAGTTATACAGCTGCCATCGGAGACGACACTGCTACATCAAAACCATCAAACACCTCCTTACTTGTATGGCAACTCTTGCAGCTGGGATGATCTCTTCCACCCTGATGGAGGATCTGTCAGACACAGAGAGCTGGCGGTAGGAGGACTTCTCAGGAGTTCCACAGATGGACATCTGCCTGCTCGCCTGCCGGCTGACGTTGCGGAAGGGCCGTGAGGACAGAGCTTCCACCCCATCCTTGATGAAATCCTCATCCAGCAGCGTGGGCATGGTCTGGCCAACCAGCAAGAACCTGCACTCACACAGGAAAAACATCAGGCTTGTATTTGAAAGCTTGCAGAGTGACTGAAACACAACTCAAAGTACTAATTAATCTTAAATATTAAAAGCTGCATGCTAAAAGCCAAGAAAGCAGCACTTTCTCTAATGAGAAGCAATTACATACCTTGCAAGCTGCAAGCAGATGGAATAGACTCCTTGTCTTGTTTCATAGTCCACCTCTGATGGGATGGAATCTCTCTGCATCACATTCACCACCAAACTTAAAAACAAATCGATAAGACAGACTCCATTTGGAAATGTTTCACATTAGGAGAGCTGCAATTAATTTGTCTCTATCTTTCCTTGCTCCTATTCACTCAGCTGAGTCCCAGTTCAAACTGACTTGTTTGGAAACCAACATCCTCAATTTCCCCTTTTATATCTACAGATGAAAGCTTTTTGCTCCTGCTGGAAAATGCTTCAGGATCTCTTGGGCAGAGGAGTGTCACGGATACAATTACTAAAAGCAAAGTATCCTTGATAAATCATACACTATTCAGTATTGTCAGGTCTTCCAAACCACTCACACTGGGCCTCAACTCTTACCTGAAGTCTGAATTTTCAAGATTGTAATTATAAATTTAATTTGGTTCCCACTGCATGACCTATACTTTGACTGCTTAAAATGTCCACTGGTGTGTACACAGAGGAGTGCAATGCACACACTTGGATTGAAACACTTCAATGTCAAAAACTATCCAAATATCAACTACTTTAGTACAAGCCACATTTCTGAAGCTTATTTGTGCCTAACTTGATTTTGAGGCTTAGCAACCTGTACTCTGTTAAATAAGACAGCTACTGGACAGTGGTAAAACAGCCTTGGGTGGATTTTTTTTTCTGCAAAATAAGCTGACAGGTGTATTAGTGTGCTACAGTGTGGAAATTTGAAACCACACACAACTGCTAACTGAATGAAGTGCTACAAATTGAGTCAAGGTTTTGAAATCTAACCTCAAACCTCCTGCTCTGAGGAAGTTTTCACAGAAAGACTTGGCACAGTTTCTGGCCATTTCATCATCTGCAGTTGGCATCAGCTTGGAGCTCAGCACCTATAATAAATAAATAAATAAATTAATAAATAAATAAGGAGAGTAAACTACCACCACTCTTAGCGTTCTTTACCTGTTGAAGTTTGAAAGTGTAATAGAAAAAAAAATCCACTACAAATGAAGCAATACACTTACACAAAACTGTAATCATAAGAGAAATCTCATATATTCAATGAATCTCAAACATTTAGGACAACTATGGCAACTACAGATGTTTATTCTTAACCAAAGGGCATTTTTAACTCACTGCAGTTTACATGTTAAGGGAATGGATGAAGTACAATAAAATGTCATCTTCTGGTTCACTTGGTGCTTCTTAGGAGCCAAAATTCTTTTTGGTTCTGGATTTTCAATTCACAGATCCCATAAAACACCCTACAGATGGCTTACTTATTGATTCACACCTTCTGAAATATAACTGTACTACTATTATCCTGCTCTTTCTCAGGAAATTCTAGAGGCCTTAAGAACATCTCCACTCATCCCTCCTGTTTTAAATCAGCACTAAACTTCAGA
This sequence comes from Sialia sialis, assembly GCA_009812075.1. Taxonomy (NCBI): domain Eukaryota; kingdom Metazoa; phylum Chordata; class Aves; order Passeriformes; family Turdidae; genus Sialia; species Sialia sialis. Next base: position 10,633,010 of record VRYO01002482.1, on the reverse strand, counting down.
GGGTAAATACCTCAGAAACACGACTAAAAGGAAGTCTGTGGTCTCTGTGGGCCAGTTCTCATTTATGTTTATAACCTGTTTTACTTCACAAAAAAATACCCAACACCCAAACAAACAAACCCACCAACAAAACCCTGGCAAAAACCCCAAACCCAACAACCAAACCAATCCCGGCCCCTCCCAAAATCCCAGAAAACCCCACTGATATTATTTGCTTTCTTAAAAAGTCTTCTTGGCATGTAGAGCCAACAATGCTACAAACAAAATGCATCTCTTCCAGGTTCACAGATCAGAAGAATGTTTTAGGGAGTTCCAGGCATGAAATTTGATAATTCCCTGGACATCTGCAACATTCAACTTTCATTTCTTTCATATGTTCTGCAAATTTCCTGTGCATATTTATTTCAGAAAGCAGTTCAGACTGGTTCCCATATTTTCACCAGATCACCAGCTGAGGGGATAAAAAAAACACATATTCCTTTTCCTGAGAGAAACCATCTTCCAATTGGCATGACTGGAGCTGAGGAACAAGTCCACTCATATAATCTACATATGTAATCCAATTTATTGCTTCTCATCCCTTGCCAGAAAAGCAAGCAATTTATTACTTGCTTTTATTATTTTATCTGGCACAGAAGCAGCAGATAACTATCCCATCCTACTGCAATGTAACCTGTCAGCTCAACAAGACACCCTGAACCATTTGCTTTGAGTTGTAGGACTTGTCAACATATTCTGAAGACATAATCAAGTATCTTTCACTCCAGCTGTACAGAAAAGGGGGAATCCTAAGGCAGGAGTGTGATGACAGTGTAGGAAGATGAAGAGCTAACATTAGACTGTGGAGACCTAAAGGGAAGCAACCATGAGGAAATTCCTACAGCAATCTTGGCACACATCATGAAGGAAAGAATAATTTTGTCTAATGTTCTGAAAGCAGTTGGTAATTAGTCCTCCAACCTCAAGTTGTTCAAATCACATTTGTCATGTGTCCTTATAAACAGTGGGACCTGCAAGTAGAACTAAACACTGAGCTTTTAGAGGGCAGGTTACTGTGTCCTACCAACAACACCAGCAGAACTCCTGCAATCCTTAAAATCCATTCACTGAACTCTAGGAAAGAATGCCCAATCCAGCATTTTGGCTAAGTAATTTAGGAGAATGTTTAGGGGTAAAAAAGTTCTATGTATTCCACGCTACAGGCCAGAGGCCTCTTGGTAAAAGCCCTGAACATTCGGATGGTGAAAATTCTTCCCAGCTGAATGCTTTGTATAAACACTCCTCCTTAGACAGAAAATGGGAGACTTATACAGCACAGGACAAATTTAATCAAGCAAAGCCAATCCAACTTAAAATAGCTCCCATTAATTTTTAAGGGTCAACTTTCTTTTATGTATTTTTTATATATACACACACTAAAAATTGCATATTCAGAGACCTAGAGATTCAAGCAGGAATTTTATCTAAACAGGAAGAATTTGATGTTTCTTTGTTCCTCTCCACTTACTTCAGAACACTTCTTCCACCTTGCAAATCACACAAAGAGGGGCCTGGTTTCTCATTTAAGTCTCTGAAAGGGAACTTTCTTCCCCTTCATTCTATATAATATTTACCACATGCATAAAAGCAGCCTGTGTCACAATATTTGTATTTTTCATGATGACTCCATTACAGTGGACTCCTTGCCAAAAAACCTGGAAATACTTAACTCTTACTGCTTAGAAAGCAATTTTGTTTTCTTACCTCTAAATTGTAGAGCACTCTGAACGTAGACATGCCTGGAGCAAAAGATCTGAAAAGACTTTCTAGTATTGAACTGGCACTGGGCTGATGTTGGTGTTTTGAAGACAAGGATGGGGATTTTGAGGACTGAGAGCTGGATTCTGAAAGCAGCGTTTTCTAGGAGGAAAAAGCCACAGAAGAAATATTTTGAGATTCCTGTGTTTTGCTGTAATTGGGAATACATTTCTTACAACTCTCTTAACTCTGGCTGCTTGGAAATAAGTCAATAATGAACACTGAGTTAACAAACATTATTTTGCTGTAGTTTCAAACCCTGTATGTATAATAATCTGACAGGGAATTTAAGGAAGCTGGTAGTAAAATCCTCTTTGTGTAGCTCACCATGATCAATTTTTTAATTCATACCTTCCTTCCCAGGGAATCAAGCTGATCAAGAGCCTCCTGAATAGCTGGGTCAGTGGGAATCAGGAGCAGAAGTTTCCTCACTCGCAGTGTTATCCTGAGAAGAAATCAGAAGTTACATGCACAAAACAAGGGCTCAGCCACACTGCACATGATGGAGTGAGTATTCAAACTGGGCACTGTGAGCAATTCTTTAATTCTCAGTAACCATTTAATCTTCCTACCTTGGCTCCTCCAGGTTGGCAAGCTGGTAAAGCATATCAAACACATTACACACGAGAGCCATGACGACTCCAGGCAGGGATTTCTCCTGAGAATTAAGCAGAAATACAGAGACCTTTTTCTCTCTTCTCTCTTACCCCTTACATGTAAATTTAACAGAGCTCTTCACTGAAGCCAATGGCCCAGATGCCAACCTGACCCACACAAATCCCAGCTACTTTCTAGGCTGAGACAACATTTACATCATTCCATTTCCCTTTTAACAGTCAAGTTTTGAAGTCAGCTGTTATGACAAGCAAAATACAAAGTAGACCAGGAGTGATCTGAACATGCCAGTTGACGCTTCTTAGTTTACTTTCATACTGCAGCTTTATTAGTAGTGAAAATGTGGAAATCTCTACCCTCAACAAATGCACAGTCTCAAAATTAAACTAGATGGGTCCTGTTTATTTAAAAGACCCTGTGGGGATGAATGAACACCAAGCTACCATGGCTGTAAAGTCCAGCCTGCATGCACAAGGCAGCTGTGTATTTAGGTGATTTGTTTCAATTGCAGTTTGAAAGCAAAACCACATTACTAAAGATTGGAAGATCTTGTTGGAGCTCCTACTCTCTCCCCACCTACCCCTGCTTCAGGAAAAATCTGAGGGAAGGCTTCAGGTCATATTATGCTGTACCTGTTCCATTGCATAGGATGAACTAAAAACACTGCTGCTGTTGCTGGAACTGCTTGAGGAATCTGCAGAGGTCCCTGATGGAGTCCCACTTCCTGATGTTTTTACTGTAAGGATTTGTTCATCAGAGAAGCCCAGCTGGTGGAGTAGTTTCTGATCTTTGTTTACTGTTAGCTGCAAGAAAAAAAATCAATGTTTAGTTCTGGGAAAGACTCAATTTCATAAAGAATGGGAATTCTTTGTAGTTAACATACCAGGCTATCATTGGCAAATATCTGTATATTTTCCACAGGTGAATTCAACATCTTTGCAATCTTCCACCTGACACTTCCTACAGTTTCATTGCTATGAGCCTGTGAAATTAAAGAACACTGGTTCAGTAAGTCTGCTTGAGCAGTAAATGCCAAGAAAAATTAAAATCTTCCAGAAGAATCTTCTTGCATAGGGTGGTAAAAGTATTGCTCACAAGAGTAACAGGACAGAACAGCACAGAAATGCTCCAACACCCACAGTGAGCAAAAAACTTATTTTATCCATCCTGGAATTCATTAATGATCAGAATACATTTGGTCCACACACACTTCTCTATGCATATTTTTAACATTTTCAAGAAGAGCTTTCAATGTGACATGAGCCTTTATAACCATCTTACTCTTTTCAGTCCAGGCATAAAACCCTCCCATGACACACACAGGCTGGGCACACCTACCTCTATGGTGAAGGTATCTTTGGTAGACTCATAGGTGACATTAAGGGTTAAAAGATGTCCATGGAAAGAGGCACCATGAGGTAGAATAGTTCGGGGAACAGAGTAAAGGTCCTACAGGAAGAGAAGGATGACAGTCAATATCTTGAAAACAAAGACATTTCTGTGATGGTGAGTAACTAGGGTTGCATGTTTAAATAACTTCGACTGTTTTTAATAAAACTGGAAGTTGTGTTCTTAGCCTTGCCTAGTAGGAAATTACACATCTTACCTCTATTGTTATCACATAACGCTCTGCCAACAGCAGCAGTCTCTCAATTATTACAAGCTTAGTTGACCTAAAGATAAACATTGAAAACAAGAGTAACTTGTCTGGCAGATTCATTTCCAACACCCACGAGTAACTACCATGAATTGCCTGGTTTTGAAGGTACCTCCTTAAACTTGGAGCTAATTCAGCAGAAATGAACTAGGAAAACAGGCCAAGAGGTTTGTGTTGTACTGCTTGAGATGTTGCCAGCTTCAGAGGAAGAGTCATGTTTCTAAAAGTCCCACCCTATGCTCCTATATTTAAGTTACACATATTCAGGTATGACTAAATTAAGCTTGAGGTTGAAAAAACAATCTTTTCTCTCCTAATTTCAGAAGAGCCACACCTAAATCCCACTGCCTCAGAAATATTACACAGCAATAGGCTGGTAATAACCTGTGGGGCTTTTTGTTTTGCTTGGCTGGTTTTGGTTTTTGGAGGGGCTGGAGGCAGGGTGTTTTTTTTAGTTTTGATTAGCTGTTTTGGGGATTTTTAATGTCTGTTTGGCTTTGGTTTTCTTTGTTTCCTTGCTGAATTTTTTTAAACACAGGTTTTTCAAAATCTCTGGAACTCCTATTGCATAGCAATTGGAATATTCAACTGAGGAACCACCAGAATGTACAACCACCAATTACCGAGAATTTTAATTAGCACTCGAAATCCTGTGGGAAGCAGCTGGGAGCAAATGTCTACTGCCACATTTACTCCTTGAGAGGGTGGCCTACCTGTAAGGAGACTGAACTGATGTTGCCACTGTAGGCATGGCAGTTGCTGTAAGCATTTTTGTAGCTCTCGTGACAGCATGTGTTAATGTTGGACCACCGAGTGCAGAGCTGGCTGCCTGCAACACAGAGCACAGCAAGGGACAGTCAGGATGTCCTGGAAAGCTCAGAGGACAAAAAATATTTGTGGAAATTATTCTTATTCTAAGATAGAGAACCAAAAGGATGTAGGCATGAGAATAATTAAAATTTGTCCTTTACCTCTAATCGTGTGTAGCAATCAGCAATGAATTTCTTGTGCAGTGATACTGAATCCTAAAGATAAAATGTACAAATTAATTAGTATTTACACTAAGATTATGGGAATTCCTCATAAATTGACAGCTGACATCACACAGCTGAACATGCAGAGTATCAAGACTTCATGAAAGTCAAAGCACATTTACGTACAAATACATGCCCACCTTTTTCAATCTGGGAGTTAGATTAATATAGCTATAATTTATTATCAGTTGAATAGCTTCATTGGCAATTTCTTCATCTGGTGACTCCATTGCAATCTTCCAAATGAAATCCATTCCTATCAATTCCAGTTTTTCTACGCTCTACACAGAAAGAACAACAGTAAAACATGACTGGATTTCTTACACAATAGTGAGGTGAACCACAGGGGCAAAACTGTTGGAAAAGGATCTTTTGAATAAAACTTAATTTTCTTTTCCAACATGCTGCCAAACTTTGGCACAATGCAAAGCTAAACCAACTGCTGCACATTTGTGCATTTATACAAGAAAAAAAAATTGTTTACTGGTGGACAAACAAGTTCCAAAGAACAATCTCAGTCAAGCCAACTGAAAAACCAAAAAATTAAAAAGCACGGAGAAATTTAATTTAGAATGGAATTTGTTTCAAAAAAGTCAGTATGATAACTAACCATACAATAAACCACCACAAAACCTGCTAAGATACTTGGCAAAAGATTCTGCATTTGAAGTAAGTTCTCTGTGATAAAGATCTAAAATGCCTATGGAAAACTACTTAACACATAACCATTAATTTAACAATACCACTGAAGGATCAGAGTTAAAAATTATAGTAGGTTAGAATTTAAATATGATAAGTCTAACTCCCATGCAAAGAAGAAAAATAAAAAAATAATTTTAAAAAACGACTTTCTCTGCTAGGGAGAAGAAAAAAAAAAATCGCACACTAGAATTCATGATTATTTAAAAAAAACAGTTCAGTCATTCTTCCTGAAAAGTTTTACAAGCTACAAACCAGCTTCCAGCTAACAATTGCTGAATTTTAGCTGTTGGAATTGGCAAAGTTTTAGCTTCAAAATTTAACAGTGTTAATGCTACAAGGGCGATCTGGTCATTAATACAAAGATGACCATGTCAAACAGCTGCTACACAATCCTTGTCACCTCCTCCTGTCCCTAAGAGGACACAGGGAGGACACAGGAATGAACTTGCCAGAACACACTCACCAGCTGAGTTCCTTGCCTCTTCAGTCGATGGTCACACAGATTCACATTTTCAAAGAATGTCTTAAATAAACTAAAACCTGAGAGTGAAAAGAAAGGTGCAGGTTTTTTATGCTGGTCAGGCTAAGTTTCTACAGTTAAAAAGTAAAGTTATCAAATATAGGAGATGATATTTTCCCTCTATAACTAATAAAGCTCAAAATGATAGACCCTTTTACTGATTTATAGAAGTGGTTAATGTTTGATTTAAAGGCTTAGGAAGTGAATTTCTGGTATATATTTCAACCCCAAATCTTTTCAAAACCATTTTCTTACCATTCATAGTTATCTCATATGATTCCAGTTTAAGAATTTTCTCCTTGAAGAGCTGTTGCTGCACATCACTCTCCAGATCATGCTGCCCTTTTGTAAACCACTCAAAGCACATCTGTGAATGAAAGACAGACTAAATTTTCACCCCATTGTCACATTAAATATTTTAGTTTTATACAGCAAACTATGTCAGATACCATAGTAACTCTGTACAAGTTTTATCTACAGCAAGAGGTTCAAAACCTCCTCTCCTGGTATCCTCACATGTTATGGAGGCTGCATTGCACTCCAGGGTACTTCACAGTCATCTTTCAACCAAATAATGCTGAATGTCTCTTGTGTCTGCACCAACCTCCATGTATCACTTTTCAAACCAGTATCTCCAACTAATCTCCCAGCCAATGTCCCTCTCCCAGTCAAATTTAATGTAAAAAGAGCATCCTGGCCATAACTGAACTCCTAACAGTGGCTGCTGTAGCCTACACAAAGCACAAAATGCATGACTAGTTTGCTACTCACACTCCACATGTCCCAACAAACACACATGCTGCTCATGACCCATTAAAATTCCTTCTGCAACCACAGAAACCGACTTTTCAAGTTTTTCTTACCTCTCGATCCAACTCACAAACATCTTGGCCAGTTACAAGGCATTCCCAGATCTCCCTGGCACGATTCCAGCCCAAGTAAAGGGTGGCTTCTTGCAGAAAAAATGCCAAAAATTTTAGATGTGCCTCCAAATACTGAGAAAGAAGAAACAAAAACTCAAGCTTAAGACTTTTCTTTCTGAAACAAGAACTCTGAGCATTCTATTTCCTCTTTTTTTTTTTTTTCCATATTTAGTTGTCAAATAACAGTACACTTTGAAAAGCCTGGAAACAGAAACTGTTTGTGAGAGTTATTTCTATTTTAAACACACTTTGTGGCTACCTTGCTAAAAACAAACACTGAAGTCCCCTTGGATTTGCTCTTACTTTGCTGGTGGTGATATTTCACACTAAGTCAAAACCAGCATGCAAAAAAAAATTATCAAAGCATTAGCAACAAACTGCTATTTGTGTGTGTGGCTTCTACAAATTAATTAGCAAATCTGGTGCAGGTATTAAGAGCTTCACAACACATTCAAGGGTGTCACCTCTACCAGGAATTGAAGCTGGTGAAAAAGGTGGGAGCTGCACAGGCTTGGCAGCAACAGATCCTAGGATGGGGAGATCTATTCTTCACCAGGTAAAGATTTTGCAAAGGAACTTTTGTAATTTTGTGTAGTGTTTAAGCAGCTTTCCTCTATATAACAACAAGGGTGCAACAAATCTTCATAGATAAGTAGCAGAACTTGTAAAAACTAAGAACTAGAAATAAAAACTGGAGTAATTATTCACCAGTGAATTTCAAAAATGAAACAAAAACACTCGGTACCTCCCGGTAAGTGTATCGGCCATCCACCAGTGTTGCTCCCATCAGCCCTCCTGGGCCTGCCACAGATGCAGCCAAACGGTGACAGGATATCAAGCTTCCTGTCACCAACTTCACTATTTCAAAGTTTTTCTTTAAATCTTGGATAATGCTCTTGGCAATAGAATAAAAGAGAAGAAGATGTTTTTAAAGCAATAGTTAAGCAGGGATGTGCATACAGCAATTTGTTCTTTTACAGACACACATCTCTTAGCAGGAGTCCCTCCAAGTCAGCTGTTCCCCTTCCAAGCACCCAACCCCCCTGATGTTGGTGTTTTCAGCATGTGCTGAAACACAAGTGCTGCAGATTGCAAAGCCCCACACCTCCACACAGCCACTACAGCACACATGATTGCTGGTGGTTTAGTCTGTTTTCCAAGAGTCAATGTCAATTCAATTACAAAGCAATTGGTCTAAACATTAGCCATTGTTTGTTTCTTAACACAAACATGCCTGTTAATTATTCTACAAAAAGCTGAGAATAAAATAAATTAGTCCTGACACAGCAAACAGATTTATACATACACAAACACACACTCACAAAGGGACAGCAGAGCCCCTCTGTGAGCCAACAGTTCATTTATGCCACATCACTAAACTACTTTTAAAACTGTTTATTAGCAAATTTATTTTTTTTTCTAAATTCCATGCTTGGCAGAGCTACAAAGACACAACAAAAGCTTCAAAAATCTTGTCAGCATATAGCCTTACCTTGTCTTGTTTTTGGTAAGTTTGCTTAATAAACGAGCGTGTGATTTCATGGAGCTGACGCAAGGCTGGCACCACCCACACAAACTGAGGATTATTGTGCTGGGACGACTGGTAGCAGGAAAGGTAAAAACAATTACACATGTGGTACATGCTCAACAACAGATTAACTTTCCTCACAGACTCCTGGAAGCCTACTGACATCTAGTAATGCTGCTGCTTCGAAACAGCAGATATCACATCTGCTGGCTTCAGTTACTTGTTCCTGCTCCCTCTTCAAACACTCAAAGTGCCTTTCTTCACTTTCTACAAGAAGTTCCTTAAAACACACCAAAAATATGCCATTTTGCTATCCTTATTATTAAGCCCAAAGTACCAGCTCCTTGCTAGAGAACATGCAAATTAAGTAGCCAAAAAGAACTCAGTTGCACCAGGGAGAGATGATAACCACCACCTTCCTCAATTATGGGAGATGAAGCAAGTCTAAAATGGCATCAATGGGCAAATCCAGTCAAATGATGTTACTTACTGCTAAAGCAAGAGCAACAGAAGAAAGAATTTCAAATACTACCAAGGCTTAAGAGACAAGAAATTTCTGATTGGTGCTGCAAGCAGCTTCCTGATGGGAAGCAAAGGATACTTAAGCTGCATTTTGAAAGAGATCCTACAAAGAATAACCCTCCTACCTCATTTTTAGAACTGCTCATCACTTTTCTGGGAGGCTTCATTTTCTGTAAAGTTTGACCACACAGACCAGTACTGAGGTTGCTTGTTCAGAGAAGTGATGACTGGTTTAAATATTGACAACACCCAAATACCACCTACACACTCAGAGAGGCTGAAGGAACCTGCCCGTAACAGAGTGCTCTCCACTGAAAACTCCCTCACAAATTTGAGAAAGCTGCCTTAACATTACATTCCTTCCCAATTTATGCTTTAATTTCCCTAATGAAGGGAAATAAGAACATCATGTATTTTAGAAGTCTGCTGCATGCTTACCCCAATCCTTCTAGTTTACAATTACAGCTTTTGTTAGTGTTTCCCACTGCAGCACCTCTGTAAAAGCCCTTGCCAGAATATAATTAAAAGGAATGAGATTAGGAAAGCATAAGAGAAGATCCAAAAGAAAAAAAACCCAAAAACCTACAACTTTCACAGACATTGAGAACCCAAGGTTTGACATTCATATTCATGAACACACAGAGGTGTAATCAATATCAAGAACACATTATACCTCCTAAACATCTAAACTCCTTTACAGATGCTGCAACACAAAGCCTAATTTATCATGGAAGAAATTAATAAAAAAATACAAGCCTTTTTCTTTATTTACAGCATACTTCAGGCTGAAAAAAAAGAAGACAGGAGCATTCCTGCAGGCCTCAAGAAAAACTGCCTGCTACGTGAACAGTGCAGGAGAGAATATATGCAGTCTTTTAAGCCATGCACATTTCTGCTGCCGCCAGGAGACAGTACAGGCAGCTTTGGGAATGGCTTCTTTATGTTACAGGAAAAGAGTTAAGTATTTTACTAAAATACAAAACTACTATGATTGAAATATTGATTTGCATTTGGAGACTTAAGAGTCATGCCAAAACACATGCTTTACTCAAAGAAAAAAACTAATCTAGGCTTTCACATGAAAGGGACAGTTAAAATACTGACATACCTTTACAGTGGTTCCATTTGCAAATTCTAACCTTGGGCCCATCCTGGTAGTTTCCCATAAACTGATCACTCCTTGTGCTGAAAATTTGCTTAAAACAAAGGCAAGAGACTTACTATGAGTCTCATGATCAACAAAGTGGCTCACACAAAGCCTACCCCTCTCGAGGACTCCCCAAGGTAAGAACTTACAGATGGGACACACAATTAGCGCATCTTGAAAGAAAAGGGCAACATTGAGGCTAGATAAGATCTCATTTCGGAAAAGATAAAATAATAAACCAACCCTCTTAATATCCTCTATGCATTTGATGATGTAGCTCCTTTTGATTGCTTCTTTCACTGCATAAGCATCACTGAGGATTGTCAGGTGTTCCTCCAAGGCTTGCTGGATAAGACTACACGGTAACGTTGGAAGATGAGCCAGCTCCCAAAGTACCTCCAGAACCTGGAGGAAGAAGGGCAAGGATAGTCAGGACCTAGGAAGTACAGAGGCTAGCAAGTCTACATTTAATAAATCAAAAATGCAAAGGAGAACCATCCACTTGCCTTGCCAGTGGTTGTTTCCACTCGTGCTTCTCGGCCAATGCGTCCAATGAGGCTCAGCAGCTTCTGCCTCACTCGGTCACTCTCTGTCTCCCAGCTCTGGACAGCAAACAAATCAATGTTAGAGCACCTCTGTCAGGCTGTTACATCCCAAGTGTACACAAAAATATAATCCACAATTGCTTTACTGCAGGAAAATCAAAATACAAGTGTTTCCATTGTAAGTATTTCCTTATTTCTGTTGCTGGGAGTTACAGCACTCGTTTGCTCAACTCTTTTTCAAATACTATTAGGATTAAATTTAATAATAAAATCTCACTGTAAGTCCCTTAGGACTGGCTACCTAATGCACTTAAAATCCAAGTCAATTAAGTAAGACAGTAGTAGATTAGACTTCTGGGTTAATATAAAAGTTAATAGTAAAAGTGCTTCTTTAATAGCAAATGTTACATTTATATAGAAAATATCAATGTATTCAAGGCCTTTCGGTAGGCAGGATAGCCAAGTGAATCTTATCAATTGTCTTTCTAAGGAATGTAAATGCATGTGAAAACTCACCTTTTGGATTAGAACAAATAAATGATTGAGCTGATCAGAGCTGAACTTCACAGCAGCTGCAGCAATAATGGTATGTATGTTCTCAATCACAGTGGAGGATTGTCCAGACTGAAAAGGAGGAAAACACAAGAAGGTGGGTATTTAAACCAAACAAGCCAGAGAAAAACCTTCATGCAAGCATTATCCTACTACTCTTACTAAAGAGTGAGAATAGCAGCTTTTGATGTGGTAGAAACACGAGTTCAGAATAAACTGTCTGTGCTCCTCATTCCCCTGGCTGAGAAATTTTTGGAAGTAATTCTAAAGCAGGAAACTACAAGTCTGCCATCATTACCGCAGCTTCAGGCTGCTGCAGTGGCAGCAGTACAAACATCACCTTTTCTATTGCTTGGTGAGGTTCACATTTATGGTGTTGAATCTTTGAAACCCTTCCAGGCTTTACTCAAAAATGAGCAATACAAAAATCTCCTCCCACACGGATGGGAGCACCATGGTAACAACAGCCAGAGAGGGGGAGGAAGTATTGCTTTTTATTAAAGAATAAAAGTGAGGGAGCTAGAATCACATTTCAACTCTGCTAAGCATTAAAGACTTGCTACCATGCCACACGAACTGCAGAGCTGACAGTTCAATGAGTTAATTCTAAAATATCAACATCTGCACAGAGAAGAAAACCATTTCCTGCAGTAGAAGATTAGTTTGTTGTCAAAGTTTCCAAGTGTCATTTGCATGAACACTCAAACCACCTTCCCCACACAGTTGTAAGCTGAATATCCTTGAAGTGAAGGCCAAAAGATGACCTGTCAGTCAATTCTATGTCTGTACAGAAGGTAAATGGGAATTCATACAGCTGGAGCCCACCCTCTTGAAAGTCACACACTGACTTTAAATCCAAACCCCCAGCCACAAACATTAATATCCCAGTTTGGTTTAGACGAATGTTCTTGTCACCTGTTTCAACCTCTTTTGCCAAATCAAATACTTTTGCAGTCCCTTAACACTTGTGTAAAGAACTGAACTTCATCACAAGATTTAACAGCTGTGATACAAGAAATTGCCAGAACAATTGATTTTACATGGTAAAGGAAGAAGCAGAAGTAAGTCTTTGCATTAATTAATCTTTAAAATCTCAACACCTCCACACTGCAATAGAGATGCCTAGATTTTCTTTAAAAATCTCTTCACTGGAATGTTTGCTTTTGTAAGACAGTCGAAAAGTACCTGCCTAGTCTTGATTGCTTACCTGAATTCTCCAAATTTTAGTGAGCTCATCTAAAGATAATTTACTGCCCAGCAGTTCAATAATTCCCTTTATACGATCACAGTATTGTGCTTGGTCTATATTACCTGTAAATAAAGAAAGGCAACTCAATGAATACATTTCAAACAGTATTGGATACATTAAATTAATAGAAAATAACTAATTCTTTTAAAAGAGAGAACAAAGCTATCTACATTTGGTAAGCTACAGACAAGTATCAGCACAAAGAAAAAGAACAAGGCTGTTTCCATTTTTATTTTGTTTTGCTTCATACATCTGACAGCACACCTACAGAATGTTACTACTTGGGGAGAAAAACATTTCTTTTCTCTCTTTTCTAGGGGCTAACAATATACAAACTGAAAGTAAAATAACCAGGTACGCAGAAGACATCTGCACAGGTGTCAAACAGAGGACAAGGTAATAGTTACAGATTTTGCAGTATTTTACTTTAACAAAAACCTTGAACTTTTGTTAATAGTGCTCATTAGAATGTATCGAAAAGGAGAGATGAGATTTTTAAATTTAAGTCATTCAACGAATTTGCCAAAAGGCTTTGTGAGAGTTCTTACCTTCCAGAGCAATGGACAGGACTGAATTCTCCACAAGCCAGTTTAGCAGTCTGTCTGTGTCTATTGCATTCTTCACTGACTTGGACACAGTGCTGTCTTCTATCAATTTCGTTACCTAAAAATTGCAAAATGTAAGATTTTAACAAAAAATTCCCACCTGCATCTCACACATACACACACAATGAAATCTATTCAAAAAGGCTCATGATGAAGCTTAAGGGTGAATCCTGAAATATTTTGAGTAAAGAAGGTATTTGGAATTTTTTGGGTTGGTTGTTTTTTGCAGGGGGTTGTTTTTTAAATTGTTTTTTTTAATAAGCCATTTAAAGGCAAATTCCCAACCAGAAATACCATGTCATCAGTCTCTGATGCAGCAGAATCTTATTCCCATTCTGACACAGAAAAGCTGGCCTGTGCTGCCAGGTATTTTTCTACAGATATGCCAGAAGTAGGTTATCTCAGGCTTCTGCTTGTTACACTCAAATCAGTGTCCTACTTTTTATCCAATACTGAACTGATACAGGCTCCTCACTCGAGGGAGAAAGAGCACATTTCTGCTAAAATCTTCAAAAGCTGCACTTTATAAATTCACCATGGATACACAGCATTTATGATTAAGAACCAAACAGCAATGAGGCTTAACATCTCAATATTCTCATAAATAGAGAAAGAAAAAAGCAGAGAAGATGGACTCTTGAAATACTATACTGTACACATACAACTGTAATAAAAAATACAACAGAAAATATGACAAATATGTAGTGCAATGACCTAATGTGAGCGGACTAAGACATTGATACAGGTTCAAGTCCCATTTGGGGTTTTTTTTGTTTCCTCTCACTGAAAGGAGAAAAATGGGATATAACACAAGATGCTCAGGATTATCTCGGAGTGAAGATTCAATGAACAGCATAGACGACTGCTTATAAATCAATCTAAAATTGCATTTGTTAGTACAGTGCACTTCTCGAACTGTGTCTAACTGGGAGGCTTTGCAGTGGCTACTAATACTAGAAACACTTTCTGTTATATTAACTTGTTTTGGTGTTAATTTGGAACTGAGCTTTTGCTAAGGAACATAACTCACAAGGAAATATTGCGCCATCTCTTTTTTTTAAGGCTGTGGTTTCAGTGGCTTATTAACAACCCATCCTAGCCAAACACATGCTCTTGTGCACACACACAGACAGACAAAAAAAGCCAACCTACTTCTTTGAGGGAATTCATTTTTGCGCTGAAGTGGGGGGATTTCAACATGCGCAGCAGAATGTCCAGCCGCAAGTCATCGACCGCTGTGACCAGGTCAGGCTGGAAGCGCATACACAGCAGTTTGATCCCAGACAAGAGCTCAGGGATACTCACCAGTCTCTGTTTGAAACAAAACAACAAAAAAGGCACAAACAGAGGCATTGGTATTTTTGTTATTCTGCTGCAGATGTCAGTGACTTACAAAGAGTGGGTTTAGTGACCAAACAGAAACTGTTTAATCAAAACACAGTACCTGGTACATCGGAAAGTATTACTTGTACAGTAGAAATTTTAGGATAATGAAACCTTTGGTTAAAGCTTCAGATTTAGTAAATTGCTCTCCTTTGGTTCAACAATCTATGAATATTTTCCTGTTTAAAATTAACAATTTATAACTAAGTAACAAGTCAAGACAATTTAATAGAACTGAATGCCAAATTCAGGTTAATGAAGGAAGTAGCCACAAGTTACACAGACACTTTACTACCAAATTCTCAGAAGCAAACAGCAAATGCAACAGTAATATGAATTCAAGAGACTGCAAGACAGTGAATGTCTTTGAATCAGAGAAGTGAGCATTCAGCATGCTGCACAAAGGGACCAACAAAACAAAAAATTTGATAACAACAGTGGTAAAATATTTTTAAAAGGGTCATAAACCAGATATTTACTGCAAAGGGTATTGAATGGAATTGTGTAAATGCATTTTCATTATGTCACTCAGTCAGAATTCAGAACAGGCTGTACTCTTGCCAGTGAGAAGAAAGCTATTCTAGTTTACACTGACAGCATTTCCAAGACACGCAGGAAGTTCTTCCTAAATATTTAATATGTAAAACATTACCTTGTCTTTCAAGTCCTTCTCTTCTACATTCTGTACATATTTAATCATTTTATGAATGACTGGATCCAGCATTGGCTAAAAAATGTGAGAAAAGGCATGACAATCATTTTAATGTTTCCTGAAATCAACTGAATCACTTGAAAGACGAGACTGCAGCAAAAGGAAGTACTTAGCTAAATGCTAAAGCCACACCTACAACAAAGATAAAACTATCCTGCTAGCTATGTCCAGGGAAAAAAAAGCAATTAGAGTAGGAACTCATTTCAGACCACCGTAATACAGGTTTGCAAAAAGAGACAGACCAATTGCCCTCTATAAACACATCAGTTATTAGGTGCATAAGCCTCTCTTATTCCCAGGGGCTTCTAAACTGCATTCTCTTCTATTAAAGTCTTTCAGTCACTTAAGTCAACAGTTTTTGGTGGTGAGGGCAGGAGTGAAGCCTGGAGTACCCTTGCACATACAAAGAGATCCTGGCGAAATTTTTTCCTGTATCACAATTTTTGCAGTGTAAACTCTCATATCCATGTGCTTGATCTCAGCCAGAAAGTTAAACTAAAAGCAAAATTCATCCTTCAGGCTGGATTCTTTTCCCACATGGTTTCTACTGCTGAAGCTTCCTAATGGCAGTGGTAAAGCTTCTCACTGCTGCAGATGTAGATACACGACTACAGATGAGGGCTTGGAAAATTAATCTGAACATTGTCTGAGCCTCTCTTCATCACCTGAGGATGCTCAAAATGGTTCTTGTACTTTCAGCAATGTGAGGTTTGAAGGTTTTTCAAATTAGTCACCAGTTTCACACCAACACAGTTGGAAATTAATTTTAATCTTCTTACAAGTCACAACAAAGACATTTTACCTGTACTACAGAAGAGTTGAGATATTCTGCACAAATTCCAAATGGTTGAACTAATGCAGAGATTGCCTGAAAGAAAGACAGCAAGTATTTAGGTGCATATTTAAGAAATCTTTTCACAGTTAGCAATCTATAGCTTAAAAGGAAAATGAAGGTGAACAAGTATTATGTATATCATGTATTTCCAGTTATTTGCTATGATTGTTTTTGGTGTGCAATTCCTTTACAACAACACATGGTTTAAGAAAGATTTACTCCATGGCACACAGTAGAGTATGTGCTATATATTATACATGGCACACAGTATGTTATATATTTTTATCTAAAATAAAAAATGCCTTCCCAGTTTTCACTAATCTTGGTCCTCTCATCACTCTGCTCAGTGTTCTCTGATGGATCCCGTTTCAGTCACAGAAATAAACAGACGGAAAGGAACATGTCACATTTTGCTTGCTCTCTACAGCAATCAGAAGTGTGAATGCAAAATTTAAGGTTAAAGCCATATGGCAAATTTCTTTCCCAAAGCAATATGTGGGAGAAAGCTTTTGTAAATGTGTCATATACATGTCAAGATCTCTTCAATGCATGATTTTTAAAGTGGTATCTATAGTCAAGAAATTAAATGTATAAAAACCTTTGTTTGCCAATAAATAATATCAAAATCAGTTTCTTTTCACACTGGATCAGGAATTGTGGAACTGAGCATGCAGCAGTGCAATCCAAGGCCCAAATTAACTGACACTGACCCAGATTTCCTTCCTAAGCAAGCAGTTATTAATCATTAAACAAAGTCAAGTCAAAGTTTCTATTACAGAACTGGCATGTAAATCAAGGTTTTTCTTATTCTTCTGTCAAACTCACATATGAGCTTATCTCTATATAAACCAGAAAATCTCAATACCCCAAGAAAAGAGGTTGAATTTCCTCCAAGTGGCATGTCACTGAAAGTAGACTGATTTTATACTGGGGGACAAGGCTCCAGATGACATAGTTTTCCTTTAGCCTCCTCATTCTCCAAAGCTTGAAAGAATTGGAAGTCTCCTGAATATATAGCTAGAACTAACTAAGTTAGACCTCATCATCAGAAATAGTTTAGCTCTGTTGAACCAGTCAGTTTTAAGACACTGCTCTTGAAAAGTTGTTCAGGATTAGACACTGTCTGTCTTCCTAAGGGTTTTTTCCTTAAACAGTGATTTCTGTAATAAATGACAGAAGTCAATTCACTTGCAGCTAAATGCAGCTATGGGTGCAGTAAACAGAAAACCAGGGACATGCTGGTGAACATACAATGAAACTATTTTGATTGATGTCTAACCAGAAGGCTGAATGCTAGCAGAAAGGTACACTAATTTCTCCACTTTGCTGTGAAGTTTTAATTGCTCTTCAGTCAGGATTCTCATGTACAGCCTCATATGACCTCCAGCCTGACAGCACTTCTCCAGGGCTCTGTGGGAGTGTTACTCTGGTACCAAAGAAAAGGTAAAAGCACTGCCAAAAGGGACACTGTTGGTTGTACATGAAGGGTAAAATGAAAAGGGAGAAGTCTCATGACAGAAGATGGACTTACCCCAAGTTCAATATCTTCAGAATTGAGTTTGGATTGAATTGCTGAAAATCCACCCAACTCTGCAAACTGAAATAAAATAATCAGTATTACACAGTGAACTACAGTATTTTATTTTTTAAATAAGAGATCATAGAAAATGCTCCACTGACAGCTCCTGAGATGCCAACAAGTGTCTTTTACCATGAAAATATCCCATCCAGAAAAAGCTTTACATTTTCATGGGAATTCAGGGGCGCACTGGGGAATGCAATGCAATCATACATGGTAGGAGGATTTAAGCATCAAGCTAGAAACTCTGTCTTGAGTAAAAATGGACATAGAGAAGAAAGGTAGACCACATACAGCAACAGCTGACTGGTCTGGCACTTTTGCTTGGGGGACCTTTGATTGCAGCCTCAGCTGGGCTCTCAAATTCCTCCAGTCATAGGTACTACGTTAGGTATAGGGGCTCAAGGGAGAAGGCAGCAACTCAGCAAGCTATACTTTACAAGGCAGGATTAAAATCTCTATTTTTTGTCGTTGTCAAAAAAGTGAGAAATGAGAAAACAAGTCAGAGCAAGGTGAAAGGGGGAGAAGAAATTACCTCTGCAGACCAGTGAATTAAACGACAAACAACAATTCTGGTTTACATTTACCTACCCTGTTTACTAGATCCACCAGCCACCCATGAGGTTCCTTGAACAACAAGAACAGGAACAAATTAGCAGCTGCAACATCAACGCTAACCATTTGTCTTCTGAAACAGACATTTGGATTGACAAGTTCAGTCCATTAGCCTACACCTCAAATGGATGCACTATTACACAAATAAAACAATGTTTCTAACAGCTCCTGTATTAAGTGTAACTGGAGCTCTGCTTGGTTCTCAGGAGCATCATCCTGTTTTGGACTCTGCCTGACATCACTGCCCATGTGCTGTGGCAACAGATCACATTGTGGCTGCTGACTCACAAGCAGCTGTATTTATAGCACGGTAGCACTGTGGAACATTACTTTCCCAAACAGCAGACGTAGAATTTTCTTTCTACGGCCACAAAGTTGTTCCCTGAAGGAGAAATCAATTCCACTGATGCTGTTTTGGACCCACCCATCCAGAACAACTGCGACAAGACAGTGCAAACCCCAAAAACTGCCTCCTTCCCAGTGTGTTTGAGTTGAAGATATTTTATCCTTAGCTGTCAGAAAAACCTGAATTCTCTGCCAGAGCTGAACTTGGAGTTATCCTGGTCATTTCACACTCAACAACCAAACAGATGTCAGTCCTTAGATACACAGATCCACCCGCTGTGCGCTTCATGTCTAAAGCAACACACAGATTGTTGTGCTACTTTAGACATGAAAGTACACTCATTTCTAAATGTAGCTTCTAACAGAGAATTGGAACAATTTGAGAGCACAAATTAATGCCTACAGCCCAACATATACTCCACATCCATTTGCAGTAATTCTTAGTGACATATTTTAACTTTGTGTTACAAAAACAAACAACCTTATCTGAAACAAAGACATCCACCCCTAAATTAGTTTTTAGAGCATGCTTACCTTCTGAAAAGTGGATATGGGTGAGACAGCATGCATGTTCCCCTCCCCAAAGACTTCTGCCCAGTTTCTCTGGCACACCTTCATTCGATTCTTGAAATGATATTCATTGTCGGGATTGAATGCCTTGAAAGAAAAGCCCATGGTAATGAACAGGTGCCTTATGCCAGTTTAAAAACTTATCTTGATGATATTTGACCATTTCAGCTGAGCATTCTCCTGGCTGACAGTTAAAGATCTAGCAAAAAAATGAAGCTGAATACAAGCCCCTGCTCCTGCCTCAGTTCTCACCATACAAAGCATTTTGAAGCTTTTATTCTATAGCGCCAATATGCAACAACCACGTGGACCAGAGGTCCATAAAACAGAGAACTGAACTCAAAGTATCAGTTTAAAAAAAAACAGCAAAGTGATAACAATGTGATTTTTAACTGCTAGTTTTCAGAAGTTTTGAACAGTACCCACTCCTTAGAATTGCATACTGGCTGTAAAATATCTGCAGCAAGCAATGGCTGCAGGTTTTAAGGCAAATACCCAGATATCAGAAAGTGCATCAGAGAGTCAAATACCATTGTAAGCACACCAAGCAGGCCCACGGGGATAGGATCTTGTTTTACTCTTTCTGCAACCAGGTCCACCAGCAGCATGAGCATGTTGTAGATTCCTTCATGGATTTCGGTTCCCCACTTGTGAACAGCACTGGATGTCAACAGCTAACAAGGAAAAACAAATTTTTAAAAAAATTTGAGCACAATCATAAACAATTTATCAACTCCTGAGACTGTTTTCAGAATAAATGTTTCCTTGGAATGCACTCATCACTGTCTGATGTGTTTTCCAGATGTTCTTTCTGCATTAACGGCTTAAGAGTTAATTCAATTTGTAAAATTTTGTGGAAGGACACTTTAAATCACAGTTTATGACAGGAAATAAAACCTATCAATGTATTTTCCATTTGCATGCACTAGTAGAGACCGTAACCTTTGCAAAGAACAACTAATATGAAAGGAATCTGCTGCAGATTGAACACACAAGTATTAAATCTTGAAACAGGCAGCCATAAAGCTGCACTGATTCAGCTGAGGTAACCATTCACCAATTCACACTTTTTGAGCAGCTTCTATTGGAAAACAAAGCACAAGTACCAGGATAGAGAGGTATTTAATGCTGCTTCCACCTACTGAAACATGTTCTTCAAATCTGGTTTCATGGTTGTTTATGAAAGACACTTGGCTGCCATCTGCAAATTTCATTTAATTTCTACTGTGTCTGAACAAAAGCAGATAAAAAACTTAATAGTTTAAATGCAATCACTCTTTGTACCATTAATAGAGTTTCTTGTAAATATTTCAGCAAATTGTAATCCAGCACATCCTGAATTTAGATTTCTTTAGATTATCCTTCTGAAGGAACAGTCCACATTGTTTATAAACAAAATACCAAGTGATATAAAACTTTTGTAGGTAAGATAAATATTCTGATAACTAAATGGAAAAAAAAATTTTCCTTTAAATTTCTGCCTTCCTTAAATGTAATTATATTCTCAGTATTCTAACACAGTAGGACAGAGTAAGTTTTTAAAGGGTATGCATGTGTTTTTATATACATGGTCTAAAAACTGAACAGGAAATTTAGACAGTACCTAAAATGGATGGAATAGTGGGAAGTCAATTAGTTTAGGGAGCTCTATAGAGAAAATTCACCAGCCCAGAGAAACAGGGCATTGAGAACTGAGGTGAAAGATAAATTCTAAATGGATTGTGAAAAGAATTTAGCAACCCTCTAAAGAAATAACAGAAAGAATAGTTAATGGAAATCTGACCATGAACTTGCCCCCAGTGGCCATGTCCAAGGGTCTTTAAACCTCTGTTTGGGTTCTGGTAATTACTACAGGGATCTTCATTTAAGAGAGAAAAAAAGAAAAAAAGCTGAATGCTAAAATTGGACAGAGCTACAGAATTGGGACCTTGTACCATTTACATTTAAATTTCTATGATTTTAATCTAGAAAAATAGTTTCAGTGTGATTGTAATCTAAGAACCCATTCAGTAGTTGCCTGAATTACAAAACACTATTTCCACCACGAACAACACAAAGAAACATTGAATTGGTCTACTGTACCTCCTTACCTTTTTAAATGCTTCAGGCATGCATCTGTCCATAAACCTCTTGCAATTCTCATCAGAATCAGAAAGACCTTTACAGAAAAGAGAGTGCTTGTTAACAGTATTTAAAAAAAATTACTTTTTAAAATGACCTCAGGGAACTTGTTGCAAATTTGAAGGAACACCAACTCAAACCAGCAGCAGTAAACATGCTACTGTCCCTTCAATACCAGCATGCTTTTTAAGCCACAAATAGCATGACTTGAAAGATCCTCCCTTTCAGAACTAAGAATTAATTCTCCAATACCTTTTATAGCATCTGCAAGCATTATTAGCACCATAAGTAACTTGTAAACTTCAGAGTTTACAATTCATACATTACTGATGCTCCTCAGCCTGCCTCCAAAACCAAATTAAAGCACAGCCTTTAAACACAGATTAGAAACAGAGAAGCAAACCAGAGCCACTTAACAACTTCTATTATTCCAAGAGATTACAACATTCCTTTAGTCTGCCATCAGGCATGACTGAAAAACTATTTGTACTCTCATTATACACAAGTTGTTGGGTGTGGTGCCTCCATAACACTCTTAACCCCAGTCAAAATACTGAATAAGAAGAGTCAAATTCAGATTTAATGCAATATAAGCATTTCACCAGGGAAAAACAACCACTTATACAAGCATGGTATGGCAGGGATTGAGAGGACAGCTTGTTTTTATGAATGGAAAATAAACAGCACAAGGAAAAGAGTCAGTAATTTAGCTCTGAAAAGATGTAATTCTCATAATTATTAGAACACAAAGAAACGTGTGTGCCACTTTTGGAAAAAAAAACTTAAGTAAACAAATTGCTTTAGAGAGAAAGAAAAGAGATCAGTGGTTTTTTAAAGCATTGGGTAGAACAGTTCACTGTTAACCACTTTCCCAGAGATGTGACTGTTGTGCAGGGTGCAAGTAAACAGCAGCAAGATTAAAGTGGAAGACACAACTGCCCAGCACTCTCTGAACAGATAATCTGTGTAATTGTCACAGGGAACTTACCCAGTCTTGCTAGGTAGGTGGATGCAATTAGGCACTTGCCTAGGGACTCCTCCCGCTTGTAGGGTATGGACCAGTGATCTGTCAAAACTCTGCTCTCCAGTTCATACAAGTTGGTTGTTGGGAACTCAATCCCTTCACCAGAGCAATTCCCATTTTCATCATTTTTCTGTGGGTGAAAAAAAACAAAGTGCAAGTGAAACAGTTTCCTAGACACATTAAAGCATTTAGAAAAAGCAGCTGTGCTTCTAACAACCATGTCAAATTCTCAACCCTGAGGCTGCTTGTGTTTTTTCAAGTAGAATTTAGTATTTCAATTTGAATTGAAGGGATTACATACCTGGATGTATTTAGTGTAGGTGATAACTACTATGTTTACATAACTAATTGCTAACTAATTGCTTATTTAAGCAGCAAATCTTGTTCCATAGCATATCAGATCCTCAGCCAGGTGATAAGTACTTCCAGTCCCTGGGAGACTGTGGAGTACAAATTTAGATCTCCACAGATCTGCACATTAATCCTGTGTTCAACAACTCATGCAGAACATGGGAATAGTTTACTCTAAGGGAAGTCCATTTCGCCTCATCACATTAGAAATACAGATACTGTTTCAGTAGACCAAGATTTTCTTTAACTAACTAATAATCTAAAGATAAATCTACATCAAATATAGGTGTCCAACAAGGTAATGTAATTTTCCTTCTCCTGAAGTCATAATGAGTTACTGGCAAATATTCTGGAAGGTAAGAGGGAAAAGGCAAGCAGGTGACTGCAGCTAAGCTTTACAGATTTCCTTGCTAGTGGCACTAAAGAGCAGCTATTTCTGTGCACAGGACACAGAATTACCCCCTGCTTTCCACTGAGTGCCATACAAGGTAACTACCTCAGCAGCGCCAAAGAAAGAGTAGACAAGTTATTCATTTATTTGCTTTTGTTTATTTTTTAACCTCCCATAGATGCCAGGTACCCAATGTGTCAAAGAGTTCACATGGACTACCTTTCCCTGCCTCCACAACAGCAGGCACAGCCAGCAGGAGAAAGGACAGAATGTCTGGATCATGCCTGGCATTGAGCAGCAGCCACTGACGGGGACAGTGGAAAACAAGAGCAGTGATGGTAACAAGATCCCAGTGAGAAAGAAGCCAGGGACATGGAGGGAGGAAGGACAAGCAGGAAACACGTTCGAAAGTAAAAAACAGCCAGTGTCAGGAAAGTGAATGGAACAACTAGAAAGGAATAAACCAAAAGAAAGAACTGAACTCTGGAGGGGATGGTATATCAAGAACGAAATCAATGTTTGCACACAGGTGTGTTTCCAGCTCTCTCACTGCATTTGTAATTTGTAGGATTAGACCTGTTTCAAAAAAGTAAATGTGTCACTCACTTTCATAATGGTACACAACTATTAAGCCAAGGGAACAGCAATTGTACAGACCTTAACCTTTAAAGTTCATGGACAGCACGTGGGCTGGACTTACTAATGTTCTGGAGAGCAGCAGGACAATTTATAGGAACAGAACACTGCTTAGAAAAAAACACCTATTTCTGTTTGGGAAATAATGTGCCACCTTTCTCCAACCCCCTACTAAACACTTAGTCCTCAGTTTGTCTTTGTGGGAAGTTGTACTTTAGCAGACCGGAATATCAGCTTCTGAAATTGTGGTCACCTGATGCAGCGCTGTGCATGGAAGCCTGATGTGAATCCCATCTAGCAAATCATGCCCTGTTTAAATACTTCAGGTTTTGAAGGCCTCCATGAAAAGACGCTGAAATTATTTAGAACTACTTTTTAGGAATTAAACTGTTAATTGCACAGCTTCTGTAAAGAACGCCCATGCAGAAAACAAAACCATTTCCTAAAGAAAACAAGCGTGCAGTCATAAAGAGCTCACAATAACAGAATGGGAATGAACTTTTAGTATAATAAAGGCAGAGTATAACATAAACATCCAATTGCTGGGCGTTCAAGGACTACAGTCCAGCCTCGAATTGTAGCCGAGGAAAGCAAGGTTTCATTAAATGTTACAGAAACAGAGCAATAGTTGCTTAATTCCCTAGAGGAAAGAGTCCACATTAAATAAACCCAGCAACAGCAACTGGTATTCTAGGAAGTGCAGATTAGCAATGCAGACCTTCTACTCTAGCTGAAAATCTCCACTTGTTCTGCTTTCCCATCTGCATCCAAGCAATGCTGCTCATCAGTAACCTGTTTCCACACAAGTAATTGCTGGGTCCATGACAAAAATTCATATGGAAAGTGAAATAATAGATGTTCTTCACTGTACATTCAGTTCCCACATTATCATAAATTATGCTTAAAACACATCTGGACTATTGCTAGATTGAGTCTACCAACAGTGCAGTGAAAAGATGGTGTTACACAAAAAATGAGTGTGGTATTTAGAATATTGCCCTAATAATAATGGGAACTATTTGCATTGAAGGAACAAACCTTTGGCACTTTCCAGGAATTAGTGGCAATGAGGCTTCTTGCTTGACAGTGCTCTGCTACTAAAACCATGTGCAGAAAGTATCAAGTTCATTTATTAATTTTAGAACAGATAACATCCACATTGCTTCACAGCTCCTGTGAAACCTGTGACAGTCTGAAACACACAACCAGGCAGTTTAAAACCTAAATTCCCCTCCAAATCATTAATTAATTTAACACTCTGCATTTCTGGGAGATTACAACTATAGTCATATTATATTAGTGCAGACTGAGTTGTATTTCTTAAATCTACTACAAGAAACAGTCTCTTCAAGACTTACTGCTGCTCCTTCATAATTAGTATCTTCCTACACATGGAAAAGTCCAAACTGTTCACCACACAATTTTAAAATCAATTTGGGCACTGCTCTTTAAAGTGAGGGATTTATTACCAGCAGCAGCTGCTGCAGCAAGGTGAAACATCAGCTCAGTTCTTGCATCATTTTATGTTGGCTGGAGATCGCACACTCCAATACAGCCTGAAGAAATCACTTCTCTGCTGACATTCACAAATGCCACACAGCCCTGAACACATATCCACAATTAACGTTCTGTAATTGAGGAGCTCGGGAACAGTCACTGCAAACTCTACTGACAAAGGTCCATGAGGGAAATAAAAGATGGTGAATAAAAATTATGGTATATGCAGAAGTAAATAGGATATAAGGCCATGTCAGCCTCCCAAAAAGTGGTTTTCTGAATCTTGGCTTTGGGGAATTACATGGGGTTTGTTTGCTTATTTATAAATAAATATATATTAAAAAGTTATCTCACTCCCCTCAAGTAGGTTACTTCAGAACGATGTCTGCCAATTGATGATGATCTGTATCAGGACTCTGCAATTCTGGCTGAACAGACTTAGCACTGTACTGGTCCCCAGCATCACAAGGATTTAAAGGGATGTTCTTCCACAGAAGAGCAAAAAACAAAAAAATAATCCCAACCCTATTCCTGGTAACCAATGGGTCATCCAAAGATAAACTGTCTAAAAGGCTGTTACAATCACTCTTTCCTGCAGTAGGAAGTCATGGTGCATATCACGAATCTGTGACTGAAATACTATTTCTGCAGCTGAAATACTGAGACCAATGAACTTTTACCGACAAACCTTTAATATAGTTTTCCACTCCTTCTGATATATCTCTTATTGCACAAAAGCCCTGAAAAAGCCCTCATTCTAACAGCCTTGGCTCTTCTGGTTTATTTTCAAGGTGTGAAAATGCAGTTATGGCTAAACACACACACAGGCTCCCAGGAGAAATCCCCTCACAGGAACAGGCTCAAGCACTGATTCAAGATTCCCTCTCTGGGGACTTGGCACCGCCCAGATTTGCTTGCAAAGCTGAATAAACAAAAAATTGTTCAACATCTGATCAATAAAGCATTGCTTAAATCTGTAGCATAAAACCTTCTATTGAAAAGTACCATAGAACAAAGATAAGCAAAAAAAGTGAAATATGAATTAACTTTAATTGCCAAAAGGTCACAGTTTAAAGCTTCAAAATGTATTCATGCAGTATTCAGCTAATTAACTCATCAAACACTGTTTAACTAAAGCCACTGACAGTTCCCATACCAGTCACTTTACATAAAATAACAAGGAGTTTAAGACTTGTTTTAATTCTAATTGGCAGCCTTAGTAATGAAATTACAGTCGAATTATAATTTAAATTCATTAATTTGATTTTGACAGGAGGCTACCAACAGAATCTATTATCACCATAGTAAAGTCACATTCACACTCCTGAATCCAGTATAACTTAGGAAACAAAACCCCAAAACCACATTTCATTCAACAAGCAACAGGATCAGACTAAGACACCAGCAGACCAAGCAGTTACGTTCACCTCATGCTTCTCTAATAAGTGATTTTCACAAAACAACCATCATTTTATAGCAAAGAAAACATATTTTGAAGTCTCATTGCATTATTTAAAATCCCCCCAACAAAACCTGGTTACTATGTACCTACAAAGGGGACAAAGTTTAACTGCTCTGAAAAGCAGTAATGAAAAAAATACATAAAGCCAGCAGACAAAAATTTTAGGTCCACCTTTCAGTTTTTATCACAGTCATAGTCAACATAAAGAAATCAACTTTCCCATGCTACAGCTTTTCCAGGTGCCAAGTGTCAGCAGGGATGCTCCCCTCTGCCACAGCACTCACAAGTGTTTGCAGAGCACTGCAATGCTCGGGTGGAGGCAAGGTGAGGGAAATACATCAAACACACATAAAAACAGAGCATTTCTCTGCTCTGATGTACTGTGCCCATCAATTTGTGGGAGAAGCCATGAATCCTGAAGTCATGACCTGCCAGTCCCTCCACCAGCCAGACAAAAGCAGCTTTTACTTTCAAGCCTGGATGTGAAACCTCTTTTTCTTTTAATTAGCTCCTAAATGGGGGGATATTCTGTTACCTAGAACAGAAACAAAAGTGTAAGAATTCAAAGCCTTTCAAATTACTCAAAGCTACCACCTTGCACTTACACATAAACTAAGAACAAGGTATTGAATGTTTAAAACAAATTGTCACATTTTCATACCTTTAACCTATTTGCTTTTTATGAACTGGTATTCCACACAGTTAAAGAACTTTCAGCTCTTGTTAAGTGGTAGATGTGGGAACAAAATTGGAGAGTATTTCCTAGCTGCCTGTTCCTTTGGACCCACACTGCTCAGAGCAAGCTTGGTATCCTCTTGTGAATATGTCAGCATTAGTAAGACTCAAAAAATGGTGTCATGTATGGAATTTCCACATTATGTTTCTTATCTGGCAATAAGAAAACCCACTGTGATTTCCTGAATGTTTTACTGACAAACAGACATTTACTTGCAAAGTATTGTCAGAGTTTTTAACAGTTTTAAGTCCTGAAGAGATATAGCATCTCACCCTTGAATTTTCATCCAGAGAAACATATTTGGACGCAAAAATTTGAAGTGTAGCAACAGATAGGAATGTTTTTTGTTGTTTATGTTCTGCTAAGAGAACATAAGCTTGTTGGTAAGATACACAGATGTTTTGTTTTGCTATTTTTTCATATAAATGAAGCTCTTTAAATTTCTACTATGGGCTACTTTACACAAACAAATGCAGCCTTGTCACAAGAAAAAAATGCTAATATTTTGTAATGTTAATATGAAAGAATGATACCAATCTACTATTAAATGAAAACAAATCCTCCTTTACAGACTCCACCCAACTGAAGTTGATCTGGACTCTCATCCCATCATGAAGATGCCCTAAGGAAAACCCAATTTATTTAGTGAACTTTCTCACAGATGATTTTAGACACTGACCTTAACTGAGAGTTACACAAGGACACTATCAAGGATGCATGTTTAGACTAAACCCTAAGCAGCTGTAAAGGATTATAACAAATCATAACCACAAAACCCCTATGGCTGCACCTTCCCTCGGCCCCCCATCTCTCACAACCAACAACAGTGTAAGATTGGGAATACGTACACGATATGAATTTGAAAAATAAAAATAATTTCAGCAAAGGTGAGAATTAACTCAGAGTTTTTGAAAACATGGGTTGTACTCTCTACCTGATTTCCAGGGTGATGGTGTGATGTTACCAGGCAATACTCCCTGATGTACTTGCCTACTTGTTTAAAGATAAACAGAGTCCTGAGCATCACAGCAAAACAAAACAACCGAGGTGCTGTAAAAATAGCACTTGAATTAAAACCTCTATTTAACTTCAAAAATACAGGGAGCCTCTTTGCCCTTTTATGCTGCTATTATCACAGTATTCAGTGAAATCTGAGGCAGAGATCCACTACAACACTTTTGGCAATGTATTTTGAAGTCTGATAAGTTGTAGGTGAGGGAGAGGTCATGGAAAGCACTGTTAGGAATGCCATTCATAAGGAAGCAAGGAAAACACTTATCTTCTATGTGTTTTCCCTATTGTCTGTGGATATATTTAAAAACTTATTCCATCAGTATAACTACAAACAGCCAGACTTGGAATCAACACCATTATTCCTCCCAACCCTTGAGTTTTCATAAGCACAAAACCTCATGCTTGTTCCCAAATAACTCAGAATAACTTGGTGTGATATCAGATAAACATTGTGCTTTAAAACAATAAAACAATGAATCACAAATGCTTAACATTTCAGTACTTAAAATTAAGTCAATACTTGTATATCACTTTGCCAAAACACCAGGAATTAATAGAGGAGAGCTGCAGAACCACTACATAAAGTGGTTACCGTAACATTATAGTGACCAAAGGTCAGGCTCTGGAAAGGAAAATTAATTCAATAATGCTGCTAAACACTCATCTGTAATTCTGTTCTACTGATGTACAGTGAAACAGAAAACAGAACTGACAAAGGAGCTGATTTTGACAGTGTGTAATTGCAAAATTGTGACTAACTAATACGAAAAAATCTTTAAATGCCTCTCAAGAGGCATTCTGATCTGGCATCAGAAAAGCCAGAACTGTTATAAAGCAGTGGCAGGAAGATCAAGTGGCAAGAAACACTGGGAATATTGGCTTTTAAAATTAATTTTTAATTTGGCCCCTGAAACATATATACCACAGGCTATTCCTACAGCAGCACAAATACATGTTTTTTTCAAAATAAAAGCTTACAAAAGAAACAGGCACTTCCTCTTTGCCCTCCTCATACAAAGAGCTACTGTTCCTTAATCCAAAAGCAATCCAAATGATTTGCTGGAATTAACTTCTAACACTGGCTAATTTGTTTTTATTCTCATTCTTCCTCAGTATTTCACTTCCTTATTAAACAGCTGCCACAGAATAGCACTGTAAACTGGGAAGAATACCAAAAAATGCTTCCAGAGGACATTAGAGCAGAGACACTTCCTGCCCAGCTGAGAATTTGGCTATACAGAGCTGTCTCCCACCTTCACTCACCCTGCAGGCATCACCTTCACCAATGAACCAGTAATTAGAGTGCTCCTCTCAATCCAGCAATTACCCTAACAATCACATTACATGATAATGACTTGGTGAGTTATTCAAAACAAAGCTTACATTTAAAATTAACCAGCTGCACTTCTCAGTATCACCCCTACTTCCCTAACTTCGTGTAGCATCTCTATTAGTCTGTGCTATATCAAGAATGAAACCCAGAGTATTTTCTTTCAAAAGCTTTCAAGGAAGTGTTAATGGAATCAGAATATAGCAAGAGGTTCCACACCAGGGCCACTCATTTTTGAAAACAGTGATGCTGAAAACCAGGAGTGCTAAAACACTAATTCCACTTGACATTCTGATGGCATCCAGCCAGGGACTCAATGCCAGAATCCACCACAGAGCTTTATTTGATTGCTTAATTGTTTTACAAGGCCAATTCGTAGACAAGCCACACTATTAAACTTCCACACAAGAATGCAAGAAATACTCACTTTTGCAAAGCTCAAAACTACTTACAAGAGAAAAGACTGACTCTAAATGTGCAGAATTGTAGCGTGAAATCCATCTCATTTGCTTGAAGGCTAAATACCTTCTTTGTCTTTAAATAAATACAGCTCCTTCCATTCAAAGATCAAAGAACTTCACAAGCCTAACGTCCATGGTTCTCCTAATAAAGCACGGCCCATTATCCTCATTTTACACATTAAAAGCTAAACCAGAGGTTAAGTTACACACCCACCGTGACGCAGCACATCTGTGGCAGAACTGCTTTCAGTTCTGAGCTTTAATAATGAGGAGAGGTAGGGTTTGAACACCACAGTTCTGCAGCATGACTAGTGAGAATGTTCTTGGCACTGGAACTCACTGAAGTCGCCAGCCTATTTTTTTTTTTCACAAAATCCCTTCTCTTGCAGTCAAACAGCACCTCAAAAGCGATCTTGGGCAAGTTTTATTATAAACCTTACCTAGTAAAATCTGGCATGTTGAGCTTTTGATCCAGTTCAACCAAAAAAATATAAATCAAAAGAGCACACGCTGAAGGGGACAGGAATAGCCACAGGGGTAATATAATCTGTTCATCACAATTTAGCCAAAAGGTCACAGTAATGGCTCTCAGAAGCTGCTTTAAAAGCAAATTAAGGTTGTTTTAGTGAAGGTTATACAGACCATTGGTATATATGTTTAGTATTTTTACATCCCCCTCCCCACAATATCAAGTTCTCTGGTTGCAATTCCCACATTTGCTTAGCCTCCTCCATCCCATTCCTCTCCAACTCATCAAAGCCAGCAATTGTGGCACTTGTGGCAATTCACGGACACACTGCCAGACGTTGTCATCACACTCATTTATAGTCTTGTCTTAAATTATAAGGATTTAGCAGCAGTTCATAAAGCAGCTTATCTGTCAGTCAGATGAAGAGATGAGCATAGCCTCCCTCAGCACAGAATCACACCATGACAATCTGCATGTTGCCTAAGGAATAAACACAGAAACCCCACATTCTTGCCAAACTGCAAGATTTACTTCTGTCGACAGACATAAACATAGAAGTTATGTCAAACACACCAAGTTACCTCTTGGAAAAGCAGGTGACCTCAGTCTATCAGTGTGGTTTGGTGCTACAAAGGGCAAAACTTCCAACCAGCTGTAAACCTCAAGATGAATTTCCTGCAGTTTCAGGAAGACTGCACAAACGAACTGAAGCCCCCTTTGCATTTCCAAGTTTCTCTGGCCATTTCCTTCTGATGAGTTAAGGGTAGCCATGCCACCAGCACCAAAGCCAGCGGCACCACCATAGCTACCGACCTAAAACTGAAGTAATTGGGAAACACCAGCCTGCTGAAACTGAAGTTTGAACCTCATGAAATTGGAATTTATGCACATCTTCACCTCAAGCCTCATACAGAAAGAAAGCATAGGGCATACACTGGGCCAGCTCACAGCAGCTATCTTGCTTCTGGGCCAGTGACTCCAAATTCAGGCTTCTTTAACATTTTCAGGCAGAGCTGAAGACCAGCAGTCTGGACCACTGAAAAAGGATTCACATTGATTTTTAAAATCTTATCTAAAGAAAACATGTTTTAACTAGTATGATATGTATCTGGCTGCTGTGCTCCTCTCAAAGAAAACCACTACACAAGCCTTTCTTTGATCCACATGAATGCTGAACAGATTTTAACATTATGTAATAGAGACCAAATAAGCATATGCAAACATAATGTATTCATTACTGATTAGGGAAAATGTAAAGTGTTTAATCATTCATAGACCTATTCTTATATGCATGCTGAAGTGTGCTCAGCCAAAAAAAGCATGTAAATTCAAAGTACAGACCCGTTAAATGTGTCTTGAAGAATGACTGAGGCGTTCTTGTTATTTTAAAATTATAACATCTAATCCTAACTTTTGTTCATGGAGCGCTGGATGGGAACATTTTACTCCGGGGAAAATTTTTAAGAATTCTTCTCTTGTGATTTATCTCCTGTTGCTGATGTATAAAATCCAAAAATCGAACACACCACTTCCTCCCGACTGAATAAAAGTTAAAACTGGTATTATGCAGAGAAGGAGGAATACACATTCAAAGAGCTGTTAGAAAGAGATGATACTGAGAGGAAGAAAACTAGAAATAACATCTGAATTACCACAAGACAGCATGCAGTACAATATGTTTCACCATAATGTGTATGACTACAATGAATAATATAGTTGTTTCTGCAATGGCTTTCTGTACAGCTTCATATGCCATAAGCTTCTGCTGAATGGAAAACTACTGATTAACCTGATTAATTGCTGATTAACCACTTAAAGAATAGCCGCAGCTTATTAAATTTAATGCTAGGTTACTGCTAACGAATAAAAAAACCCAAGAACTGATCATATATCACTTTCCCCCTTTCATAAAGTGTATGTCAAAAGGTGTTAAATTGTACTGCAGTGTTTGACAAATATGCACAGGCAACAATTCCAATCTCAGGACTTGTATAGATGTAACTCTTTTATTACAAAAATACTGCTTTGCATACACGTGCAGGAGTTGATGGATGCTCATATGCAAATGAATCCAATTACTAAATTGAGGTATGAATTTATATGAAGTTTCATACAGCAAGACACCCCAATCCTCCTGAAATGCCTGCTCTGTGCAGTGATTTACCTACACTGAAATGTTTTGACTTCCCTCCTGTGGGTTAAAAAGAACAAAAGTCAGAGCAAACAAGAATGTGAGTGGCAAAGGAGACTATTATAAAGTGTAAGTAAATTTGATCAGAAATAAAGGATGAAATAATTGAGGGCGGGAGAATCCTCTGAGAGTTGTCAAAGTGCCATTTGTGGTGGGAACAAGCGCAGTGAAAAAAGCGCTTCTCTGAAGTTTACACTGACAGCTTCTCTCGAAATGTCACACTGACAAGGCAGACTGTCCCAGCTACAACCACATCCAACCCAAACGCCAACAAAACCCCTCATTCACTCTCAATCCTCCACAGGAAAGGCTGGAAACCAGTTCCCTGGCGCTTCAGTCAGGCAAGTTAAAGAGCGGCTCCGCTTCTGCGCGGCACACGTGCCATCCTACGGATCACCTTACTCCATGAGCACACACCAGCAGCTTAGAGGAGCTCAGGATCTAACCCAGTTAACTCAGGGAGCAGGATCACCTATCTTTATTCCACAGGGCTGGACGTCAGTGTGCTGAGGCTACAGATACGGATGATCTGTGCAAGTGTAGTTACGCACCAGATACGCCCATGGATTCTTCATGAATGTATTTATAGACACGTACACATGCATGCACAGAAAGGGAGCACTTTCCTGGCACCCTCAGGATACTCTTCACTGGAGTCTGGGAGGGTACACGAAGTTTCCTGGTTTTATTCACAAGCTTAAGCATCTGGTCTTGACCACTTCTTCAGACAGAGACTGCACAAGGTGGCCCTTTGGTATCACACAGAGGGGCTTTCTGCTCTTCTCACCTCCACGAGTCCCAGAGTCTGGACACTAATAATCAGCTCTTTTCTTATGAGCACTCTGTGAAGTTTTGGGAAAAAGACCAGGAGGAGGAGAAGGCTTTATAGGAAAGCATTACAAGGCTGTACCAGACAGCAAAGAGAGCACTAGGAGTGTATCTGCTGGCTGAAGGGTTCAGAGTTCTGGAAGACGATGGGAGAGAGAGAAAGGCAAACAAGGAGGAAGGAGAGAACCTGAGAAAAGCTGACATTCTCCAGCACTCCCATCTACTTCAGTTTTATTTTACATCACAGCCCTAAGTTATGAGTTTAAGCTCAGTTCTGAAAAACATTTGACCTCACCGCGTTCCTATTTCAGAATTTACGCTCAGCTTATCCAAATAAAACTGTATGTAAAGTCATACCCACACTGCGATTTACTTCATATTGTGCAAACAGTTAAAAAAAATAGATAGCCCTCAGCCACGGGGATTATGCAAGAAGGCACAAGAGGGGGAACGAAAAGCAGAGCCCTACGGTAGCCACACATTCCTGGAATGCCGAGGAAAACCCTGGGTGCGCTTCACCTTGCAGCGATGGCAGGGAACGGGCTCGGGAGCGCGCGGCAGGCGGGGAATGCGGGGAGATGAGGA
>VRYO01002482.1:10561132-10597479 GCA_009812075.1 Sialia sialis | reverse complement strand
GTTGCATCTAGATGATCTTTAAATTACCTTCCAACCCAAACCATTCTGTATATACACAATGAAGTAGAGTACAAACAGGAAAAAAAAAAAAAATTCTAGTGCCCGAAGTTGTATGTATTCCTTACACACATGTGGTGAACTCTTGTACTGCACAGAAGCCAGCAGATCTGGATCTTCTGGCACTGTCCCAGTCAAAATTTATTACATCATTGTAACAATGCATTTTCTGTGTCCAGAGAAGAGGAGGAAGTAGGAAACAGATAAAAGATTTGTCAAGATCAGTGCTGGTATCTGCCTATAAACATTTGGTTTTGGAGGCTCATGTTTTCAGGCAAACTATTTTGTGTTAGCACTGACTGACTCCGGGGTTAGGAATCCAGAAACGCCTGTCTGATATCTTAGATACAAATCACATTCAGCATACAGGAAAGTTTCAATTGTAGGGGACACAAGAAGTATATAGGTCTCCAACAAGAACTTTCTGAGTTGGTGCTGGTCTTTGAAAGAGACAAACTGATGGATCACTGTTGGACTGGCAGATTTTGGATTAATTTTTAGATTGCAGTATGGCACCAGTGATCTCATTTTCCTTATTTACTTTCCTGAAAAGTAATCACAGCTCCTTCATCTTGCTCAATCCTCTCTGATTTTTTTTTTCCTCTAAGCTGACATTCAGTGGAATGGAAATAATGTGCATATGACTCTGATCTTCACCTTCTGGATCTTAGGAAGGTCTTTTATTCAGGCTGATCTCCAGCTATAAAAAATTGTTATGGCTCAATCTTGGCAGGCTTCAGAAAAACTCCAGCACTTCAAATGCATTCAGTTAATATACAGAATATTGACTCACTGCTTACTCATGTGACTAACATTTAAATGACACTTTCTCATTTTTAAAGGGTATTATAAATGATTGTTTAATCCTCACAGCCTGATGAAGTCAGTTGGCATAATTTTCCCCTACTAAAGCAAAAAAAAAAAAAAAGTTAGTAGGAAAAAGTAAGAAATTTATTAGATGTCATTATTGCTTTTAGAATTATTTCAAGGAAGTGCTCCTGTGAATTTGTGCTGAGCTAATCAATGAAAACTACAAGTAATGGAAGAGCTAATTGTAACCCTAAGTGACAAAGGAAGAAGATGATTCTTTGCCATTAAATTACTCATGCTGGGTTGTCCAGCTGTCCTGAAAGAAATTGGGGTGAGAATAGGTGAGAATAACACCTGGACACAGCTCAACATAACTGACAGTGAGGGGTGCTGGTCCACAAAGCATTTTTTACAGACTTCACTGGCAGCACCTCTCTTGAGACTGCTTGAAGGACAAGATCACACATTCCAGCTCAGTGAAGGAACGGGTGCATCCTTTTCTAGATATTATTCAGCCTGGAAGTCCCAGTTTGCAAATGTTTTTCATGCGTTGCCACGTCTAGAAAAGTTGCAGGGAGAAGCAACAAACTGTCTGAGAACAATGAAAGAGAACAGTGAGTGATGCTCAGAGGGGCACCAGGAGCTGCAAGGAGAAAAGGGAAGAAAATAAACTGAAGGAGGGGAGCAAATATCCCCAAGATCTGCCTTTGGATAATTTGGAGTTTGTGCCTGTGTAGTTGCCAGTTAGATACTAACACAGTTAAAAGTAATTTCATTGCCTTACCATGTGGAAGGCAGATGCTTTCTACTGACTGTCTCATATTGTGTATCCTAAGGCATGTCTGACATGAGAAACCTCTGTGTTACAGAAAAAAGATTTTTTTTTAGAGAAACTCCTGTTTTGGTAAGTGGTCGTGCTGTGACACTGAACCTGGCCTTTTGGGTTGATCATGGTGTGGACAGGTGGAATAAAAATAGAGTGCGATGGAGAATTGCACTGGCTTCTGCAGCAATGTTACAGTAGGTGTGTTTGAATAATTTGTCTTTTTAATGAGAATGCTTTTATGCTTTTCTCCACACATTTGTTCTAAAGCCAGTTCTGTGTTTACAGCTCTTTTGCTATTTAAACAGTGAATGCAGTGTTTCCCCTCAAAGAGAAACAACTTGATTGTTCTGGTGGAACATACACTCACAGCCAAACTGAGAACTGACTCTGCCTTATTGAATTTGGAGTTTTCCTTGTTGTTTATAGCTGTTGGGAAATTCCATCCAAAATCCCATATACTTTGAAAACACCAATGCCACCCTGATTTTGTTTCCCTCTTTGTTGTACTGTCCTAGCCATGATTGTTGTATAAATACTCAGAGATTGTTATAGAAGAGACCCAAAGTTCATTATATTGCCCCCAAATCTTCAATTTCATGTGTGTTTTACTCAGCATAGAAGAGCATCTTTCTCCTCTTTTGTTCGACGTACCATAGGAATACATTACTGAGGGAAGCTTAGCATGAGTTAAAACTTGCTGTTTATAAATAATGGCTAAATATGGGAAATCAGGACAAAATTTAATGACAGGATTCTACCACTCTACAGTGCATAAGCACAGAAGTTGTATAGAAACTGGGTCTACAGTAGCTAGAATATATTCCTTTGCAGTTGTTGCATGAGTGAGGAGTGTGTGTGAGCCTGCGTGAATCCAGTCTCCCTTGCTTGGAAGAAAACATTCCTTTTCTGACTGATGTTAATAGTTTGGGATGCTAATATAGTTGGATCTCAGGATTTTAAGAAGGGGCTACTGTCCTGTCTGCCAGATAAACGGAAACACTCTCCAAAAGGCTGCAGGGCAAAAGCTTTTTTATAGACTTGAATTAGATTAACTAAAGAGATGGCAAAGCAATTGATGTCTTGCAGGAAATCTCATCACCTACCAGAGGCAAGAAGGTAACTTGCTGGGGAGAAATATCGTGTCCCAGTACCCCTAAAGATACCAAACAGTGACAAGAGGAATATTTGTAAATAATGTTTATGGAGGTCTCTCTAAGCTTATATTTTGGATGGGCAAGGCACTTGCTGTTTAGTGTAGCTGCCTGTTGGGGCAAAGGATATCTTTGCCATCTGAAAGAAGAGTATCTGGAATATAGCAGAACCAAGTATTTGTATAGTATTGAAAAAAAATAATATAGGTTTTCGGAATTATTTTATCTTTCCTTCCTTCCTTCCTTCCTTGTACTCCCTGTCCCACCCAGTCTATCCCAGTTTCCTGTTTCTAGTTTATTTATAACTTAAAGTAATAGGTGGATTTTAAGGAAGTGCCTTAGGAACTAGATAGTGAAAATCCCCCTGAGTTACTGAAAGTCACATTTGTTTTATGGAGATATTGATGAATTGTGTTTGGCTGCCTTTAGCAGAGGGGTTCGAAGTGTCTGTGTAGAGAAAAACTTCATAACTCCCTTCCAAGGTACAGTTGCGATGGAGAAATAAGAAAGTAGATGTTTTAGACTCCTCAGGTAGCTGTGCAGCCTCACTCAAAACAGATTTTAGCAAGCACAGGAAGCATGTGAGTCTGTTCACAAGCACCAGCTGACAGATTCCTACAATACACTTCTAGACTTTGTCTGTGGTAGGAATTGTCCCTGCCTTCACAGCTTTTGTCCATCGAGAAAGGAGGTTTGAGCTGGGGCAGCCGCCAAGGCTTCGCTGCTGTCAGCAATGATTTGCAAAGAGGCAGCTTCCCGTGGTTTCAAGCTGGGACTCATGCACACCAGTAATCATAATTACAATATTTAGCTCAAACACACAGCTTTTAAGATGGATATCTGACAAGCCTCTTGAGGGATGGAGGGATACCATTAGCTCCTCAACATGTTTGCAACAGCTACAAACCATCGTGGGGCTGAAAGGGAAAGAAGGTGAACAGATCTTGTAGTGTTGCTATGCCTCCTCCAGCAAGTCGGTCCCTGTTGTTATTCCAGCATCCAAAGGGAACTGGAGCTGAACCATGACCGTTTTTCTGCAGCAGAAGCTGGGTACCCGCTGGCCTCCTGAATACAGAAATGAAGTTTCATACTGTTTTCCTTGAATGGAAACAGCATGACGTGAACGAGGAAAGAGTGGAACAGTATGTCAAGGGAAACAGGGCTGAAAGGAGAGAACAGCTGACTCCAGGAGCTGAGCAGATCTGCCCCCTCTGCTTCACTGTGTGGGTTTGTTTCCAGCTCAGAGCATCTCGTGGGTCTTGCAGCACATCTCCACAGCTCTGGGCTGGAAAATGAAACAACTGCAAGGTGGTTGTTCCTCCTTCCTGGAACAAGCTTTACAGCCTGTGGGAAATGAAAGCTACAGCTGAACTTTAAAACAAGCTGAAAGCACTCAGATGCAGAAGTACAGAGTGAAGCCATTCAATAGAGTCAGATTTGGAACAGAGCCCTGAAAAAAACCTGCAGTAATGACTAATCCATTTTTAATGTGTGTGGTTGTAGGTAAAATCACTTCTTTAAAAGATCATTTCTCTCCCTGTATTGGTTGCAGTTCTTTACTGTCACTTCAGATAAATGATGTGTTGACGTGTGAGTTCAGTTACAGATGGACTGCAAGGACAGAATTATTTCTGGTGCTGGAAAGGCTCTGAGCTGCTGGTGAAGGGGAGAAATGATACAAACAGGATATTCAGTGTCGAGCTACAGCAGCACCCAGAGGGACCCACTCAGGGGCAACACTTGGATGCTCACTCTCTCCTGCAGCCAAATTAGCTGAGGAAACTCGATGTAATCGTTGACTGTAGAGCTCAGGCAGTGACATTTTAGAAGTGAGACAGTCTGCAATGGAAACTTCTTGTGGCCCTGGACAATTCTGTGAGGCACCACACAGTGGGGGTAGCCTTTGGGTGCTTTTGTTTTGTGCTTGAGTTGTCCCAGCCTTGCTTGCTGGTCCCCTTGCAAGGATACCTCAATGCTGTCACAGAGCCAGTGATGTTAACACACCTGTGACACTGTGAATGTCCTGGCTGTTGTGATACCAGCCCAAAACTTACAGACTTTGCAGTCTTATAATCAGTAAAGCTGTGAATAGGAGCATGAAACGACTGCAAACACGCCTTGACTGTGGTGGGGAACAGCATGGAGGCTGTTCAGGCAGGAAGAAAACAGCACAGCAAATCCAGCTCTGATGGGATAAACTGGCTCAGGGTGTGTGGTGACAGAGCCTGTAGTGACAGGCAGTTCTCTGAGGGTGAGGGCTGCTCCCTGTGGTGGGTGTGATATCCAGGAACAAAAGCAGTTGGCATTTCCCTGGTGTACGCTGAGACGTGGTGCAATGTGATAGAACAGGGAACTCCTTGCTGGCTTCTTGCCCTCTGCAGATTCCTTCTGAATTAGGTGCTGACCTTTAAAGCAAGACCTGCTTCTTCAGTTTCTCATTGTTTGAATTCTGCACTGAAGCTTGAGAAACAAGTCTGTGAAGCTGCAGGATTTTTTTTTAAGCTCTAATTAGTGAAACATAGAATAGGTTGGAAGGAGTTTAAGGGAGAGGATCACCAAGTGGAAACCATTTTACAGATCTGATGCCTTTTATTTTTAATTTTACTCCATTCCACAACAGTATGGGCCTGTGTGGTGCTGGACTTAAATTAGCACCAGAACATGGTTGATATTAAAGATTGGTACCTCTGCTGCTGTTAAAGCACACCTCTGCCTCTTGGTCAAAATACCATCTTATGTGCCCTCAGGGATTTGGAAACCCAAAGTTGTGCTCCTGCTGCCAGGGTTTTGTGCTAGAACACTGCAGCTGCTTGGCACCAGCAGGAGTTTAGAGGTGAGAGAGGTGAAAAACATTATCCTGACTAAAAATCTGGAGGTGTTTAGGCAGAGGGGCTGTGATGGAAGAACCTCTTTCCCTTTTTGAATGTTTTTAACATCATCATTGCTTCTGCTGCGTTTTCACAGGATTTCTCCATTTCTCATTCAGGCAGATTCTGACATTTTTCGCAGATTATGAGGTGCTGGCTGAAGGGCAGCTGGAATTGGGATCAGCTCTGGGTGGGAGGCAGCAGCTGACCCGTGCCAGTGAGAGGCCTCAGTGCTTTGGGATCTGCAGGTGGGTTTGCACGAAGCGTGTGAATATTTTGGGTTCCATCACAAGGCTTAATTCTTCTGAAGCTCTAAGGGGTTCTTCAAGGCTGTGAGAGCCTAAAGCCTTGGATTTCTCCTTCCTCGTCTGCCTGCTGGCAGGCACAGCCGTGTTGTCCCATTTACAAGGCATTTGATCTGTCAGTGACTCATTCCAGGCTCGCAATCTGCACCAGCAAGGTGCTTCAGGGCTGAGTCGCACCCATGTACCAGCCCTGTTACTGTACCCTGTTATCAGTGCTCTTTTCAATCCTGGGGTGCTCCCAGCCTTTGATCTGCTCCCGAACTGCAGCAACAGCTTTTCTTGTTTTTCAGTGCTTCATTACACTGTGCAGGGCCAGCAGCCCTCCACAAAAGCTGCAATCTCTGCTGCCTGCATGCTGCTCTCACAAGTACATCCAGGCTTTTTCTTGAAAGCATGAAGTAAAAGTCTTATTTCCCTCAGCCCACAAATGATCATGGTGGAAATCAGTTTGCTTCAAGATGGCAATTTCCATCAGACACTACATGGTGGTATAATTATATGGTTAATTATTCCCCTGCTTCTCCCTGCTGCATTTAGCTGCTGTTTTTAAAAACCTATGGAGCAGAGGCTGTTTACTTCATCCTTACAGCACCAAAGCTGTGGGCTCTGACCAGTCTGTAAATCCTAATGTTACTGAGCAGTCTTGAATCCTGTCTTCTAGCAGAAGTCCCCTTTGGCTGGCCAGGCTGGACCCAGTTTAATTTGAGCTGATTCTGTCAAAGCTAGAGACCCCAGTGGAAAGAAAGGTGCTCTGTGTGCTGAGGGACTGAAAGAGCTTTCTGTGTTTTACAGTTTGTTTTTTTGTTCTTCTTTTTATAGTGGCAAATGGGCAAAGACAATAATTTAAAATGTGTTTGCTTAAAATCAGCTAAGTTCATAGTAATGCTGGAAGAAATCAGCAGCGGCACCTGAGCTGGTTCTGCTGGAGATGGTGCTTATCAGATGACCTAGTAGGATTGTAGGCTTGTAGGATTTGGGGCAGAAACTCCAGCACAACAAGCACATTCCTCTGAGAGCCTTCAGAGCAGCCAGTTCCTGCTGATGTGGTTGCAGATCAGTGATCCAACTCGTTTTGTCCCTAAACTCAGGGGTGAGCTTTGGCTGTGCCGTGGGGTGCAGGACAGACAGACAGACAGACAGAAGTGTTTGCTGCACTAGGTCATGCACAGGAAGGCTGTGGCTGTGGCTCTGTGTTTTTCTGCTCATGGGGTCCAGCCAAGTGGCACAGCCCTGATTGCAGAATGTCCCAAAGGCTGCGAGTCCTGACCACAGTGCTGCTCCTGGCCGGGTTTAACAGTGATGAATCGCTCTCCTTCCACCAGCCAGGTTGGGCTTGTTTTGTTTATGCCTTGAAACCTCTCCTCTCCCCCATGCTGTGATCTGTGCCAAACTGTTTGGCAAGTGAAAAGCTCTGGCTGCTGCGTGGGCAGGAGAAGGGCCACAGCGTGGTGCAGAAAACGTGTGAGATGTGGTCCAGGCTTGTGGGGAGGATGAGGACAGGACCTGAGGTGTCATTTGTGTGCTCAGTTCATGACTTGCCCAGCCTGTTTCACAGACCTGTAACTACTGATCCTTGACTATGTTCCAGGCCTGGCCTACAGTCACTAATTGTCAGTGTCCTGGGGCTTCTCCCAGCTTTTAATTGTCCCTATGAGTATGATGGATGTGGGAAGAAAGGACACGCTGGAGAAAGGTGGCAGTGCTTTTGCTGCTGCCACTGTCATTGTAGGGGCTGCCATTAAAGCTGCTTATTGGCATTTGCCCTCCTGTGAAATGTGTAGGTGAGCTATTTATAAATGTGCAGAGAGATTCTACATCTCTAGCTCGTGCTCTGATTTAAGAGTAATCCTCACCAGGAGGGGAGAATCTCTCCAGTACTGCAAAGAAGGTTAGTGGCAGAGCTAGAAATAATCCACCACTTGTGAGCCACAGCATTGCCTGAGGTTCAGGGGTGGATTTCTGGGGGCAGATGAGGAAATGGAGAAGCAGCATGTTGTTTCCCCACTAGCTCTGTCTGTTGCAGTGTGATTTCCCATCTTCAGGGCTGAGAGAAGCACTTTTCCTGCTGCACAGCCCCCTCTCCTGTTCTCTGCTCCTTCTACACAGCAAATGCACTCAGCTCTCTCCCAGGCTGCATCCAACCTCAGCCTTCACTTGCTTCTGCTTTTCCCTTCTGGAGCAGATTCAGCCTGGTGTGCAGGAGGGAATGGCCCTCTTCCTGGAGCAGTCTAGTCACAGGCACGCAGGAGTTAGTGTCTGTACTTCTGAAAAATTCTTCTGAAAACAGATACAGCCGCTTGCTTCCATTATTCCTCTCCTGCACACTGCAAATGACCTCACTTTTGAAAACATGCAGTCTCCTGAAGAGCAAGAGAAATGTAGCAGGATTGTTAGTGCATCTGATTGTCTTTTACCTTTCCACAAGCCTTATTGATGACTAATAACAGAGAATCTTCTCAGCCTGTCCTGAGTAGGAATATGATTCTTCTTTCTGACTCCCAGGTTTTATCTTTTCTTGCCTTCATAAACTTGTTCAGAAATATCTTGCATTCAGTTTAAGGATGCTGATTAATGTTATTTCCCGAAAAAAAGTTGCTTTCATACCTGTTAGGAAGTCTCCCAGTTTGATGTAAAATTTCTGTAAACCCAGGAGCTGTAATTTGATGATCCTTGCGG
This sequence comes from Sialia sialis, assembly GCA_009812075.1. Classification (NCBI taxonomy): domain Eukaryota; kingdom Metazoa; phylum Chordata; class Aves; order Passeriformes; family Turdidae; genus Sialia; species Sialia sialis. The sequence goes on along the minus strand of VRYO01002482.1, from coordinate 10,588,787 downwards.
GTCCCTTCCAACTCAGAATATCCTGTGATTTTATGTAGTTGAGGGAAATTACCTACCTTTGAGGCCTGCACCTCAGTATCCAAAAGGCTCAGGTAGGATCACACAGACAGGGATGCATCCCAACATCTAATTGCTGTAAGGAGGTTAATGTGATGTGGCTGCAAGTCAGGAAATGAGACTCCCTGAGAGCTGCTGGCTGCATCTGCAGGACACACTGCCCTCCCTTGGCCGTGGATGGGCTGTGGATCTGGGCTGAGGAACCTGCCTTTCCTGAGCATCCCTGAGCCAAGGGAAGATTACTGGAAATGCAATGTGCTGTGATTTATAAACTCGGTCAGAGGTGCAGACTTTGTAGGTGATTCCAACATTCCCTCCAGGAGTTCGTGGCAAGATTTATGTGAAGCTTCAGCACTGTGTGAAATCAACTGTGAGAAAAATAGCTTAGGAGTGATTTTATTGTTGTATGCAAGAAAGTGATGTAAGAAACCACAGAAATCTGCTTGACTGATTGTTGAGCATGCAAGGGAAGATTTTCATCTGGTTTTGCTTGTAAATGAGAGTTTTATGTAAATGTTGGAAGATCATAATTATGACATAAACTTTTCAGAGAATTTGTACTTCCAGATGTAATGGAGATGTGGGAGCAATCTGGGAGCAGAGACTTGTTTGAAAGAGACATCTCTGACTTTACCCCTTTTGAGGCTGTGCTTGCTCAGAGCCTGTCCCTGGTGCTGTGATTGTGTCAGGCTGAGCTCTGCACAGGTATTCCAACAATTGGGATGTAATGGTCCCACATTTTTCCATTTCTTCTACATGTTGTTCTTCTCCCTGCCTTTGTGTGGGTTATATTGTCCTGGCAGAGTCTGACATTGTATTCAATCTTTCTCGTGGCCTGGAGAATCTCATTAACATTCTCTATCTTTTTCAGATTACTGGAATTTCATGTTACAGCAGATGGAGGTGAGGGTGAGGAAGAGTTTGCTGTTTTTCAGTGTGATTGTGTTCTTGTGTTTTGTCTTTTATCAAAATAATTACTGTCAGCAAGAAAACTCTCTGTGACTTGGAAGTGCATGTACTCACAGCAAATACCCTTGGAGGAGTAGGAGCTGGAAACAGGCAGTGCTTGGGTCACAGTGTCTCAAAACAGCCACTGTCCTGAGGCTCCACAGATTGATGGATATCTCTATATTCACACAGAGTTACAGGGCTAGATTTAAAAAACCAAAAATCCAAAAAACAACAAACCACCACTCCCGTGAAATATTTCATCTCTCTTACCTGCCTTGCTCATGGGGTCAGGTCCCCTCACTGTACACACAAATGTGGGCTGCAAATCACCCTGTGTGCCTGCAGCTCTGGGAACCCCCAGGGATTATGCACACAGTGTATCAAACTCCAGACAAGGTCAAAACCCTAAAACCTACATAGGCAATGGGAGTGTTGGGTTTTTGGTGCTGCTGGGGAGTTCATACACATCTCCCAGAAACTGCCTGGGTCCGTGAGCTGCTGGGGGAGGCCTGGGCAGGCGGAGAGAGGGCTCAGGGAACTCTCCTTTGGAAGCAGAGGGGAAGAGCAGGGCAGAGTTACCCACGTGGGAAAGTTTTGTGTGCTTGAATGGGGGGAGCAGGCTCACTCTGTTTGCTTTTGACAAAATCATGTCTCTGTTTAGAAATCCACTGTCCTGGGGCACAGGACACTTGCTCAGCACTTGGCCAGGCTGGTACTCTTTATAATGCTCTTTAAAGGAAAAAAAAATCGCTTCTGATCCACAGCACCACACAGCAGAGGGTGCCTGTCCTGGGAGAGCATTCCCAGCCTCAGATATAAAGAAGCCTGACTGCATGCAGCATTCAGAGCAAGGGCTGTTCAAATTATATCTCAGTTTGCTTGCCTTTGCCAATTTCTTCTAAAAAAACCCCCCAAATTATTTGTGCCTAATTCTTACAGATGGGCCTGAGGTGCCTAATTTTGTTTTCTGGCTACCTTGGGGGGCCAGTAGGAGCAGAGGGACATTGGGTTAACATGGTTATGTGACCCATTCTTGTTGGGCTGTGACTGCTAAAACACAGAATTAGGTGTGAAAACCTATGCTGGCTAGCAGGGTTCATCTGGCACTTGCCCCCATGATGCTGGAGAACATGGGGCATCAGACTGGCAACACCCTTGGCATGTGGGTTTGGTGAGCAGCAGAGACACCCCGTGCCCATTCCTGGAGTCTGCCTTTTCCTCTGGCAGCCTACGGGTGACAAGCCAGCACCCACACCTGGTATTCTCAGCCTGTGGACCACCAGAAATCAGATTATGATGGGAGGAGTTGAAGTGCCAGGAAGGGAAAGTGCCATTAAAAAAATTCAGCACAGATTTGCCATCATGGGAAGAAATGCCTTCTCTGTCACCAGACCTCCCTGCCTCTGCTCCTCCATCCCTGGTTTTGGGCAGTGTCTGTGTGACCTTGGTACTCTGTGAGTTTTGTGACATCTTTGGGAGTCTCTGCCATGCAGAGGATGCTCACCTGTACTAGTGCTGATGTCCTGGCTCCCATTCTGGTGAGGAACCAGCTGTGTGAAAGTGGGAAGTTCCTGCCTCCATACCCAGCCTTGGCGCTTCTTCCAGTGCTGGGGATCAGCTGCTCCTGCTGGTACTGCCTGGCAGTGCCAGCAGGAGGGAAAAGAATTCTCCAAATCTGGCATCATTCTAAATCTCCACTTGGTATCTTTCTACTGATTTATTGAGATTGAGCCTCTGAACCAGAACTTTCTTTAAAACTGTAATGAAAATGGAAAGCTGGAAATACATCCAAAGAGGTGTTTTTTGTTTTTTTCCCAATGGAACCAGGTAGGATTTGAAGCCAGCCTCGGATGGCTGCTGGCAAAGGCACTGTGGCAACCTCTCCCGTGGGATGGGCTTGTGCAGCTCCGGCTGTCCTTGCCAGCCTGGACAGGCCCCCGGTAAGCTCGGGGAAGTCCAGACAATTTGATTTGCAGTTCCCACGCCTCAGCTTGACCAAATCCATACCCTGACCTTAGAGCTGCCGGCAAGGTTCAGCAAGGGTTGTTGATTCACTGCCGCGAGTCGCTCAGGTAATGGGGAGATAAGGAAGGTGCATTCCGGGTGGGAGCCCTGCCACGGCGGCTGCTGTGCCTGCTGCCACCAGAGGCCACTCTTGGATAGCCTATGGATCCTTCCCAGCTCTTCAGAGCCCTTTCCCTCTCGGGTTGGGCTCAGCTTCATCACTCACTCCCCATCGCAGCCTCCCTCCGTGCGCCTGCCGAGCGCGCTGCCCTTGGCTCTGCTTCCTCCGGAGCTGCTCATTTTTATCCATTTTTATCCCCGTGCTGCTGTATCTGCTGCTCTGCTCTGTCTCTGTCCCCAGGGGCTGCTGGTCAAGACACCGATTTGCTGGGAGGGTGTCAAGGACCTGCTGGGAGCTGCAGCGCTTGGCACGTTCAGGACAGAGAGACAGAACCCAGACACAACCTGCCCTGCAGTTTGGAAACACTCGGAGCAGAGATTTCAGTATGGCCTGTTCAGGAGATTAAGTTCAGTCTGGGTTCAGATCACTCCAGTTCTCCATTAAAAAAAAAAATTAAAAAAATCCCTATAATTCTGTTCCTGGTAATAAGCATGAAGTGTAAGGTTCATTGCTTTTGAAGTTAGTGCCTTGACGGTTTGTGCAAGAAGACTGACATGTCCTTACTAGCTTGAAATAAATAATAATAAAAAAAGGTGTCAGATTGCTTTTTCAGATGGAAAGAGGCATTCCTTAAGGAGACTCAGCAGGTGGGTATGTGAGTGTTGTGGCTCTTCCTTCTGGGAAAAGCAAGTTGGGTAATTTGTGTGTTAAAGTGCCTCCTCTCAGGGAAGGTCACTTAGCAAGAGCAGCATCCATCTCTGCTGGGAAGAGGTTTCTCTCAGCATCCCACCCCAGCAAGAGCAGTTTATCTGTGCTGGCTCTCATACAGACAGCCTTGGGGAAAGGGGAGTGGAGGAGACACTGTGAGCCTTGTCTGGGCTCTCTCATGGTGGCAAAAATGGATTTTGCTCTTTACAAAGGCACGGCTTCCTTAGGCCCACACTCAATGGACAAAACCACTCTTGAGCCTCTGCAGTTAAAACCTGTGCTTGGGACTTTGCTTGGGAGCTGCCTCAGTGCTGGCTGCCCCTGGCTGCAGCTGCTCTTGGCCTTTGGAGTCACCTGGCAAAGTGATGGAGAATTGTCCCTGCTCCAGGCAGCATAAGAACATTTTGCAGGGCCTTGCTCTGCGTGTAAAACTGCTTGGTCTGTGAGAAGTTTTGGGATTATTATCATTTTGAAAATGATAATAGTATTTTTTTTCCTAAGATCTCCTAAGGCATGAGGTATCTTCTCATTTGCATCCTTGCCTGAAGATCAGGACAGTGTTGTTACCCTCCCCTGTTCTGTCTTTCACTGCTAACACGCTGGTTTAGAGGAATCATTTCTGTATCTCTGCTCATGTCCTTTGACATAGTTGCCTTGAATTCAGACTTTAGTCTACCTGGGAATCTGATTTTGTACACACAGGGCTTTGTTTTATGTAGTGGTGTTTCTCCAAACACCTTTGCCAAATGCTAATATTGCACCAGAGAGAAAGTGCGCACCTGTGCTTCGGTGAGAACCAGCATGCTGAAGAACTCCATGCCTTGTGCTTTGACCAACAGGGCTTCAAACACCCCTGGGAAGTGTTTTTAGATGTCAGTCTCTTTTCTGTTTGGGAGATCTTCTCTTCAGAAAGTGCCCACAACTGTTATTGTAGGAGAATTTCAGCTCATGAGTGCTTTTATACTTGAAGTGTTAAAAAAAAAAGGATGGTGATATTAGAAATGAAGAGTAAAACTGGTCTGGCTTGGTCTGGCAGTCAAGTGATGTTATGAATGTGGTGTAGGCAGTGTTCTCTATTCCCCAGTAATATGTCAGGAGGCAGGAGGCAGCAGTCTGTGTTAATTAAGCTTATGGTGAGCAGCCAGTGCTTCAGCCAGGACTGATTGTGCTGATGATGATTGATTGGAATTCCAGAGAAGGCTCAAGCTCAGTGTGTCTTCTCAAAGTATGCTGAGATGATGATAACAATTCATTAAAGTTTTATATTCTTTATGGTGCTTTGTCCCTTGTGACGGTAGAAGCATTTCTGTAATCCAGAGCATGTTGGATTGTTCCTAGAACATTTCTTTCCTAAAGAGTGTTTTTACTCAGAAAACTACTTCAAGTCACTGGAAGCAAAACTTTCCTGCAGAGCCCCAGATCTCATGTGCATGTGGCCACCTGGAAATTGATGGAAAGAAAAGGAAGGTGCTGAAAATCACAGGAGAATCCCCCTTGGTTCCCTGCATCTCACACTGCTTCCTGAAGTGGCCAAGGTGTATGGCAGGGCTCTCACAGAGACACTGAAGGGTCTCCATGTCGCTGAGGTTTGGGCCATGTGTTGGAAAGGTTGTTTCCTCCTGTAGTTAAAGAAGAAATAGATATTCTGATGTGAGAGTGTCTAGTCTGAGGATGAACTTCTTTGGAGAGTTTTCTTGGAGTTAGAAACCATGCTGTAGAAGACAGGCTGTTTTTTTAAAGTCATGTTTTTTGTCTGAATTTACCTTTTGCAAGTATCTTTTTGGGATCTGGGGCAGAGGAGCAGAAGGACACCAGGGATTTGCTTTCATGGAGCCAGCACATGGAAGCCCCTAACTCTGAGCCTCAGTTTCTCCCTTTGCAAAGAGGGAGATTTGGTAACAGATCCTGCCTTGCAGGATGATTCCCACAGTGTGGCATCAGCATCTCTGTAACAGGGCCCCAGCAGAGCAGCTCTTGCAGTTAGATGTGATTTAAATTATTTAGGGTGTTGTCATGTGATCACAACTGATTGAGTTCCTGTGGCTTCACAAGTTGCCATCTGTTATCATCCCCATTATGAATTATGCATCAGCTTAAATCAAGGCCTAAACCAGAGGAGTTCAAACAGAGTCCTCACACAGTGATACCATAAAACTGTCTTTAGGGTGTTAGTACTGGATCCAAAACGCTGCAGCCACACGAGGGATCGTGCTGGTTTGGTACAAGCTCTCTCTGCTGGCTCAGACCATCCTGGAAGACTCCCCTGTTAGTGGCAGGATTTATGCTGGGCCAGGTGTCACCTGCCCCTTTTGTGATGCAGGCTCATAAAACTGGTCTAAATTCCATTGCCTGTGTTCTGGCTAAGGGGACAGAAATGAGACCACAGTCCCAGAGCAGAGCCCCAAAGATCTCAGGATTGTGTGGTCAGGGAGCTGCTGCTCAAGGCACAGTGACCACTTGATAAATTGTTGGCTGGCTGGATGTGAGGCTTTGGGAAGCTGATGGCTTTGGAAGTGCCACGTGTCCTCCTGTAAAACCTGTCAGTTTATGCATGTGTGGTGGTGTCAAAGTGGCCATTTGCAGGAAAAGACCAACTCAGACATTCACCAGAGTCCTCTGGCCTGGAAGAGTCTTGGCCAGAAAGCGGGCTCCTCCAGAACATCCCTGTTTCTCAAGCTGGTCTGCAGTGCACCACACAGTCAGAGCCCTTTTCCTGGGAAGGAGAGATGCCTCAAGCCACCCCAGCTCATCTTTGGGTACTTCTCTCTTAGGCAAACATGCTGTGGCTCCTCCAAAGCTCTGGAAGCTGCTGCTGGCCAAGCTGTGAAATCTTTGGTTGTGTAGCTTATATTGGATCTGCATTTAGGGCCTGCTGTCCTTCCAAGGGTGCAGTTCCCTGATGTCCCATCCTCTCTCCAGCCACATTTAGAGGCCAGGCTTTCTCTGTCCTTGCTACTCCAGCACAAGGTAGCCAGCTTGGCAGCCCAGGGTGAGGGGGCATGCTGAATTTATATGCAATTGCTGGGCAGCACATCGAGTCAGTGAGCTTGTTCTGATGCAGAGGCTGGCCATTTATTACCATCCATATGAGATACTATAAAATAAACAGTTCTCTCTGTGGAAACAGCATCAGAGATTACTGCAGCTAAATCAAGACTTACTTGGCAAGTGTGTGCAGTAGGGAACGCAGAAAATTCATGGCATTCCCAGAAGCCAAGTGCTTTCACATAGATTGTGTGGCTGTCCTAGGGAGGACCACTGGGATCTGTGAGCCAAGTGGGGTGGATAGGCAGGGAATGAATGTCTCCTGGCATTAGCAGTGGTTGCAATGATAATTTCTGTTTGAATTTTTGGGTCATGAATCTGTTTGTGTCGGCGAGGACACTTCCAGTGGCTCCAGCTTTATCCTAGTGTTGGGAGCTGTTTTTCTACAGAGGAGGGTGCTTGTTCCATCAGCTGGCACCAGGGCTGATTCTGGCTCCTGATTTCTGCCCTTGGATATCTGAGGGCAAAAATCCTTTGACTTTAGAGGGAGTTGCTCACACAATGTCCCTGCTGGAAATAGAACTGTGTCCCTCCTCTTGAAAGCAGGGCCAGATTCTCTGTCTGCATCTTGATGTGCAAAGCCTTTCCCCTGGGAGAGAGCCAGCCTTCTTTTTTCTCCCAAATCCAGAAGTGTCCATACCTCTTGCAGTTTTACAGAGGGCTGAACAGTCTCTTCAACCGAGACAGGAATTCAGAATATTTCTTCACCTCTTTTGGAAAGAGGGTGGTGGATAGGAAAGCAATAGTGCCAGTGTTAAGGTGTTTGTAAACTGAGTCGGCCATACCACAGATCTTCTCTCACGTTTTCTCCCTGTGACTTTGTGAGCTTGGAGGTGAAAGGAGAGAATGGAGAAACTCGGGATGCTGGGACCATAATGGGTCAGGAAGAAAAGAGTAAGAAAGCAAAGGAGAACGAGTGTGGACCACCAAGATTGGAGAAAACTAAGACAAATTTTTAGACTAAGCCTTAAATTGCTCCAAACCACAGGGTGCTGTGCCTGGGGGAGACAGGGAGGGAATGGTGATGCAATTTCACCCTCAATCATGCAAAGGCAAAGTACTGGACAAAGGGATTGCCTTAGATATATTGCAGTTGGAGCCTAGTGGAGTATTTGATACAGGGTCTTACAAGATCTTGCCCTCCCTCTGAGATTGTTTGGCTTGTTTTGAATAGGAGCTCAGTTGTGGGGATTAGTAGAAATGACAAATGATACATGGCTCTGGTCATGCAGATTTTCAACCAATGTGACTGATGAAAGTTTTTGATTCATCCATTTCACTGAGGGCTCCTCCTGCGCATTAGCAAAGCAGCAAAGAGCATTTTAATGACAGTTTTAGGTGCGATGTTTTTCAAACATTACTGAGTACCTTGTAGGTGAAGCATGGCAGAAACCAGGAAATTTGGTCATTTTGGTGGGAAAGTGATGGAATGCTAGAGAAGGAAAAGTAGTTTTTCTATATGAGAGAAACATCTGCAAGCAAAATTCTTTAGGAAGGAGGAACCCTTAAAGCTTTAGTGTGGGAGACAGCAAAGTGAGCCCTTGGGTGTGTGTGACAGACTGACAGCAAGATAACTGGAGTCAGGCTATTGGAATGGACTGGGGCAAGTGGCATAGCTCCATGGAAACTACAGAGATTTGGCAGTTTATCCCTCCTGAAGATACAGCTGGGCTAGAATTTACTGACAAGAAATTACCAATCAACTGGTTTGAAATGAGAGCTGAAAGTATGAGGCATGAGTTAAATAAATCTACTTGCCCCCACATACTAAAGACTAGAGTCTGCTTATTCCAGGCAAGAGGAGAAGGAGAGAGGCTGTGCAGGAGCCTGCCAAAATCTGTGAGGTGTGGGAGAATTACTGAGCAGTGTGGGAAGACTTGGCACACTCGAAAGGAAGTGGAGTATGGCACTAAAGCCCATTCCTTGGGGGCAAGGGGGCTGGCTGGGAGGCAGCCTTGCTGACCAAAACTGTCCTCCTACCTCATCCCAGCATCACAGCCAGGCCATTCCAGGAGATAATTGGGAGGTCAAAAAGCTACTTTTGAAAATATTTAGCTTTGTATCTTTATTTTGTTCCTGTCTTTGTGATTTCAGGCCCTAAAAACAACTATCAGGTTGTTAAAGGCAGCATTTGTTCAACAAGGAGTAAGCAGCTGGATTTCAAACACTCACTGAGCTGGTCCTTCAGGCAACTCTTTGAGAATTTTGCACCAACAGAAGAGGAGAGAAGAAAGGAGAAAGTGGAAGGGAGTGTTTATACTGAAATCTTTGTTTAGTTCCAAAAGCCTAGAGCAAAGCATCAAAACACAGAGTGCCTCACACAAGCCAAGACAGGGAATAGAATTTCCATTTTATTCCAGATGAGAAGTCTTGTTATAAAGGGGGTTGGGTGACAAAGCTAAATGTAATTTAAATTTCTACTCCAATCTATTTTTAATTATTCATGTGTAGACTCCTTTGTAGGGTTAACAAGGAATTTGCCAGGAGCCAGCCACAAAGGCTTGAGTCGTAGTTTTCCAGCAGACATCCTGAAAATACACTGTCACAGGCAATCAGTGTCCTTGGAGAGGTGCCCTGTTCACTAATTGGGATCATTCCACAGCAGATAATTGTTTGTGACACCCACGCTGATTGGACCCACTGTATCTTCCCATCCTGCAAATGGCCAATGACAGTTTTGATGAATTTGAAGTTTGGAGTTTGAATAAACCCAAGGAAGGAAAGAAGAAATGCTTCCCCTGGAAAATAAGTGTGGAAGAGCAGAGCTGTGCCCTGGGTCACCCCCAAGAATGGGGACACATGAGCACACACACAAAGGCCACTGGTGGTTCTTGTCACACTCTCTGTTTTTAACTCTTGTGTTAATTAAGAGACTGGAAGAGGACCAGCCATGCCAAAATAAAATGGGGGCAACTGGTTCATTTTGCACAGGACAGGGGTGTCCTAACCAAGGACTTTTGGGGAAACTGCAGATTTATTGAAATATCTGAATGAGTCCAGATGTGGGTCAGGCCTTGCTGCCAGACAATAGCAGAAGTGCTGCAGATATGCCCAGCAGCTCTCTGGGCTGGGAGCAGTATGTGGAGGGTTGTAAATACCATTTTGGAGAGGAAATTTTTAAAATTTTGTTTCTGGGGGCCAGCCCAAAAGGTATTTTATATTTTTGCTATTTTTGACTGATACATTGGTATGTGCTTTATAGCCAGTTTGAGAATCACAGAACTGCAAGAGCATTCCGTCTCGCCCTCTGCTCAAAACTTATTTGCTCTTCTGTCCCAAGCATTAATTGAATTTTCATGCATTTGACAGAAATGTGGTTGGTGTGTTTTGTCTGGTTTTCATCTGTGCTGCACCAAGATGAGCAGGAGAAGCAGCAGGTTTAATCTTTGCAGTTCAGAGCTCAGAGCTGCAGTTGGATTCTGCAAACTCCACGCAAGTAAAAGTGCACAGCATTTGCCAGATTCCAGACTAAGGATGAAGTTGCAGGGCTGGTCTCTGGCCATGAATAATTCTAGATATTCTGGGCTTCCCTATTCCAAAAATGTCCTCAGTGGTCAACAATTTTTCTATACGTATTTCAGGGAGACTCTAGGAAACTTAGGACTGGACATAATCTAAGAATCACTGCCACAATTCCCATATCCACAGTCTGGACCTTTTGATTGGGAAGTAAAGCATTAAAGAAGCATTACTCTGTAACAAACTTGGTGAGCCAGGGAAATTATTAATGCTGTTAGGAGAATATATATCAATTTCCTGGCTAGTAATAGGCTAAAGTAACGGTTAAAGCATAGCAGACAAGGATTCAAAGGTGTCCAGTGGCAACAGAGTTCATATTCCTGTCCAAAACAAAGGTCAGTCATCCTCCTGAGCCAGGAATTGTTCCTGGAGAGAGAGCTCTCCTGCTGCAGCAGTCATGCTCCATTCCACAAGCAAATGAAGTCCCAGAGGCATGCTGGCATGGAAAATTATGAGAAGCCATTGAGACCCTAGCTTTGAAGATGGTAACTCTTCATATAATCTCTCATTTCTTCCAGATCCTCCCTGCCCAGCCCAGTGTGAGAGGTGTCCCATGGAAGGCAGGCTCACTGTGAGCTGAGTGGTGGTGTGTGACAGAATAGAAAATCCCTCTTTACAATGGTCTTACCCGAGTGAAAACAGTCCTCTGAAGATCTGCCTGGATGCTGCAGAATATTCTCCACAAACTCATCATGCTGGGGCCTGTGATTGCACTGGATGAGCTCAAGAGTATTTGCCTGAGTTAGATACTGGGAGAGAAAACAGTGCTTTGTCTTCGAGGCAAAGCTGAAGGTGCTTCTCAGGACATCAAAATCCCAACACTGGGTAGCAGTGCCAGGCCAAGGAATTGTGTAGGTTCATTATCAATGCAGGAGTGTGGTACAATTCCATATGGGATCACCATGAGAGCATGCCATGAGAGCAGCACCCAGCACAGACTGGGGAGATGAGTAGAAATGCACAGCACCTGCAGGAGGAGATCCATTGCCAAGGAAAGGCAGGCAGTGCCTGTCAGATACTGACCATCTGACAGATCTCCCCAAAGAAACCCTCCAATCAAAGCAGAACTGTATTGCCTAAAATAAAACTTTCAAGGTTTTCTCAGGACCTTTGTTAGCCTGGTGTTATGCTGTGGTGCAGTGAGGAAACTTGCCCAAGAGCCACAGAGAGTAAGAGTCCAAACTGCAAGCGTCCAGGTGTGCTTTACAGTTGCCCCTTGTATGCAACAAATGAGGTTAATTGACTAAAAATATGCTAAATAAAATATTAAAATATTTCTAAAAACATGCTAAAGGTTTCCCCAGCAGTGAGAAGTGGGATGCTGCTCTGGTGGTGCAGCATTCCACCAAAGCCAGCAGGATCACACAGGAGTGATGTGGTCCAGCTTTCTGCCTCCTATCAGCTGATTATGACTTAAATGGGATCAAGGACTCAGACTTTGGAGTGGGAGCACTGGTTACACGAGATGATCAGTTTTATGGGTGTTAAGAGAGGCAACCCATCTCCTAAATCCCGGCATCCTGCACATTTGCTTAACTCTGATAATCTTCTGGAGCTTTAGCAGATTCACAGGAAAGGGTGGACCTGGAAGGATTCCTGGAGGCTGTCAAATAAGCATCCAGTGTTTCAATTGCAACGAGCTCCAGTGCATCTTCTGTAAATCTGTTTTAAGTTGTTTCTTTTGGGGTCAGTGGAACACAGTATAAATCCCAGCTCGCTCGAGTCCTACAGGCAGAGAATTTGTGGAATACATATGGAAATACTTTTGCCTGGTGTTCTCTGCTCTGCACCTCTCCCAAACAGAACTTACAATTGTGTTGCAGTATAAAAGGGAAAAACCTCCGAGCCTGGAGTAATGTATACAATTCAATAATACATGAAATTCAAAGCCACACATTAATCACATTCATGTTTAACTTTCAGATTTAAACCCCTGCAGGTTGGCTGCCCTTTGTTCTGCTAAGTGGAAGGGGGCATTAAAGCCTCTCTGTGCAGAGTTCAAAAACTGCCTCGGGAAACAAGTGCAATTGGCTTTTTGGGTCTTTTTTTGTGCTCTCCCTTCGGGGCATAGTGAGAAGCTAAGGCACAGGTTGGCCCCTTATCAAGCTGTTCAAAGGGAGAAAAGTTTGGATAGCAGAGGTTTGGCAGGGTCACTGTGAGGGGCTGCTCGCAGGTTCAGGGGGCCAAGACAGGAAAAGTGATGATGCTGCAAGTCAGAATCCAGCTGCCTTGGCAGGTCTGGGCAGGAAGGGCAAGTTATACAACAGCCTCTCCTTTCCTCCTGCCACCATCCAGCTTCCAGCCCCTTGTTTTCATTAGTGTCAGCTCATTTGCAGATTTTTGTGAGCAGGATTTCGGATGGGAGTGCTTGCCTCTGACATGACCTTGTGTGTGTTGCATTATTATTAACTGTTCCTGGTGGTTACCTGTGTCCAGGATCCCCTCATCCGAGTGCTGCAGCTTCCTTGCCTCTGGCTGTCAGACCCCTGCTCTCCCTCCCTCCTTTCAATCCATCCAAAAAGCTGTTGGAGTATGGCTTCATCCCCACCCTTTTCCCAGCAGCCTGGCTTTCAAAGCTCCACACAGACAATTTCAGCCACAGGGAGCAAGGACTATTCTGCTGCCCTTCAGAAGAGAGCTGCCTGAGGAACCTGCCTGCTTGCTGCTGGCCTTGGTTATAAACACCAGTGGGGCTAACTGGAGAATGAAACTATTATTATCAGGGTTATAGTCTGGGTTGATCCAATCACTGCAAGATGTGGCAGTAGTCATGGCTGTGCTGTGGCTGCAGATATGTTGGGAGAAACTTCAGGTGGATAAATCTGAGGGCTCGTAGCAGTCCAGCTGTGGTATTGTAGGGGTAAAGCATATAGTAAAATCCTCACCAAAAACCTGGTCAATGACAATTAATCAGCAATATTTTGGCCATCAGGGAGTTTAAAGTGCTGTAATGACATGTTGTCCAGCTTCCAAATCATAGAATCATGCTTGAGTTGACTGGAATCTTCCAGATGATTCATTCCAACCTGCTGCCATGGGCAGGGACAACTTCCACTACCCCAGCTTGCTCAGGGCTCCATCCTGGCCTTAAACACTTCAGGGATGGGGCATCCACATCTTCTCTGGGCAGTGCCAGTATCTCACCACCCTCACAGCCAATAATTTATCCTAATATCTAATCTAAACCTATTCTCTGCCAGTTCAAAGCTATTCCCCTTTGTCTTGTCATTGTTCTAAGTCCCTCTCCACTTCTCTTGGATCCCCTCTAGGCACTGGAGGGTGCTCTAAGGTCTCCTGGAGCCTTCTCTTCTCCTCTCTCCATAGGAGAGGTGCTCCAGATCTTGGGTCCAGTGTCAAGCCAGGGAATTCTGAACTGAAGATGTTTTGTCTGAATGGGGGATACACAAAGAGCATCCCAAGAGCGCTTATAAACATCTCAGAAAGCAGGATATGGAGCAGACAGTTTAGGAGTAAACATGGGTGACTTGGTGAGACTACCCATCAGCAGCCAAAGGAGCCTGAACTTTGAAGTTAAAGGGTCTGCATTCCAGAGAGTCCAAACATTTTACACACTCAAGTGAAATGCCAAGTCCAAGGTGTACAGGAGGTGTAGTGTTGGATTGAGTGCTCTCCATACACTGATGACCTCTTGCTGCTGGGTCATCCAAGGACATTTTCCATGCTAAATTCACATTCTGACGGGGCACATCATTAATAGTCATCAAAGTGGTGGAAGAGTTTGATCCTGCAGAACCTCTCCCAGACTTAAAGGAGGAGAATAAAGAGGTCTTTTAACAGGGGGTGGAATTCAAATGTTTGTCAAGATTGAGTGGTAAACTCATCACTCTCACCTGCAAAATTGTGGGCTGAGCCCACCAGCTGACAGTGTGGCCTGAAAGACTTTCATGTAGAATGCAAATATTGAGATGCAACAGAGGCAAAATTTCTGGTGTTGCCAGTTGAAGAGAGAACAACACTGAATTCAAATTGCACTTTTAAAGTATGTACTGTTCTTGTAGGGCCACACTGGGGTTTTAATAAAGCAAATGGCAAAGCTCCCACTGATAGGGTTTGGCCCACAGCAGCTTCAGCTCTGGAAGTTATTCTGTAATATATATAGAAAGAAGAAAGTTTCCAGCCTATCAAGCTTTGATGCAAAAAACTTTTCCTGTTTATGTCAAAAGAATGATTAGTGTCCTGCAAGCAGCATGCAAAGACTCCCAAAAGGCTGGATTATTGAATAGTACCTTGGAGTTTTGGTGAGAGATCACACAGTGAATTTCCAAACTTGCTCCCTATCCAAATACATGGAAAAATGTGGAGCAGGCTTTCCAAATGCATTAAGCACCCCACTCTCATTTTGAGGACTGTGTTAACTTGAAATCAGTGTAGAGCCAGGTGTGTAAATTAGGCAGTCCCTGGTGTTTCTGAGCTGCCATAAGAGCAATGTTAGGACATAGTGAAAGATCTCCGAGAAGTTCTGTTGACTTAAAAAGGAGCAGGACTCAGCTCAGCTTCTGATCTAGAGGGTTTGACACAGCATCTGTCAGCTGCCCAATAATAACTTGCTGTTGGTGTATTCTGACCCTGTGACAATGCACAATAAATGGGAAACAATTAGATTTAGTGTTTCAGTCTGTAACTCGTGGAAAAGATACCCCATATTTGAAAAAAAGGCTCCCCAGGGATGTGGGTGTGCATGGGGACTGAGGGGAGCTGCTCTGTGGTAGTTTGTGGCAATCGCTCATCATTGCTGAGTCAGAATTCTGAGACACAGAAATTTCCATCTCCTCTAACTTCTCTTGACTCTTCTTTCTTTCCTTCCTTTCAATTAATTCTTCCCTTAGAGAAAGGAGTGGAGATTTCTGTCACAGGCCAGTACTGAAATTGTAAGTTTGATGCTCATGCACCATTTCTTCTTCCTGTTTTCCTGGCTGATGGAGATGAGCTGTATCCCATTTTCCTAAGGGAACAAGACCCAGGATGGAGGTTTTCTGCACATTCCCCCAGCTTGGAATAACACAATCTGCACTCTGCAGCTTTTGTTCACGTCAATAAGGGTTGAGTGGATGCTCACCCAACCACTGGATGCTCCTGTCCTCCAAGGAGGGTCATAGCTGGAAGATGCCTTTATGATCAGCCAAATTAATCCAGGTTCTGAAACTATCACATTTGGCTTAAAGTTTATAATTATTGCACTGTGAAGAGGGGCTCAGTTCCTATTACACAAGGGAGAAAAATCAGAGAACAATTTTTAATGTTCAAGGTATGGGAAACTCCCACAACATTTTAGAGAGGAGAAACCTATGGCTCTTTGCTTTACAGCAAGACAGAGGTGACACCTAGAAAGCTGTGTAGGCTTTGCTTAGGACAGGCTCAACTTCCTTGCAGAACTCTCTCAGAGCAGAAAATTGCCTCTAACATCCCAAATGTTTAAAAAATATAGATAGGAATACACATTGAAGCAGCATGAAGTAAATCTGAGGCAACAGGTTATATCTAAAAGGACTTTTTTCTTGAAAGGCAGTGTCTGATGAAAGACTTGCAGTCTCTCGTCTGCTCATATGCTGGGAAAAAAAAAATCTTCTGGCCACACTGCAGGCAGCCTGATAGTTCACAAAAAGATTCAGTAACTTAACATGATCTTACTAGTATAGAACTTTCTGTTCTTTGACCTAACTCAATCCAGGAGGGTTTTAAAAGGAGAGAAAGAAGGTGTTTCTAATTAAAAAACTGGAAAAAAAGGGAGAAGTTTTCAAGGAGAAAAAAGAGTAAACAACAGAAGAACATTGATTGAAGAATTATTTAATTTAAAAACTTGCCTAATTCTCCCCATGTTTCGACATGAAAGGTGGATGTGTGGCCAGCTTGTAAAGTGCAATCACTTGGCTACTGGCCCACACACATGGCTAGCAAGTCAAACTCTGCCCTAGCTCCTCAGCACTCCCTGATGTGCTGCAGCGTGGCAGGAGGAGGCAGAAGGACGTGAGCAGCAGCACTGCAGAACTGGCAGAGTCAGCAGTTGATGGGATGCCATTTTTACAGCTGTTGGATGTTTGTGTTTGGGGAAGGAAGGCTGATTCGTGAGTTTGAGACAAGGATAATTCCACTCCTTCCAGTGCCTCAAGAGGGGAGTCACAAAGTCTTGGAGATTTTGCAATTTGTGTGCACAGTTCTTAAGGTGACAGATTGGGTGAAAGGCACTTTTTCTTGTTAAATCTTTGGAGGGGAAAGCATGTAGGATATTTTAAAAATATTTTAAAAATATTTAAAAATAGGGAAAAACTTATTTGATCTCGAGTTTCACTGCCATTTTGATCATTCTCTCTGGCATCTGGTGCCCATTTATAAGGTACAAAGTAAGGAATCAGTTAAAAGCATGTGCAAGCAAATGTGAAATTTGTGCTAGAACAATGCACTTGGGGATTTTAATACAATAATTGACCCCTTCCTTGTTTGTCTGTCTAATGCTCACTTTGTTCTCTCTAGATCTCACAAGATATTGAATTTACTGGCTAGAGAGGGGCTGCAGACTAGAGAAAACAGAAAAAAATTGCTGAGAAAGCAAAATAAAACGTTAGTGGAAAAATCTTGTTTTCTCGGGGCAAATAGTACTTATTCTCTTTGTGATCAACACCAGATACTCTCCAGCAAAGGTTTCTTGTTTCTCACTCCACCCTGAAAGAGTCCTTATAACCAGGACTGTTGTTTCAGTGGCTTTGCAGGTTTGACAAAAAAGCCCAGAGAGCCACACAATCCATGTCAGATAACAGCTGATCAGTACTGAAAACTGCCACCTCACCACTTCCCAGCCATCAGAGAGATTTGCACACAGTGGTGACAGACATCACCTCCCTTCCTCTTACTCTGAATGTTTGTCATGCTGCAGGCTTTTCACATTTTGCAGGTAGATCTTATATTTGTAATGGAAAAGGAAGCTGGTGAATATTTTGTGCCTGACCGGCTGGATAAATGACTCCTGGGTGAATTGTGCTCAATACAAAACAAATTATCTGTGCTGCAGAAGCCCTGTGCTTCTCTGTGATGTGGGTGCTGTGAAACCTTCATGCTGCCACTACAGTTGGAAGCGTTTGTTCTTTGGCCCAGAAGATGCAGAGTTTTGTGGTGCCTGAGAATTCAGAGTTCTGGCCCTGTCTCAGAGCTGGTGGTGGACTTCACTGAGCTGCTCTGAAAGTGGAAACAGGGACAAAAGCCAAAGTTTCAGCAGAGCCATTTCAGTGGTGTCTTCTTGTCTCCATCCGCTGTGTCCCGTTGCACCAGACTCTCCTCTTCCAGATCCACATTTCTAGGCAAGACTATTCAGTCAAGGATGAAGTGGTTTTGGTATTTCCTATTCTAGCTCTTGGAGTGATGTTTAGGTGTCTGGCCTCTGGTTTAGTTCCTTGCTGCTCAGATGCCAGGTAGCTGTTTGGATGCTGTAACCAGGCTTTCCTTAGGCTGGCAGAACAAGTCACCACCATGAGCTCATTCCTATCTATAGCCACGCAGCCTCTTTGTTTCTCTGTTGGTTTTGCCTGTCCCCAGGAGCAAGTGCTGGGCAGAGGAAGGATTGCACAGCCAGGCCCTGATGCATTTGTCTGGCTGGGGAATCTCTAGTTCTGAGGTCTGATAATTAAGTGTTTCATTAAGCCTGACACTGCGGTGGAGCCTGGAAAAATATGTGATGTGTGTTAGAGCACTTTCACGTGCTGCAGCACAGAACTCTGCTAGCAACTAACACTGGGGGAGAGCTGAGTCTGTTGGGCTGGATTGAACCTTATTCCAAAGGTCTAAACCTTGTTCTGAAAGGCTCCAGCGGGTCCTGAGTGAGGACAAGGGACAACTGGTGGCAGCTTGTCCCAGCACAGGCTGCTCCACCTGCGACCTCTTCTTCAGGAACTTCCTTGTGGAAGCGGAATGAGCTGAAAAAAACCCAGAACTGTCCTTGGGGGAGCAGAAGAAGACAAAAGAGAATGCTGAGGAGGCCAGAAAGTCACAGGGAGCTGGAAGACTGTCAGAAGGAAAAGACATGACTGGAAGGGTCCCAAAGACTTAAATGCGGGAGGAGATTTTCTCTGCAGCTTTAGATGAACTGAAAGGATTTGAGCATGACTGGGTCCCTGTCAGCTCCTTATCACTGCATCCAGGTATCTGTCCAGAGCCTATCAGCAAAAAGAGGTTTCTCCATGAATCATTTACCCTGAGTAATTCTGCCTCAGACACCATCTCTGCAAGACACACTTTGGTCCTGTGCAGCTCTACTGTTCTACATCACATCTCCCCTCAAAATCTCTTTTATCCTGAGACACTGCTCATCATGACTGAAACAGTCTCGTTCTAGCAAGAACAAAATGAGAATTTAATGGCAAACAGTTCCAGCAAATGGAAATAAATCTTAGAAGTAGAGTCAGGTTGTGCTAGAGTCAGTCACATCAGGATTGAATTTTCCCAAGTGTCAGCTGGACTCATGGATTGTACCTGCAGGAGAAAAAAAAGCCATGTATGATGCTGAGAACTCCCTGTCCAGGTGCCCGTGTGTGGACAGGTGATCTGGATAATCATAGTCAGATAAAGGCTAAAGGGTGTTCTGTGGTGGGAAGAAGATACTCTGCAGCTTTTCTTTTACACCAGTGGGAGTAACTTCTGGTCTCTGCTTTTCTATTCAGCCTGATGTTTATTGCTCACAAACAATGGAAATAGCTCACATTTAAAGTGCTTGCTCATCTTAAAACCAAGACCCAATCAAAAAGAAACTCTTTGAAAGAAGTTTTCAGCAATAATTTATTTCACTATAATGTGAACAAGCTTGAACTGAAACTTTTATGACCTATGACTTGTCAGATTTTTCTTCACAGACCTTACCCTTTAGCACATTTTTCATGATAATACAAACCAATCTGTTTATTATTTTCAATTTTAAAAAGTAAAAAAAGTATCGCATCCTCATGAAAATTGCTTCATTGTTGGGCTGTTTGAGTGGTCAGTGTAATATATCATTGTTTGATCTGGCAGAACCATCTATTTATAAGCTAGTATGTGTCAAACTATTTTTTTGGCAAAACTGGGAAGACACCTGGTTTAGTTTAGATTCTTCACTATGTAATTCCAAACATGTCTCAGTCCTCTTGGATGGAAAACGTGGGCTGGGATCCAGACTTAAAAATGCTGCTGTCATTCACAAGATGCTCAAGGGCCTCTGCTCTCAAGGTTCATGAGATCATAAATTCTTTTTTAATTTTTCCTTTTTTTTCATTGTTCAAGTCTAGGCATGAACCCGGTGCAGGGCAGATATGAAATGTGAGCGAGGTGCAGCCAGCCCTGTCTGCTGCTCCAGAGCTGCCTGCTTTGACCAACAGAGGCAGCAGCAAGGAGTTTGCTGATGAGATCAGGAGGAGTGGATCACCTCTGCAGAGCTGTCAAAAAGCTGGGGAAGGCAGCACAATTCTGGTCCAATATTGGAATAGAAATTAGAAATGCAGTAATTCTGCAGCTAAGTACATTTAAGGGAGCTGGTGATTGATTTGCTGTTGAAAGGCACTGTTCAATAGCAGTGCAATAATGCCTTTACAGAGGTGTCTTTGTAGTTTGTTCGTTCCCTCTTGTTATATATGACATGTTATATATGACATTTCATATATGACACACTGTAGCAGTACTGTATTTTAATACAGTTCCCCTTTTGAGTCAGCTAGATTGTGTTATTAGAAAAGACGCAGGCCATGCCTGTCACTGTTCCATGGTTGTAAAGCTTAAGAGCTTCTATTGATGGATTCATATTGATTTCAGCTGTAATTGGTTACAGATCTCATAAAGGGTGCTGGGATCATCACTGTCAAGTGATGGGTGTGACGAGTTGTAGTGTGCAAGACTCTGTGTGCGTTCAGCCCTTACATAAATGTTGTAAAGACGAGGAGAAGGCAAGGTGAGATCCAGAGGAAGAGAGGAGGAGGAGGAGGAGGAGAGAGGAAAAAGGGGGGCACAGATCCTGACCATAGGCTGTGCTCCAGCTCAAACCCATGAACCTGGTCCTTTCTGTCCACCAACATCAGAGCACTGAATCAGCACCAGGACCAGCCTGTATAGGCTTTGTTTTTCCACTGTGGTGGATCTTCTGTCTTCTACCCGAGAAGGAGCCCTTTGCAAGGAGCTGGCCAGTTGTCTAAATAGGCTCCAGCCCCTCTTGATTATTTTCTCTTCATCCTCCTGGTGAGGGAGATAGGTGGTCTGGAAAACAGAGGCCAAGTGAAACGATTCATGCCCAGAGCAGCTAAGCAAAACTATGCTTTGAGGCCAACTTATTTTTCATAATTTATATTGTAATGTAAGCCAATGCAGTAGTTTGAGGCAAATTTATTTTAAGCCTTAAAGGGCAAAGGACTTGTATATTTAACCACAGGCTAAGTCTGACTTAAGTACACTGAAGTCAGCAATGAGTGTTGCTTCAGTTTCCTCCTATGTCCTGCTAGGCAAAGTCCTTCTGTTCCTGCAGCCCATCTTTAGATACCCCTCAGTAATGCAACCTTGGCAGTGCTCTGGAAAGAAATGGAGCTTGGTTGTGCGTGGATGAGTGGTTCTTTGTGACAGTTGAACCCTTACCAATGTAGTGAGTACTGTGTTGCCATTTTTAAGGTGTGTTGGGCACAGAGTTGGGTTGGTCACTCATCCCAGCACTGACTTCTGCCAGCTTGCTGAGGGCTCTGAAAGGCTGCCAGGAGAAATGGCAAAGAGGAAGGGATGTCCAGAGTACAGTAATTTCACGACTATAAGGCGCACCCTTTTGACTAAAATTTTGATCGAAACTCGGAAGTGCGCCTTATAGTCTGGTGCACTTTATATAGGGACCAAGTTTGGAAATTTGCCAACCTGGAAGTGTGAGCCGAGCTGAGCCGTGGAGCCACGGCAGCCGGCACTGGGCAGGAGTGCTGGGGCCCACGGCATGGGGAGGGCGCCTGGGACTGCATTTAAAGGCTGCGCCGATCCGTGAAAAATGTTTGCAAATTGAGCAGCTGCCAGTAAACCCCGTGATTGCATAATTCTGTTACTGATTCGTTACTTTGTTGTGTCAGATCCTCGCTGAAAAAAAAAGTGCGCCTTATAATCCAGCACGCCTTATAGTT
This sequence comes from Sialia sialis, assembly GCA_009812075.1. NCBI lineage: Eukaryota > Metazoa > Chordata > Aves > Passeriformes > Turdidae > Sialia > Sialia sialis. The sequence goes on along the minus strand of VRYO01002482.1, from coordinate 10,567,265 downwards.
GTGAAATTACTGTATTTCCTTTCTCATTACTTCAGATTATCCAAGGTTCCTGGAGTCTAGATTTAAGCAGCTCACTGAGGCTGTGCTCCACAGCCCGCAATGTCCTGCAGAGCTCTGGGACTGCTCTGCTCCTTTGGTCCTAAAGGCAGCCAGGGGCTCACAGCAGGGACAGCTCCTCTGTAGTAGACCGCCAGGATAAAACCTGATGAGGTACGCTTCAAACCTTCTTTTGCTCAGGGTTAAACTGTCTTTAATCCTCCCTCAGCCCACCTTTTCCAATTCCATAATGGAAGACCACTTAGGATGAGGAAAGGAGATTCTTCAGCTCTCCTGTTGAAGCTGCCAGGACCTGAAGGAACATTACTCGTGTCACAGAAGGATTGTTTTCCAATGCTGTATGCATATTTTACTTTGTGTGTCTTTAATGCAAAATTCAGAAACTGTCAGGTTACAGGAGTTTGTGTCTTGTCTTCTTGGATTCTGATATCTGCACCACAACCAGACTGAGCTGTAGGTAGCTAAGTGGTTTGCTGGATCTGGCCCTAAATATTCCTTCTGCTCAAAATGTGAAATGCCACCTTGCTATTAATGGAGCATCTTCTCTGATAGGGCCATTACTTTTCTTAGTTTTCTACTACCAATTCCAGGCTATTCAAATGAAGTTACATGGATATGCATGGTAAATACATCCATTTAAAACCAGTCAGTAACTGTGCCAACACAGCCTCTGATGGATTATGAATCTGAAAAGGTAGCTGAGCTAAGAACCTATAGAAGGTAAAAAAAAAATATTATTATCAAGAGCCTGTAAAGGGGCTACATTTTCTGCTTTTGTGATAGAGATTCTTTCCTGTGGCTCTTGCAGAAGGAGTGGGACAGACTATCCCCACTAAATCATTCCTTTGAGCATATTTTGGGTTTAGTTGTTATCCAGTCAGAGATGTTGTGGATTTGAACCATTTCACCCTGGCTGTGTGCAGTGAGAGTTCAGTCCTGAGACAGGGGGACACTTGGATTTTCCTTTTTCCTGTGCTAGTTGATCACTGCAGAAGCAGCACTTAGCAGCTACTTAAAAAATCTAGAAAAATTGTGAACATCCTCTATGGCTTTTAAATGCAGCATTTAATTTTTAAGAAGTTCTGTATCCAGACTCCAGGGCTATTGCAGATTTCAATAAATTAACATCCTTGATAAATGTGCCTTGAGCTGCTTCTTAGACTGTTGCTATTCTGTCCTTGGTGGACATGGATGTCCTTCCACTTCCTGTAAGGAATGGCATTTTATTTCTTGTTTTGCCAGTTTTCAGGATCCCAAGATCTTTGATTACCTGAACCTTGGGATTTTGAAATACTGTGTCACCTTTATCACTGTAAGGTAAAGGTTGAAAACTTCTTATTTCTCAGAAAAATTGTGCTGGCATCTACCCAACAGTTAAAAAAAAAAGAGATTCACAGTAATAGTGATATTAATTGAAGAGTTTGCAACAGTTTTAAGAATGCTTTTTCACCCTGCAGTGAATTACACATCTCTGTTCTGCTCCTTTAGTACTTCTGACTTCTCTGCTTCCTGTTGTACGTATCCATTACAATTAATGAGCTCTTTTATATTTATCCTTAATTTCACAAGGGTAAAGAGGATTCAGGCTGTGGGAACACCTGAAGTATTTTGTCTTCCATATGCAATATGGAATCCCAATACAGGATCCTCCCTGCTCCTGAATGTCTGCTTGCTGAGCCCTGACAATGAACACTATTTCCAGTTCTGTACATATCCTAGCAAAATGTAGGGCCTGTTCCAGTGGTGAAGGCATAAATTTGTTTTATGAGTGTGTTACACAAAACACCACAAGCTAGTAGATTCTGATTTTTATTTGGTGGTAATCTTGATCAATAGCAGCTAAACCATTTACAGAAGAAAAATAAATGGAAAGAAAATTTCACATTTATATTCCAGCTGTGCAAAGGGATCTTGCGTTTTCCCCCATTCTCTCCTCCCAGACCTTGTCAGCAGTAGGAATTCATAGTAATAAAAGCCAGACTTATTTCCAATGCAGGTGTTTCTGGAGTGATTGTAATCTTTTTGATTAACTGCATCTGCAAGAGATCTCATCATTACAAGCAGAGCAGAAGTTATGAAGGAAGGTGCCCCTAAAGCAGCGAGCTGGCAATTAAAATAATGTGATATTCTTTGGCACATGGGATTGGATGGGAATTTTGGAAGCACATAAAGGTGGGTCTGAAGATGTCATTATGCCACCAAAATCTTTGAAGCCTGCAGCAACATAATGGATTGGCAGAGGCAAAGGAGCCCGATGTGATTAGGTAGTGCTGAAATCCAGCTTGTGGAGATTAAGCTGCATTGCTAAGATCAGGGGGCCTTATCAAATTCAGTCTCAGCAGATTGCCCTGAGTCATCAGGGAAATGGCTGTGGAAAAGTGCTGATTTTGTCAAAATAGCATTTCACTGTTAGTGAAAGTCCTAGGGTGACAGCCTTGGAGGCTGGGGTCTGCTATCCTCATGCCAAGCAGCAACGTAAGTTTGGGAACACTACAAACTGAGTGGTCTCACTCTGTATCTGGAGCAACAAGATTTAATTGAAGGGGAAATTGATTAACAGTTGCAAATCAAGGCCAGATTTTCTTCTACCCTCTAGTTGTGGCATGTGAAATATTTATGAATGGTTGTCATTCCAAGCTGATGTTTTAGGGAGAGCAGGGTAAATTTGCACATGTAAAATGCATGTGCTGAAACCTGCCTAGAAGGTTTCATTGCCTTTAGAGCCACAGCCCAAGTAGAACTGTCACAAAAGGGTGGGACTGGGAAAGGTGGAAGAGTCTGATGACAGCACTGTCCCGTCCTGCTCACCCTTGCTGCTGCTGGCAGATCTTTCTTGGTTGCCTGGAACTGAGATTTCTTTCCCCTGATGCTCATCATTAATGAGCCCTCCAGTCACAGCAGGAATCCCTTACAGAAACCTTTAGAGGTGAGGAGTTACTGCCATACATGCAGATTTAAAAATGGGTGATTATCCAGGATGTGTGTCAGGGCATGAACCTCTGAGTGCCAGTCCAGATTCCTGTTTTTAGATAATCCATCCTGCTTTGAGTGTCAAATCAGCTGGCACCTGGATGTGTGGCACAAAGAATTAAATGGTGCTTTCTGAACCAGGGTCATGGCAGTGTTTTGGCTTTCCCATCATTACTTGCAGAGAGACAAATGAAAGGATTCAGTGTCGTGCAGCCATGACCCGAAGTCAAAAGGCTGTCAAAGTTGTTACTGGAGCAGATCCAGTCGTAGGAAGAAAAATTCTTGCCAAATCAGCTAGAGAAAGTTGTCTGAAGTATGTTTGAACAGACAGATTGTTCAGCCATCTACGCAGCTGGCTGAGTAGAGGAAACAGTTATTCCTGGGTAATTGGAAGCAACTATGTGTATATATGTATAAAAAATAATAATATATATTGGACAATCTTTCAAGCTGTCACGGATGCGCTCAGTGAGGAGGCTGAATTCCAGGGGTAATAACTCAAACCCAGAAATTCAGGGTTGGTATCCTCCTACCCCAATAATCCCCTGTTTTGTCATAGCAGTCTGTGGCTTTGGACAGGGCTGTTGTTTGACACACTCCACCCAGCTGTCCCTATTCTGTCCTGCCTTAAAAAGCCATACCAGATTTCCTTTGCCTCATCATATATCATCAAATAGGAAAGGCCTTTTGGTTCAGTGAACCTGGTTGCTAAATCCAGGATGGGATTTCATCCACAGCTGAGTATCAGCGCAGAGCAGCGGTGTGTACTCACTAGAAAAACATTTTGAATTCCCCGGTCTGCATTAATTTGCATTTTGGGGCTTGGCACCAGTACCACATTTTGTATTTTTCTTGTGTTCGCACAAGAAGAAATTCTGCTCCTTTTGAAGCATTTACCCTTCCCTGCCAACCTTCTCTGCTGGGCACATGGCAGGACACTGCTGCTCTGCCCTGGCTGTACCAGTGGGGACTGAAGGGTTAAACTGAGCCCCAAGCACTTGTTCTTCCAACACACCCTGCACTCCTCACTCTCCAGGATTTATGGTCATCTAGTCACTTGTTTAAAAGGTTATTGGAAAAATATGTAAATGAAAGTTAATAAGTGTGGCAGAGTGGTGTAAAAGCAGACTTATTAGCAACAGGATGCGAGGCTCTGCACATGCTACATTTCTGTTGCTGGAAACACCATCAAAGAGCTTTCCAAGACTGCAAGGCCCAGATGGATTTTACATCTTTAAGCACCAGCCCTGAGCCAAAGCTGAATTCACAGGTGAAGCTGACACCACAGCACATGGGGAGGTGTCTGGGCTGTGTGTCTGTCCCTCACCCCAGCTGCAGTTCTGGCTCCTGGGAGGAGTGTGGGGGGGTCTCCTCAGAAAAGTGGTTCTGGGTAGAGCATTGATAATAATAATAATAATAATAATAATAATAATAATAATAATAATAATAATAATAATAATAATAGGTGCAAGGGAGAGCCTTCCTTCTATGTTGGGAATTTAATGAGGCTTTGGCTTAAGGCTGAAAATACACATCACAACAATTCTTTTTCCAGGCCCACTGGAACTTTTTTCCCCTCTAGAAGTTAAACATCTTCTGCCAGCAGCCCATGGGGCAGTGCATTAACCATGCTCTTCTCTTCCTTTGCTGGCAAGGAAGCTGTAGGCTTAAACAGCAAAACACCAGTGCCACAAACCCCAGCTGCTTTCAGCACCCACAGGAATCATAGCAAGGGTTTCTCTGGTGGCAGTGGCCACCTATCTGGGCAGCAGAAAGCAGAAACCTGTTTTCCCCGGAGCATTTGCTGTCCCTATTGCAGGCTCTGCTCTCCTGAGGGAGCAATCCCCCAGCTGTGCAGCTGATGGAGAGATCTCACAGACACAATATTCCACACTGAGAACCAAAGACAGGTCTGTGGGTGTATGCAAGATTTTGGGAAGAGGTCCATATGGCAAAAATTGGGAATTATTAATATTTCATTTTCAAACAGTTAGGTGTACTTGAACTATACTCTGCAGAACCCCTCTTCTATTCCAAAACAGAGGCTGTCAGCATTCCAGACTGGATTCTGTAGCCTGGGGATGTAGCCAGTGGCCTCACTAAGTTCCCTGTCTGTACTGGTATTTGCTCTGTGATTGCCCAAACACCTCTGATCCCTTTTGCACGGGCAGCAGAGAGTTTGGGCTGCTGCAGAGTTCAGCTGTGCCCTGCTCTGTGTGCTGGGAAGGTGCCCCAGCCCCAAGAGCTCCAGGGATGGATCCTACTGCTCACATTCATCCTCTTGCTCAGAGCATGTTCAAGACACCTTAAATCCACTCTTTGGAAACCTCATCCTGAGAAAGCCCTTACAAAAACAAGCCCTCAAACAATAACAACAGAACCAGCATGTGACTGAAAGCTGGAGTGAGGCACTGCCAGGATTTCTCTTGGCAACCCGTCCCTCCAAGAATCTGCTCCTTGCCACACTTGTGCAAGGCACATTATTGAACATTTCCTGACTATTTGCCCAGGATGCTGTAAATGCTGTCCAAATAGCAGGGTCCTGCCTGCTGCTTTGATACATCTGGCTAAATTGCATGGAGCAGCACGCCAGAGGCTGATGGAGTCCCCACAGGACGTGCTCCTTCTGTCAGGCTCTCCAAAGAGCCCGGGTGATGAATGATGCTGCTAACATTAAACAGCCTGCCTGTGATGTTTTTCAAGTGTCCCTCCCCAGCAGCTTGCCTGCTGGCCTGTCTTCCAGGAGATAACCCAGCACAACAGAACATTACCTCATTAAACAAGCTGGCTCTAATTAAAAGCAGGCAGGGCATCACCTCCCCTGTATTAGCCTGAAGGGTCCCCTCTGCCATTTGAATTCCTCTTTGGAAGATTAATATCCATACATGTTGTGGAGAGTGATGTTCTTAGAAGCAGTCAGTTCAGAGCAAGTATTAGATGTGATGAAAGTGAGCGTCAACAGCCAAAATTGCAGTCATGGGGGCTTCAGGTGTTCGTGCCATACTCTGAGAGGGTTTTGTGGATGTGTGTGGATATGTGTGTGTGAAGGATCTCTCAGCTTGTGCAAATCCCATATTAATACCACCCAAACAAATTGTTTAGGCAC
>VRYO01002482.1:10519721-10560132 GCA_009812075.1 Sialia sialis | reverse complement strand
GGTTGGCAATTTTCCCAACTTTGTCCATATATAAGATGCACCGGATTATAAGGCGCACTTCTAGGTTTCGATCAAAATTTTAGTCAAAAGTGTGCACCTTATAGTCGTAAAATTACTGTATATGTATAAATATATATCTATATTCACAGGACACCCAGAGCAGAACTTTCTACAAACATCCTGCCACATCATCTCCTCTGTTCCTCCCACTACTCTGAGCTTCAGGGTAAAGAAAGGCCAGGTAAGAGATGCTTTTGGCTGGCCCCTGAATGGATGGAAAGGAAAAGGGGAAAATGAATCATGTCCATGAACTCAGAGCTCACTTTTCATGGCACTCAGGTTTTTCTTCCCTTATGGCTCTCTGGTTTATTTTAAGCCAAAGGTTTTAAGTTCAAAAATGACTTAATTTGGAATAATGTGAAGCAAGCCAGTAGCCTTATTTAAGTCACTTACTACTTAGTTTGGCTTTTATTACTTCAGAACTTTTGACACAGAGCACTGCCATGATTTATGCATAATTCCCATTGCAGGAGTGGCCTGACACATTGGCAACACTTTGAATTCAGAATTTTACTGCCACTCCCTGACTGGCAGATCTAATCCTTGTTTGGATTGTGTGTTCATTTCATATTGAAGTGGTCAGTGGCAGAGATATGAATACCCATGGATTAAACCTCCTTTCAGGTCCAGAAGCATCATGTTTTAAGAATAGACTTTTTAAAGAATGTTTACTAACCTTAAACAGGTGCAATCTGTTTGACTGACAGCTTCGCAGTTACTCAAATTACAATTATCTAAAGTTACTATGATTTGTGTACTTAACTGTCTTTTGCTTTTTCTTTCATTGAGAAGATGATCCTTGAAGTCACAAAAAGCTGGCTTAGCAACCACTGTACTGGAAAACCAGCACAAAAGGTGCATTTTAAGTTGTCAAGCATCATGTAAAAAGTCAAATGCAGTTGCCTCTGGGTGGAAAAGCTCAATAGGGCAGAGGAGCATGGCGGGTGAAAAAGTGCTTAAATATCTCTAGTAAATTTTGAACTGAAACTCTTTGATTTAAATTAAACCAGAGAGGTACTAGGGAATAAAAATGGTGACTTAACTAGACCTAGTCTGGGACCTGAATAAATGGCTGAAATGCAGCTGACAGAGGCATTGGTTTAAGGTCATGGTGCCACCTGCACTTTGGCAACATTTAGTCATTGGTCAAGGTGGGGACTCATTAATTAGTTGGTGTCTTGGACAAAACAGCCAGAAGCACTCGGTGTGATCTGCAATTTCATCACACATTTAGTGGAAACAAGAACCCTGCAAGAAGGATTCTCATCTTCTGTGCCTGCCTCTCCCCCAGGAAATGTTTGGCTCAGAACCTAAGCAAGGGAATTGAGATTGAAAAATGAAACATCAGACCTAATGCTCACCTTAATGTGTATGTGAGATCAGAAGAATGGATTTCATGAGGAAGAGATAATTTGGATCCCTGCCCAAATCACAGTCCCCAGTATCATGGCTTGAGAATGATCAGGTGCAATTAAAAAAAAATAAAAATCTTATTTCTCAGTTCTCCTATATCAATTTCCTGACAGTGTTCAAAGTGAGACTGTCAGGTTCTCCAAGAACATCTGTTTTCTAGCAAGACCTAAAGTATCAGGAAGGTTTTATCCTGATATTTTTTTATCAGGAGATCATCAGCCCAGTTATGGAAGGTCATTTGGAGAGGGCAGGCAAAGCTGAGGTGCTTCAGTCAGGAGTTTCAGCAAAATTTCGCTGGATTCTTGAACCTTACAGCTCCACATGGACTCTCACCCCTCCATTTACAGTGGTGTTCACCTTGCAGTTGAGTTCTTTTAATCCATAAAGCATTCTTGTTGTTGTGGGTATGATCTGGAACTCTTCATGATGCTTTAAAGTGTAACAGGTCTAAAAAACAAAACAAACCCAGGCAATAAATGACTTTTTCAGTTTGCTTTTTGAGTAATCTGCAATAGTCATAAAATCAAAGAGGAAATAATAAAATCCAATATTCACACACGTTATTAACAAAGTGGAAATGGCTTTTAAAAACTCTCTACCTCCATCTGTGCTGTGTCCTTGGGACTTCCTAAGGGCTCCCTTCAGGGATATAAGTGGCAAAAGTTGTGGCAGACTGGAGCAGACTTCTCTTCTTCACTGGCAAGACCCTCACCTCCATCCTGGTACTGATTGGTTCCATATTCTCACCCTTTCACACCAGGAGATAACTGTGAATTAAACTGACACAAGGAGATAATTGCAAATTAAGCTGCTTGCTGATGTGGAAGTTGCTAAAGGAAAGGGTAGAATTTGCTGATTTCAGAGTGTTTGAGCAGATCAGTTTATTTGACACCACAAATTTCACATACTATGTGCCTGTCCCTTGGAAATTCGTGCATCTAGTTTGCAAATTCCCCTTGAATTAATGCTAAGATGCTGTTCTTATCTTCCATTCTGTAGCCGTAATAATCATGATATGCCAATTCCTAAAACATCCTTTCTCCATTCTCAAAACTAGGTCACCTTCCATCATTTTACTGTCTGAGATACTGAAATTCAATGAAAACTTTTGATCAAGATGTCGTTTCTTCTTTGTTTCATCAACTCCTCTAGTAGATGAATTTTTTTTTCTTAGCAGTGGAACACAGTGCTAAAGGACATTACTTCAATGTGCCATTTTCCAAGCTGATGGCTAACACAGCATTCTAGCAGGTCCCTTTTGTGCACGAGGAGGTGTGATGAGATGTAGAAGGATAAACAAAGCAAATGTTGCCTGAAATGTTTCCTGGGAGCAGGACAAGGAGGATGCTCCATCTTACAAAGTCAAGGCAGGTCATGTAATTTAGCTCCATCCTGACAAAAGCAGATGTTGGACACAACTAACTGTCCAAGACACCAGGAGACAGTGTTTTCACAGCTCTCCTTGCTTCACTCATCAAGGTAATTTGTTTCAGCTGAAATCAGCTCTCCTCCCCCTGAGCTGCCTCCTGGCAGACCAGGCACCTGCACTAACCAGTTTTGTTTTTTTTTTTTTTAAATGCTTCTGTTAATGCATTAAGCTGCCAAGCAAGTTCCAAACTTTAAGGAATTCTGTATTAGCAAGGCTTCCAGAAGCTCTGCTTCTCTCCAAATGAGTGAACTCCCACCTGAACCTCTGTGCACTTGATGGGAACTCATGAATAGCCCTAACCTGCAAAAGAGGATTTTATTACTGCACCTCATGGGCAAAATCTGTAATCCACATTCCATCAATGCTCCATCCCACCTAAGCAGCTTGTTTGAGTGTAGTCATGCTCTTGTGTTGACTTATTTGGGGCCTTTAAATAATGTAAGACTTGCAAACGGAGTTGAGCAGAGAATGTTTATCTCATTGGTGAAAAATTGTGAATCTCAAGCTTTTTCCCTGCTGGGAGTCATTAGAAAACCAGAAACAGCTCACCATAGCCTGAACTTATTCCCCTGGGATGTGGTAAAGCCTATCTTCCATCCTGGCCAGGCCTTGCTCAGGATGTTCTGAGTTGTGTTGGTATTAACTAACAGATGAATTTCTGAAGAGTTTTAACAAAGACATTGTCCAGCAGAAAACATGTCAAAATGCTCCTAAGCAGACCTTACAATAGAGCCAATCAGCCATACATTTTGGGGAGGTTCGATGGTTAATTCCAACTTCCAGCTCTGCTGCAGGAAGAATTTCACACAGCTGGGATTGGTTAAATGAGAAATGCGAGATGACACCTAAACATCAGCCTGGCTAATGGCAACAGACCTCTCTCCTCCCAACACCAAAGGTAAAACTCAAAGTAGTCTTGGCTGTGTCTTGCATGTTTTCAGAGGCACAAATCCCTGAGCACTGCCTCAGTGCTGACCTTTATTTGCATAATTAAACTGGTGCTTAGACACCCTATTTAAACACCAACCTTTCAATTCCTACAATCCCCTTCCAAAGGGGAAAATACTCTGCTTCCTCACAAGCCCTCCAGGACATAATCACAGCACTTCAGATAGAAAAAGTTACTTGCCTAAGAAATCTTTCCCAGAGAATGAACTAGTTCCTGAGTGTAGAATGAGAGTTTAGCCATATAAACTCACTTTGGGGCCTGTAGTACAGGATATGAACATGAATGAAGCATTAAAAATAAGAGTTGAGAATAGAAACTCTCCCTAAATCTCCCTTTTTGTGTAAGCTGCTATGAATTAAGAACCTTTCAGCCTGATTTTTAGTCATCAACATAATTATTATTTAGGAACATTTTCCAGACCAGTGTTTTTTACAAGTATTTTAACAACCTGCAAATCAGGAGGCTGTAAATCAGAGAAATGAAGTGAAATCAGCAATCACAAGGCAGGAGGCCCCTGGCTGAGGCTGTGACAGTGAATAGTGGCAGCCCTGCTCCCCTGCTTGCCAGCTCTGGGGATGGGCTCGAGCTAAAATCCACCCCAGCCTGGGACCTGACAAGGTTCAGAGAGCTTGACTGCAGTGCCCTGAGCCAGAACAAACTCAAATCCTGTTCTTGCTGTGAAAGATGGAGCATTGCAGCACTCTGGATTTGCATTCTCCTTTTTCCTCTCCAAGCAGGACAAACCTAGAACTAAAAGTCCTTTGCAAGCATCGTCTTCCTTTCCCCTGAATGAACCAGCTCTGCTTCATAAATTGTTTTACAAACCATATTTGCAGGGAAAACCGTAAGTTTTAGTGCCAAAAAAAATGCAGCTGTGTGTTTTCTAGAGGTGCACTCCATCATCAGCCTGGGTCAGCCTCACCTCAAGGCAGAGTTCTGATCTCTATTCCATGTTGTAAGTATGGCCTTAGTTTTGCTGTAAAGTTTTTTTTTGTAGTCAAGTGAGGCAATTTATTCAAAAGTATAGGATGCTGAGGGATTCTTATTTAGCCTTTGCAGCTCTTGGGTTCAGGGGTCAGCAACTTCTAAGGCAGATGTCTATTCTTTGACAAAGGATTCATGTGTCAGAAACCAAAATCCCACCTGGTGTGGCAGAAAAGTGAGCCAGTGAAGCCCCTGTTCTGCTCTGTTCTGGGGGTGAAGCGATTCAGTTATTAGAAAAATCTCTATAAAAACGTGGTACAATGAAAAAACCCACAAAAACTTAAGCAAAAATAAACAACAGCAAAGGAAAATCACTTTATTTTATTTCTTTCCTATGTAGTACTTACTGAAGATGTCAAAAGAGAACTGACACTGCTCCCCTTACCCCCCCAAAAATAATTTAAGCCTTGCTGGATACCTGGAGCTGCATTAGTGCTTACTCACACTTGGCTATAACCCCAGCCAGGGAATGCATAAAAGGTGAGTTCCAGGAGCTCCTCTCTTAGAAAAGGCTTGAGATGGGGGAAAAGGATGAGAGGAAGACAAATTGATTGTGAGTTTTACTCTTGTCTGAATAACAATATTTCTTGTATGAGTCTGAGAAGAGCCTTTCTATTGTTTCTTCACTCTTTATCACTAGGCTTTGCAAGTTTCTGTTGTAGCACAGAATAGGTCAGTGTTCTCTAAATCTAAGCGGTGGCTTTCCTTGCTGAACTTCCTTCCATAAGGAAAATGCATTGGGGTTACCAGAAGGGCTGGCAGCAATTTCCTAAACAGCCTTTTGAAAGTTTAAAAAAAAATTAAAAATAATAGCAAATAACACACACAAAAATATTCAGTACTCCCATCTCCTCGCACAGAAATGCTGGCAGCTGCTGCAAGGAGCTGAAAGAATCATCATTATACTCCAGGCAGCTTGAAACCAAAGAATATGCACTCACAAAAGGTTTTCATTTTGGAGCTATTGTGCCTGGCCTGTTTGGGAGGAGGGGAGAAAGAGACCTATTGTCTCTTAAAAAGCAAAACAGTGGCCTGGTTTGAGTTGTGCAGGAATGGAGCGATCTGCGGGCTATTACAGTCAAGACATCCTCTCTGCACATCTCACTCCCTGCTCCACTGAGTTTGCAACTGGTTTGCCAAATCCCCACAGGGCAAGGGGCCGTGCACTGCAGCTGCTGGAGAAGGAATATCCCCCCTGCACAGCGTGATAGGAGCAATAAAAACATCATTTCTAATAGGAAAATGATGCCTGCAGAAGCAAATGGGGGCTGGCTGGCTCAGCACAGAGGGGGCTTGGGGAAGGACAAAGCCATCCTCAGCAAGCTTGGGGATGAAAACTTGGAAAGAGCAACAAGTGTCCCAGAGTCCCTCAAATCCAGGCAGATAGTGAACCTTTATGGGTATTTGTAATTGCTGTCTAAAGTCCTGTTAAACTTCTAATAGACAGTGAAATTCTTTATGCAAATGTTGCTTAGGAACTTTCTAAAAGAAAAGAACTCTTCTCTATTCAGTCAATTATTGCAACTTTTCTCAGCCTCCCTTTTGTTCCTGACTACTCTTTTAAAATAAAAGCAACTTTTAAAGACACCTACTGGTTGTAGGCACAAAGCATCTACAGAATTTCAGTTCTGTCTTTGTCAAGGACTCAACATTGATCATAACTGTGAATACAGACTTGTCGAATGATATTTTTATAAGTCAATTTTTCATTATACAGCTTTGCTCCGGCACCCTAATATATATATATATATATATAGGAAAGATTGCACCAACACGATAAACTCAATAATTATTTCATCACAGCCTATCATGCTCAAGCATGTAAAGGAAAAAAATTCCCTGAGAAGGGAGAAAATGTGAATTTGTTGCATGGGCTCAGAACAAAATCTTGAGGTGCCAATTCTAAATCTCTCTCCCTCCAGCTGCCTCCTGCTCTTGAGCCTGTCTCCAGGAGTTGTTCAACATCCACATGTTCCACCAGTGAGTCTTTGGAATAACAGCACTCAGTGGGCTTCTCTGCCCTCATCTGTGCAGGAAGTCCCTTTGCAGAAGTGCTCTTGGCAGGGAAAGTGTCAGCACAGCTCAGCAGGTGAGATCACTGAGTTACCCCTGGGCTCTGCTGGGATCCCAGGCTGCCTTCTTAGGACAGCAAAGAACTGAGCCCTGTCTATTGTTTCTGTACAAATAGGCCAGATAACAATTCTGCTTCGTATCTTGATGAAAAGAGAGGAAGTATTCAAGGGGTCTTGCCCAGTCTATTTTTAGGTGAAATACACCCTTGGAAATTCTTGTTCTCGAGCTTTTCCTCAGCATAAGGAACTCAGAGAGCTGTATTGTTGAAATGTTTTGAACATTTTGAGTGCACTATCCTCTTGCAGGGAGTGCTGCTTTCCCAAAACTCAGGAACTAAGAGGTGCCAGCAACAGAAATGATTCAGAAATGATTCAAACTAATTTGTTAGCATCTCTGCTTACATGAATTTACTCCTAAAAACATTTTTATAATTAAAAAAAAATACTGCATTTCCCCCTCTTCAATAATCTCAGATGTACATAGATATTGATCAAATAATTGAGGAACAAAGATGTTAATCCCTTGCATTTGTGTTCAGCTGTTTTTAATGAAGAACCTCAAGTGTAGCATCAGAACAATTTGGACTCCTGGGATGTGTAAGCACATGGTGTCTCTTTCCAAACAAGGTTCACAGAAGTTGTCTCATTTGAAGCACCAGGACAGCAAAAAAGTAATAATCCTATAAAGAAAAGGCAATAACCTGTAGGGTTTCATATGTTTTTCATTGGCCAAAACATGACCATGTAGATGGACAGGTTGAAAACTAATGTTTTAAACTTTTCAGTGTTTCTTAAATCAGATATTTTGTAAGACAAAGAACAAATAAAGCTCAATTAAACACTGGAAAAAACCTTCAAACAAACAAATCCCCAGTAAGTCAGTTTAATAGACAGAGGACCTCAGGGATTTGGACCTTCTGAGCTGCTGTGGCAAAAAGTATCCAAATTATATGAAATGAGTATGTCTCCCACATTGCCTTGCATGTTGGAAAAATTAGTATCTCCAACTTATTTTTGTAATACAGAAAAGAAATGTTAAGACAAAAGGTTGGATCTCTACAGCATGTCATTGCAAAAAACCAGAGTACAAAATTCTCTTCAAAAATATACTAAGTTGAAAAGACTCAAAGGCATGAAATGGGCAAAGTTTTTGTCATGAGGGACAGGATTCAGAAGTTCTTGGTTTTGAAGCTATCAGTGAATATCTCTCTCTCTTTTGATTTTGTTATTTTTTTTTCCCAGAAGAGAAGGATAATAACATACAGTTTGTTTTGTTCATGGTTTGTATGCACTTGCATTAGAAGTAATTGCCTTCTGATGAAATTAAAACTGCATCCTATGTGGAATTTGAAAAAAATTCTGGGTGATCTTCTAATGTTTTTAAATACTAGAGATGAGTTAGTTCTGCAATATCTAACAGTTACGAAGAGCAGTAGAACTTTTGTAAGATTAAATGGAGCTGACACTTTTATTTATTCAGAGGACAAGGTTATATCCAAAGAACCTTGAGACTGCAGCTCGGTGTGTGACCTCAAAGAAGCAAACAACACAACAAAATTCAGGAGCCCATCAGACAAGACAAAATAATTGGTATATCCAGAAAGCCCAGACTGCTGATCTCAGCTGAGATCAGGTTTGAGGTTTTAGAAACCTGTTGATAATGAATGAGTGATTTTTTTTTAGAAACATAGAGAGGAAACTTGCCACTGAAACGCTGAGGCTGAGAGGGCAGAGACAATTGTGTGTCTGAGAATGCTGAGAATTGCAGTGCAGGTGGAGGATGAGTTAAATGACATGTCAGATAATAAAACACAACAGAGATGACAGGGGAGAAGAGAGGTATTAATAATGTGAATGCACTTTACAAGAATATCCACGTGTGGAGAAATGAGTGAGCAGGATGAAAGTAGAAATTACAGAGTAACTTTAAAGAAATAGAGAAAATACTGTGATGTCTTCAATAGTGAGGTGGAAAAAAAAGAGATACTGGCTGTAATCCAGACAGCTCAGCTGTTTTGTAGAAATACCACATTTTGAGGAGCTTTGAGAGACAATTACAATTCTCAGGACCAATAAAGCACCAGGGGCTGATAGTGTTCCTGCTGCATTATTGAAAACAGGAGGGCCTACACAGACTCAAAGGCTTTTGAAACTGATTTGGTTTGGAAGCTTGAATAAATTCCCAGTGAATGTGCCCAATTCTCTAGAAGGGAGAAACCAGAATGGAAGAAATGTTGCAGTATTTTCCCTTCTTTGTACAGCCTAATATTTCCAAACTGCTTTATAAAAAACCCTATTTTTTTCATGGAGAGGAGAGGCTTCATCCATTAGGAGCTCAGGAGAGGACAGGAATGCGATCAGAAGTCAGAAAAAAAAAAAAAATATATATATATATATTCTTGTGTATTTGTCACAAATTGACTTCCAGCAGAAAAAGGTCTGGCAGAGCTTGAAAAAATGAATTAGAAAGGTGCAAATATGAGCTGGTTGTAATGGCAAACATTGCACATTCTGCTCTGTTTGACCTCTGTGAAGGGTTAAGTCAGAAAGATGCTTAAGTATCATTCCCATAACTTTTATTATGACTGGGTGGGATTAATACACTCATTGTGAAATTTTCAGAATGGTGTGAATTTGAATGGTTTGCATTTCCTTTTTGACCATTGTGGTGAGTTAACTGTCATGAGAGAGAAGAAATACAGCTCAGAAGAGAGTTGTAGAACAGAAGGTACTGCAAATAAAAAAACCAAACTCCAAACAATGCTTAAATTTGAAGGAAATAAAGCCCAGTTGTTAGCTTAAGATCATCTTAGGAATACTTTTCTGGGAGTCAGTAAATATTTTAGATTATGTTGATGTTAAAGGATTTTAACATCTCAGAGGAAACTTAGGCTTGTTAAGAGTGATAATGTTACTTTTTCTGTGGGTAACATTTAGGTCCAAAAGAGGGAGAGACACCAAGCTTCAGAGCCTCAAGTTGTTGGATCTCTACTTAGATGGAAGAATGGTCACTAAATAACTTGAACAAAGCCCTGAGATAGCTTTTTGGAGAATGTAGGGGAAAATGTGTGGAGAAGAATTCATAAAGATGAGCTTGAAGCCTGTAAAGAACCTATTACAGTAAAGGTAATGAAATCCCTGGCCAGGGGAGCATGTAGGATGATGGAAGGCAGACCAGCCAAACATTTCTTGAAAGGCTGTTCTCATGGTATTTGACCTGGGTGCTGATCAAAGAGACAGTATGACTGAGCATGACCAAGGGCCCTTGATGTGAATTAGTAACAATGGAGAAAAAAACGCTCTAATGGAAAAAAAAAATGCCCTTGACAGTCTTAGCAAACTGTGGAAAGAGCCAGGGAATTTTTGGGCCTGTAGAGCTAGTAAATAAGTAACTAGCACTGCATTAAAAGCTGGATGTCATAACAGGGTTTCTATAATAGCAGATATGATGCAATTAAAGTGCAATGGGAATTTTGCATGGAGTAGGTCAGAAGGTAGACCTGACCCAAATATTATACATCAATAGAGATGAGAAAATGAGGGTAAATCTGCTTGGGAAGATTTAAAAGAGTTGGAAGTATTGAACCAAAAACTGTGAAAGGAAGCAATTTGGCTGGAAGTGTGGCTGGTGGTTATTAGGAGGATTCTGATGGCTGCAGCTTCGTTTTTCATGTGAATTCTTACATAAAAAATTGTCTCAGCTGGAGATAAGGAACTGTAAATGCACCACACTGGGGTAATTCTAATCTGACTGTTTGACCTTTATCTGTTTCTTCAATTACGTTTGGATTCTGACCTTCTCAACTGCTAGCACAATATTTTTATGACTTGGATTTACTCTTTATGCAGTTCACTTGTAGGAGCACTTCTGTCCTTAGCTAGCCCGAGAATTGCAGGGATCTGGGATAGGAGCCAAAGTTCTCTGAAGCTCCTGGAAACTTGTGGATGAAGCTCTGTCCTATGGCTGTTTGTCAGGTCTGAAGGTATTCACAATTCTCTGCCACGTTCAGACTTAAAGTGCTGACCTGGATTAGTAGAACTGAGCCCTTTATATTTTCAGTTTCTCAAACCTTTTTATTCTACACTGATGTGCAATCAAATCAACATTAAGTGTTGGTGTCCCAAGAATATGTGTCACTACATCTTTGGGGAGATCATGGAGACATTTTCCAGCTCCAGAAGTACTTTGGGTTCAATTCCCTCATGTGTTGTGATTGTGTAGGTAAGTCTTCCTTTCCAATACCCTTGCCTGGCACAAAAATACCAGCTCTTATCACATGTGTTTATGTATTTATCACATTGTACGTTGTATTATGTACATATAAATGCATTTTCATACCTCTGTACCTGCACAAAAAGCTCATTGCATTGATTTTCCTCCCAGCTCACCCTGGCTCTTCGCTTAAGCTCTGTCACAGCCCCTCTTGCAGTGGCTTTTCAACCCAGAACTTTTCTCCACATCCCACTTCCTCTTTATGGATTCAGAGCACAAGTTGTTCTCCCTCCAGTGGCTTTTGTTCCCATGACTCTTTCTCAGACTTTTGCATTAGCCATTAGTATCCTGCTGCCCCTGATAGCTCACTGAACTTGGTCTTGAGTCAATGGTCTTGTTTTGAGCCGATTAGAAAAGATTTCCTTTCCTTTATCAAAGCTAAACAAAAACAAGGAAATTAAATTAAATACAGAGCCATGTTTGAATAACAGCAGGGCTGGGACATGAGGCAGGAAGCTCAAAGATAAGGCTGATGATCTGCCCAGAAGTGCTGCAGCAATGAAGGCCAGAATGTCAACCACAATCCAGCATTTTTGTGGGGTTCCATCAGCTGTCTATCAGAGCAGTGACTGCCTGGAGTAAGAAAATAGCATCCCTGGACTGGGCTGGGAGGGGGGATGTGTGATCTCTGTAATCTCCCCCTGTGCTGTTCACCAGCCCTCTCTGCAGGCTGAGAGCTGGAACCTCAGTGCAGGGAGTGCAGTGTGAGCTCTGGGAGCTAAGGTGAAGGAACCCCTAAAAGGGCCTCTAATCACTGTCCTCACATTGTCCATCCCTCCTGAATGGGTTCTTTCTCTTGGGCATTTCAGGATATGTGCAGGGTAAGAAATATTGCTAAGCTGGGCATCCTTTGCTGAGGTTGTTCAACAGATTTATTGCTCATCCTTCTCTGACAATTCTTTTTGTAGCCTTACACAGGGACAGAGAGCAAATACAGTAATTTCACTCGTATAAGACGCATCCTTTTGACTGAAATTGTGATCGGAACCCGGAAGTGCGCCTTCTACGCAGGTGCGCCTTATATATGGACAAAGTTCGGAAATTTGCCAGCCTGGAAGTGTGAGCCCGCGACAGCCTCGAGTCAAGCCAGTAAACCTCGCGATTGCGCCACTCCGTTACTCAATCGTTACTTTGTTGTGTGCGGATCCTCGCTGCAATAAAAAAGTGCGCCTTATACACCAGTGCACCGTATAGTTGTGAAATTACTGTAACCATTTATTGCATCCTTCCCTTATTTCCCTTGATGAGAACTGAAAACTGTGTCTACACCTGATGCTAAAGGAGTTGGATTATTGCTCTGCTGGAAAATACCATGTTAGCAACTTGAGCACATCTACTGCAGTGACTTCAGCTGGAAATCAGAGTTATGAAGTGTCCGTTCATCCTGCTCCTTATGGAGACTGTTCACACTTCCCCTTCATGCTGGTGTCTGATAAAATGATAGAGAAATAACTGGGTGTGATGGCTTTAAATATATTGGACTGCCTCATAGTTACACTTGCTACAATTTCTGTCCTAAGTAGGAGTTATGATGTTCATGTTCTCACCAGCAGATTGAGAGCCAAGTCCCAAGCACAAAGAAAGCTCTTCACTCTGCCAGTGAAGTATTTGGGCATAGAAACACTGGGGAAGCAGGGGGGAATGAGAAATGCAGAGTAAGAACTGCAGGTGCTTTGGCTTCCAACTATTTTCTAAGACATGTGGTAAATCTTCCTTTTTAAAACACAAGTCTCTCCATCATCCTTACTCTGTCTGAGCTCATTACAATCGCACTGACTCCAAAAATTTATTTGGCTATTTATTTTTCAATATTGTATTTCAAATTCTCTCAAGAAACAGAATCTTCGATTGGAATTCAAGGCAGGGCCCTCTGTTGGAGCACTGCTGACAGACAGCTGTTAGGACAAAAAAGCTACAGCTCTGGTAATAAAGATAAAAGGAGCGCAAAACATGAACTGACTTCCTCACTCGCTGTAATTCACTGTGGTTTTTTCAGATTAATTGGACACTGGCAACTTCCAGTCATTTTTGTCAGGAGGTATTGCAGATACTGTGCCTAGAAAATATTTTTCTTTATTAATCATTTTAGCAAAATACCTGAGGGGGACTATGGGCCATTTCAAACCTCATATAAATGATATATAATCTTTTAAAATGTGTAATTTTGCTGGACTGCTGGCTGGTCAGAATATGCTGGGGTAAGTTTGGTGAATAAATGTCCCCATCCAGCAAAGTTCAGCACCCTGGAAATGGTCACAGGACTCAAAACTTCTGTAGCTGACAGCAGAGTCAGGGCTCAGCCCTGCAGGTGCTGGCAGTGCCCAAACCCAGCCCAGCTTGGAGCTCTGACACCTCCCTGTGCAGAGCAGGTGTTGGCAGGAACTGGGCCTCTTTGCCTGAGTTATCTGTGGTTTTTATCAGGTGAAACCCCTGCCAGAAGGATGGAGAGTATAAAAGAACACATACCAGTGACCCTTAAATTATAAAGACGCCTGAAGCTCGGGACCACCTGGGAAGTGATGTGAGGAGGGAAACAGAGATGACTGATGGCTTTCTCCTTTTTTAGTGTCCTTTCACTCCAAATGCCAGCCCTTCAGAGCCTTATCCTGCTCCATCTCAGCAGCAGTTTAACAGCAGGGGTGGCTTCCTTTGCCTGTGGCCATTTAGGGCTCATCCATCTGGAAGGACCTGCCAGGATGCCGGTGAGAACTCACCTGGGCAGGAAGGAATAGCAGACACTTTTCCTTAATGATTGACAGAGTCCCTGTGATCACAGTCACACAAGCTGATATCCTGTGTGCTTTTCTGTGCTCTCCCTGGCTGGGGTACATCCTGTGTGTTTGTATTTGCTGTTTTCCACCTTCACTGGGGCAGAGCAGAGAGTTGTTAAAACCCTGCTTTGATTCACCCTTCTCCCTATGCAAACCACTGTCTTTTCCTTCATGGTATTTGCTCACAGAAGATCTGTAGCTGAAGGATAGGTGTGTTTTTCAGAAGATAAGGACACCTTGTTTTTTTTTGCTTAGCTATTTTCCCTGACTCCAATGCTGGAAGGGAGGTCCCTGATCTCTCTCCCTGATCTCTCTCTCCCTGGAGATTCTCCTCCCAAGATCACATTTTCTTGGCATGAAATTCCCCCTGTTATATTTTTTTGAGTTTTTATTCACTTTTTGGGCACACAATATAAAGAATGAACCAACCTTGCAAAGAGGGGATCAGCAGCAGAACTACCCAGTGGAGAAGTGAGAATGATTGACCCAAGCAAAAATCGTGCTCCTTCCTCCAGCATGAGCAAAAGAGAAAAAGGGAATCACATGGGAAGTACCTCAAAGCAAAACCAGTGAGAATTTATGAATTAGATTCTCCAGAATACTCTTGCTGTGAGCTGGTGACCAAAAAAGCTCTTTAAACAGCAGTGCCATGTGACAAGTGCGGAGCCTGAGACTGTTCCCCATTTGGTTTTGGTTATTTAATGCAAGTTAGATTAACAGAAAGCTCTTCAATGAAAGGCCTTAAGGAAGAACACATTGTTGATCTGAAAAAGCCGATAAACAACTGGCAGCCATGCATGGTATTTTCATGCTAAACCAAGATAAAAAAGATTCCCTCCCTGTTCTCCTCCATGCCCCTTGTTTCTTTTTGGGATAATGTGAACATATGTTTTTGTCCCCATGAAAGGGACATGATTTTGATCAAGGCTTTGGCATGTCCAGCGAGCCTGAAGCAATTTTTGCCTTTGCAAGTAACAAAAATGATGTTTTTAAGATTGGCAGCCTCCCACCCTTGCATGGAACAAACCAGCTCTCAGCTTTGACTGTCACACACAGACCAGTGAGCCACAGGGAGTCTGCGCAGCACTGCTGAAACCTGATCATCTCCTCAAAATGAGTTTTGTAACCAAGCAATGGCTCTCTTCCTCCACATCCAGGGAGCTCTGGTGCTTTACACCAAATAATAATTTTGGTGTGAGCCACAGCCTGTGTGACACTTGAAAATGTCTGTACTGGTACCTAAAGACTCATCACCCACCTTCCTTTATTTCCAATGAAAATAAACGTGTATTAAGTAAATATTCACTGTCAAGTTCTAAATGTGAATGGCTGCTGTGTGCTGTTTGTCAGGCCTTGTTCTGGGACACGCTGCTTATGATCTGCCCGGGTGTTGGTTACATTTTCCCTGTAAGAGTGTTTGGGTATTTCATCAATCATGCATGCAAGTTCCTTTGTCGTCTTTTGAAGGAGTGATGTGGTTTCATTTATAAAAACCATGTTGGGAACATGTTTCCTTTTAAAAAGTGAAACCTCTTCTTAGCAGCGCTTCATCTGGAAGCGGCAGGGACAGAAAACAACTTTAGCTGGCCTTGGGGATGATTTCTCTGCTCCAGAAAGTTTTTCAGTTCTCCATACAGGCAGCTCTCTTGAGGAGGTTGTGGTAATGATTAGGTCACTCTTCGTGGATGCCACAAACTGTGAGCAGCTCTGACAAAATCCAGGTCTAAACATATGCTTGGACATTTTCCACTGGGCAGAGATGGAAAGAAGGGTTTCAGTGATCTAGAACATTCCCAAAGATACACAAGATAGTTTAAAGGAAGATGTGAAGGAATTCTGGTGTTAATGCATCATCCCCACACAGTCTCTGTGTGCCTGCCCTTAGCTATTGGGGGGACAGGTTTGTCTCTGCTTTTAGCCTCAGGTAATTTAATTTCTTCACTGAAAGGGTGGTGAGGCATTGGAAGGGACTTCTCTGGGAATTGATGGAATCATCATCCCTGGAAGTGCTCAAGAAACACCTGTTACCTCTTCGGTGAGTAGATAGCAAAGAATGGCTTATAGGGAAATTATTGATTAAAAAAATGAGTTAATGAGTTCTTTTGTTTTCACCATGAGTTTGTGGGAATAATAACTAATCCCAAGCAGTGACTGTGAAGCTTCTCTGCTTGTCCCTGCACCTTGATTGATATTTCAACACAGAACCTGATGGAAATCTGGGCAGGATAGGAACAGGAAAGGTGCTGTGAGGTGCCATGTGTCTTGGCACAGGGTTTTGGCACTGGGGCTGGGAGGCTGTGCCTCAGCACAGCCCCATGAGCTCATGTCTGAGCAGTTCACATGCTCCCACTTCCCAGTGAAACAGGAGAGGGTGCCTTGGCATCACATGAAGAAGCTTTTTGGTCCCTTTCAAATGTCAGCTTTCCCCCTGGAGACTTGTTAAGCCCAAAATGACAGCGTCCCCAGGTCATGCATTACTCAGCAGCAACATGAGGCCCCCAGATGTGCTGTGCCTCCAGCTCACAGGATGTTCTTTGTCCAGGGGATATGGTTCCAGATTTTGGGTTGGTTTTGTTTTAGTGCATCTGGATAAAAAGGGCAGGAGCCAACACAATGATTTGACTTCAACTTGAGGCATCACTCACAAAAACAAAGATCCTCCCATTTCTCACTCTAGCTTGAGCTCTTGAGGAGAATAAGATCTTCCTTCAGCTCAGTTTGAAATTGTGCAGCATATGGACGTGTTTAGGGATGGCAAGAAGGATCACCATGCTTTGTAACAAGTGAAGATTTAAAACCTGAGTGTTCTTCCAGCTGTACATGTGTGAGAGGCAGATCCACTTACAGATTTATCAGGCATGAGAACACACAAAGAGGTGCTTGTACTCCATCCAAAGCTCCTCATAAAGCAGTTTAGTTTGCACAGCTCTGAGTCTTCACTGTGAGTTCATCTTCCTAGAGTGCTCCACAGCTTCATACTCAGTGCTGTATTCCAGTTAACTCCATTGATTCCATCAGAGTTTGGTTGCTTTTTCCTGCCCCAATGCATCCATATGGCATAAGCTTTCTTTTTTTTTTTTTTTTTTTTTTTTTTTTTTTTTTTTTTTTTTTTTCCCTGTCACATAAATATAAAATTATGAAGTAAGGCTCAGGGATATGCCAGAGAAAACACAGTGTGCCTCATATGAATTCAAGATGTCAGCTGGCTTTGTGGAAAAAGGAAGATGGATTTTGGCCCAGTTAAAGCTACTCCAGTAAGGGACATATGAGGGACGTTGCAGGTTTGCTCTGGAATACCATCAAGAGTAAGGAAAGACATTGATTGTCTTCTACAAATGGATCCAGAATTCTGAAATATCTATGGATTTCTTGAGTGCCCTGAGTGCTGCCATCCCTTCTTCCAAGGCAGGAGTTTTTGCGTCACCAGGTTTGGGTGTCTCTGCAGCCACCTCTCCTCACTCCTGATCAGATTTTTGTGATCAAACCTTTGTCTGTGCTGCTGCTCATGGAGAGACTCAATGACTGTCCATGGCCAAGGAGAGGGTGGAGTTACTTGCTTTGTGCAACAGAATAGGGAAAGAGATCCAAAGGTAAGAGGAAAGGACTCAGAACACAGTTAAGTTTTCTAAGAATTTGTGATTCTGGAACAAGCAACAGAGCCAGCAGGGTTTATATTAAATCTATGAAGGTGAATGCTGTTAATTCTCTGGTAGAACCAGACATGGTGAGGCCTTTTCCAATAAACATCACTAACTGTGATAAAATAAACTGTGGGGCTACAGTCAGTAAATCCGGCCTGGTTTAAGAAAGCTCACTGCAGCATTGACCAATGAACTTTGCATCAGGGCAAGGCTTGACTTGCATGAGTAGAAATCTAGAAAACATCTTAAAATCCTCTGGGAAACCCCAAAATTTTTCAAGGCATGCATTCATAGGGAACATAGGAATTATGTCTTTGTTTTCCATATAATCTCTGCAGAATGACTTTTATCCCCCTTCACACACCCCAAATTTGGGGATTAGCATCCAAATCTAGAGTTAGGAAATAAAACGGGCTCTTTCCTGTTAAAATTAATTATTGCAATAAAAACCTCCAAACACATTAACTTCTCAGCTCTTCTGTGTCAGGTCATTAACTGCTCAAACTGGCCTGGTATTGTCACAGAATTAATGATTGCTCTTCCAGAACACCCAGTCTCAGTGGAATTGCTGTGCCAGAAGAACCCACTGGTTTGAGTTCTTTCATTTTTATCCAAAGCCATCTGTCCCAGTGCTGCAGCATCAGATCCTCTCAGCTAGGAAATGCTCAGCCGGCACAAGCTTTTCCCCCCATTTTTATCAGGTTGATTGATGGCACTCATATCCAAGAGGAAGGTGCAAGTGCCATCTGATGTGCCTGTCACAGGGATCTCCACGAGGAAATCCCGGTGAAATCACCTTTCAGTCCTGTCCTCTGTTCTGCCTTTCAGAGGATATGAAGCCTACAGAATATGTGTTAGATATAAGACATTAATAAAGATTTTCTCTTGGAGAAATTGGCAGTAAGAATTCAGCACAAGTAAATCACAGAAGCCACTGGTACAGCCCCAAGGAACATTAAAATAATACATTTAAAATAAAACATTAAAATGCTCCACATGGAAGATGGGTAAAACAGAAGGGACTGGCTCCCCTTTTTATAATGGGTTTAATTCTGAATTGAACCACTATTAGGATTTGTTTGTTTTTAAATTAGTCCCATCTCCTTTCCAGACTTTTAAAAAAAACTTATTCACTGTGTCACAGAAGCTTGCTGTAGGTCCGTGATTTCATTGCCCCTAGAAGTGGACTAGGGATGGAAATTGAGAGTCAAGGATGAAAACCAGTGGAATTCAATATCTTTCTGAGCCTGAGCTTTGGCACTGGTGAAGTCACACACAGAGATTTCTATGAAATTACTCCTCTGTGAACGTTGGTTATGCAAAGAAACTCTGATGTTATGTACCAGGAGAAACATATCCAAGCTTCAGTGCAGACAGCAAAGTTTAGTCTGAAATGTATGCTGATATTTTTTCTAAACCCTCTCCAAAACCTACAGAAAAAGCTACGTCTTTTAAGCAATATTTTAAAACATTTTAAAGGGAAGAAAAGAGCTTATAATTAACATCTCTCTTATTCTCCTGTTTTTTCTTTTAATTTAAAAACGTCTGGAATCCAGTGTTGACAGATAAACCCCTTAATCTCTTTACTTATGCTAAATGTGCTCTCCAAGTCCTATTTTTCACTTCCAGTTCAGTGGCATTTGAAGGGGGTGTGTGGGGAAAGGGAGCCAAGGGCTGCAATATTTGCAGGAGGATTGGTGCAGTGACTTCACTGCTGGAAACACACCTGGAAAAGGAAGGGATGCCCTCAGCCCAGCCTCCTCTGGGCTGCCTGCATCTGCCTTGGCCGGGTGAATTCTTCTCCAGGCACAGAAGCCAGGCTGCAAGAGGCTTTATAACTAATCTGTGATCATTTCATGGTCCTTTTATAGGTTCCTGTGCAGAATTAGTGCTGTATGCATGATCCCTGGCTGGCCTTTGGTGAATTGGAGCTGCTGTGGATGAGCTCAAAGCAGCCCCATTCTCAAGGGAATCTCTGGTAATGCTGCCAAGAATAGCAAACTGTTTGTTTTTAGTGGCAGTCACTTCCCAAGGGGTCGTGGGAGGTCGCTTGGCATCTGACACTTTTAATATCTGAGCTTTAATGGAAGGTTGGGTGACAAAAATCTGGCATAAAGCTGCATTTAGAGCTGTGAAATCCAAGATTACTTGCTAAGCATAAGCCTGTTTTCTGACATGTCCCTCCCACGACAAGCGAGCAGGGTGCCCTGTTAGGAACCATCTCCTAAGATGGTTTTGTTTAATCATCTTTGCTCTGTGGCAAATGGCTGTCAGGGGGACTTTGTCCAAAGTGAATCTGCTTTTTCTCATTGGAGAAAGGCACATAAATCCCTGATGATGCTGTGAAATGTAAAGGACACACCCCATTGCTGTTGGGGATGGTTTGTTTCTCCTTTCTGATCTTGGAGTTTTTTTTTCCTTAAAGCACCATCTCCTGGAACTAATGGATCCAGTGGTGCTTTTGAAATTAAAAGTGAGTGAAACTGCAAGTTACAGGAAAATGTTTAAAGCCATGTGAGCCATATATAACAAAAGGCAAGTATTGGGAGTATGGTGGTTATTGGTTTTGGTTGGTCTGTACACAGAATAATTTCTGTGGGAGTTGCAGAAGGATTGAGTGTCCTGACACTTGAGTGCTTGGCGTTTCCAGGGCTGAGGGAGCAGTCCTCTGTGGAGAGCAAAGCCCTGTTCCTGGGGCACGTGGTAGAGAGTGGAGAATGTCAAGACACCTGCACTGACATTTTTAAGGCAATAATCTCAATTTTCAGTGTTCTGTTCCACACTTCATAAATGAATAATTGTGAGACATTTTAAAGAGTCTTCACTTCTACTTCGAGTCAGAAGGTATGTCAGTAAGAAATGGTGACTAGAACTGAACAAAATAGGAAAAAATCCTTATGGATGTTATTTCAAATTCCAAAATTAATTTGTTTGGCCTGTGTTCAAAAGCCTCCCATGTCAGCTTTGTGGAAACTCTTGGGTGCCAGTGTTTTACTACCAAATGAAGATTTTAAAGCTCCAATACTTCCAGTGAGTCACTGGAAGTGAATTTAGTAATTTGGAATATCTAATTCAGATTTTGCACTGTGTTAAGCACTGCAGTCATTCAGGTGGCAGCATCATAAACCTGAGTTTTTTCCATTTCCCTTAGAGAACAGTTGAATATTAGTCAATAAACAGGCTCTGGCACTCAGAGGAAAAAGACTCAGAATTCTCGAACTTGAAACAGTGGAAATTTCAGATGGTGAACTATTCCAGGAAACAGTGAGCTACTGTGTTTGTAGTATTCATAATTTGGAAGGATCCAGAAGGGTACTGCTAATGCCTCTAAAGCTGTTCCCAGGGAGCTGACAGAGACAATGTTAGAGAAGGTACAGGCAGTCCTTGTTTTTAATAGAAATTTGATGTGTGCAAACACATATCTCTTGCTGATATCCCTGCAGCTAAGATGTTAAGAACAAAGCCCTGCTCATCCAAAGGCACCCTTCTCAAATATTTAGCTCTGGATGGCAGCAGATTCAGTAGGGGAGTTAGAAGTTCTGACAACTCCAGGTTTATCAAGCAACTAACACTTAATCCATGCCAGCTGCCTGTGGTTTCCTTCAAACCACTGCCAAACCAATACTAAATATGGGTTTCATATTAGAAATAAATCTTTTAGTATGTTACAACATGGTCATGCTTCTTAAAATTCATGAAAGAATGAGGAATCAGACTAAACTATGGATTGTGGACAGTTTTCTTTCAGAATAGAATATTGTTTTTCTTAATTAGGGCTATTTTTATAGTTATTGCCATGACTTAATGGGACATGAACTGGGAGGGAAGAAGGCTGGAGTGAGGCTTGGTGTGGTGTTAAGGACATGTGTGGATGGAAGGGAGAGCAGGTATGCAAGGATTAGATATTTAGAAATTTGCTGATGCAGGGGGTGAAAAAGGCTGGCTGTCAAGGCCATACTCAACAATTACCTTCCCCACTCTCATTGCCTTCACTTCCAGACGTGTGTGCCCAGTGGCCTAAACAATTACAGTAATTTCACGACTATAAGGTGAACCATTTTGACTGAAATTGTGATTGGAACCTGGAAGTTCACCTTATATGCCGGTGTGCCTTATATATGGACAAAGCTGGGAAATTTGCCAACCCAGCAAGCGGGGCAGCCGGTGCCGGGCAGGAGTGCCAGGGCCTGCGGCATGGGGAAGGTGCCTGGGGCTGCGTTTTAAGGCTACACCGATCCGTGAAAAATGTTTGCAAATTGAGCGCCTGCCAGTAAACCCCGCGATCGCGCGATTCCGTTACTAATTCGTTACTTTGTTGCGTGTGGATCCTCACCTCAAAAGAGGTGCTCCTTATAGTTGGGTGCACCTTATATATAGACAAAGATCGAAAAATTGCCAACAACCCAGAAGTGTGCCTTATCATCTGGTGCGCCTTATAGTTGTGAAATTACTGTATTTATTTGTCTATTTTTCCATGAGGCATTTTTTCCCAGGCTGAGCTGAGCTGGGCTGAGCTGACTCCAGAGAGTCCAGAGCTGATTTCTCTTCCCAAACCATGCAGCTCCATGCTGGCCAGGAGGGATGAGTAGGCATGAGGTGAGGAGCTGGAAAGAGTAAGAGCTAAGCTCAGTCCTGCCTCATTCTGGGCTTGTTGGTGATGTAAATACTGCACTGCCCTTTCTGCACTGACAGAGACACAGTGTCCATGTGAAATTCCAGAAACAACACCACCTGAGCTCAGCAAGGGTGGACCTGACATGGGATCTCTGAGATGGCACAGGGGAGAGCCATGGAGCCCTTTTGTAAATCCCACAGTAAAGCAGCAGGTTACATAATGACTGTGAGCAATCCTGGTGTTTACACCATCCATTACAGAGCTCTTTGGCAAGTGCCCACCTGCCACAGCTCAGCCAGCAGCACCATCCAAACACTGATCTCACATCCCCACAGCCCTGCTGGAATGGCTGTGGATTTATCTGGTTCTCAGTGAGGTCAGGACCTGGCCCAGGATCCACAGGAATGGTGTGTGGAGCTGCTCACAAATCTCTGCCACTCTGCTGCTTTTGCAGGGTCTCTGAATCCTTTTAGGGCTGCTTTGCCACAGCTTTTGGGTTGATCTAGCAATTGAAAAATATTATTCCTAGCTGTCAAAACAGAAAAAAAAGTGCAAAAAAATATGGATTTCACATTGCTGCACAGAGCTTCTGGCAGCTAGTATTCTCTCTGCACTTGTAATGACAAATAATACTAACTTTAGCCATTTTGCTTGGCACTTGGGATTGTGTTTTCTGCAGTCATTGTTCTACCCAGAACAGGGAACAGTTTGTAATCACTGTTTTGGTTTTTCACCTGCCTCATGTCCAAAATCAAGGCTAAAGGAGAGAATTAAAAACTTTATTTGCATGAGAACAAAAGCCACATCAGTCACAGGATCCTGGAGATCAGAAAACACCTTGCTTTGGAAGACAATAAAAAGTATCCCTGTTATCTCACAGAGTATTGTAAATTGTGGGAGGATTCTTGGTTGGCCTGGCACTATGGTTTTCTTCAAAATTAATTTCTCTTATGTTTTGTCTTTTTTTTCCACATTTAACCATATAAAATTTGCTCCCAGGAATTTGTTTTCCTAAGGGCTTGTAAGCAAATAAGAGAGAGAAGCAGAACAGAATAGAAAAGAGGAGTTCCTGAGTTCAGGTTCTGCCCAGGTGTGACATCAGTAGTATCAATACCATGAAGGTTTTAAAACTAAAACAGTGGTCACACCAGAGACGTGGTCATATGGCGACAGCAATAGATTGCTGCTGTGCCATTTGTCACCTTCCAGAGAGGCCTGGGTGCCTGCTCATCTCAGATCTATTGGTGTGACATTTCCAGAGGCACAGCAGCACTGGGTGTAATTCTGGATGAACTCTGGCCAGAAAATGTGCAGTGCTTACAGGGAGGGACCTCCTCTGCACACCGCAGGATGGACAGCCATGCTCTGCAGCTTCATTCATAAATTCTTCAAGCCCAAGCCAGTTTGCACAGTCCAGTGATATCCTGCAATTTCAGCACAGGGTGGTCCTTTTAGTTTTCAGAATAATACTCCAGAGTGTCTTTTAACAAACTGGATGTCATATAAGCAATTGCTGCATTGAATATTTCACTGCTAGACTGTAAATATGCAAACCCATCTGGTTGGACCATATTTTAAGAGTATGGATGCTAGCTTAGGTTATTATGAGGCATGGGAACATTATGATGTGCTGTAAATTAAACAGAGATGTCCTGCACAAAGAACTTTCCATCCTGACCACATTGCAGGCAATTTCTAGGAATAGTTTCTTCTGTTTCAAGGAGAAAATGATACAAAAGCTAAACCCAGACAATCTTCATGTGGACTGACCCAGCTCTCACCCCCCAGCTCTCTGATTTTGCAATAAAGCAGAAGCTGATCAAATCCCGTGGAGCTGTTCAGGGTGCAGGGAAGTCTCCCACATACCACAGATATTTACTGAACAACTGAGTATCTTGAATCAAAACAAATGGGGCAGCTTTATCAGTAGACTTTCCCTGCTTTTCTAATCCTGTTTCTCATGCAAGTTCGTTGTAATAATCCAGGCTGGATGTTGTCCAGGCAGCTGGTGGATGTTGTCATTCTTCCATTGACTTGACAATGGAGGTGTGGGCCAAGAGTGAGGACCTGGAAGAATAATTGCCTTGACCAAGAGGGGTGGGAAAAGGCATAGCTGGCACTTTTGGAGGTAGTAATTACCAAGAGCCATGCAAAGTCCTCTCCATCTCTTTCTGGATGATTGAAAGGATTCAGCTCTGCATGCCATCACTGGGGTTTTTGGCTTGGAGAGGTATTTGGAAGTTCATTCATTACTTGTTATAATCCCTCCCAGTTCAGCTGTGCTGAAAGAGAAATATTTACATTAGCAAAAACATCCTCACTGCCAGTAACTGAGCTGCCCATTGTAGAACCTGTGAGGGAAATGAAGTCTTTACAGTGCTCCTTGCTCTGCCATGCTGTTGATCACTCAGATTTTGCTCCCCTGGTACTCCAATGCATGCATGACCTTCAAAATAAACCCTGAGCATGGCCGCAGAGCCAGCTTTTTGCTATATAGAATTAGAGTTTCAAACATTTCCCTTTTGAACTAACCACCACTTGAATTTGTGACCAGTTTTGGACCTCAGCTAGGTCTGCTCTGTTCAGACTTTCTATCTGCAGATTTATTTTGCCCTGCTAACATGATTTGAGTCCAAACACTACATCACAAATGTGGCCTTTTCGGCAGCTCTCCAGCACTGTGTTGAATCTTTCCCTTTTGCCTTGCTTTTAATAATTCCAGTCTATGTGGACAGAGCTGCTGCTGCTTTTAAGGCATGTCTTGTTGAAGCTTTGCAGGCTCCTTCAGATTTGCCCAGGACTCTGTTATAAAAGGAGAAACTAAATCTCTTATCCATTCCACTTCCAAATCTGTGTGTTTCTCTTATTTCCAAACACTTCATTTAGAAATCTGGCCAGAGAAGCCTGAGCTAATGCCACGTGCCTCATGCAGATCTGTTGTTTAGTCCAGGAAAGCTTTGCTTTTGTAAACTTTTTTAGAGATCTAGAATTAAATGTGAAACATGAGTCAAACAGTTTTTGAATGTGTTTAACTTGGAACACTTGTTAGTTATGATGTCCTGATTCAATACAGGAGAATGTACTTTTTTTTGCCCTCGAACAGCTTTGTGAGATGGTTATCAACTGGATAGATATGGACTTACTCATCTTGCTCCTGATTCATTGGCTTGGGTTGCTCCCACTCCAGCAAGGCAAACCAGGAAACCCTGCCAAAGAAACTCACATTTCTGTGACTTCCAAATGAAAAGAAAGCCTGGATCTGCAGGAAATATTCCCCACTTTGAAGGAGTTTGGAGCAGGGAGGCACAGATTCCACTTTGGGCCACCTTTGCAGCAGAAATGTTTTATGCAGACCAGGTATGAGGGAATTGAGCACAGTGAATTGTGAAACTCTTGTCTGACCCACAAACCCATAGACAAATTCCATCACTGTTTGATATCTGCAGGGCCACATGGTGACTTCAAAGATTCTTTTGGACCAGATTTCTGGTCTTTCTTTCACCTCAAGTGTGTCTTTGTACCAAAGAACTCCCAATCATGCTCCAGGGTCTGATCACTGTTTGCAGCCCTGTTGACAAATGCTGCCTTTTTACCCCTCTGGCTTCATCTGGATAATTTAGGTTTTGTCTTCCACTGTCAGAGCTGTCGTGCAGGTCTGCAGCAGGTGAACATCAGCAGAGTTTGTTTCTGGTCAGCCCTGCTCTCAGAGAGAGAGATGTGCTGATTTTTAGGGAGGTTGTTTAGGCAAATCACATCAAAGAGTGCAGTACATCCCCCAGGGAAAATCACTTTGTGATGGCCCCTCCAGCACCTCTGGAGCTGCTCTGTGCTGGGTCAGACCCTGGTGCCAGCCCCTGGCCATGCCCTCACATTAAAGAGATTTGCACCACACACAAACACTGCTTATCATGACTTCCTCTCCTCCAGGAGCAGCATGGGGAACTCATTTGGGCATGGAAAAAAAAGAATGGTAATCTGCAGCCACCGTATCTGTCCTCTATCAAGGTCAGAGCATTCCTGACCCGAGTTCTGGCTGTGATGCCTTGGAGGGTCTGTGTGTGCTCTCTGGTTTAAAGATTTTCTGCAAAAAAAAAAAAAAGCTATTCAAAACTCAGAACGAAAACACAGAAAAAGCAGGGCATGGTCTGTTATCCTAAGTCAGCTTGTGGAAATTGCTGCCAATTGACCAATATTTTCCACTCATCTGAGATAGTGATGGAAGTCAAGGTCCATTTATTACCTCAGCTGGCCCAAAATGTCACCAGTGGTTGTTTATCTCAGCTATGCACCTCATGCTGCTACAAGCTGCAGCCTTGGCTGCTGGACAGTGCAAAACCAAGAGGGACTCTCTCTGAAGTCATGTTTTATTCAGTTGTCTCTGGCCAGATTCCTTCTGTTGCCCTTGTACAGTCACGAAAGCCACAGTGGAAATCCAGGACCTGGTGTCCCCACCAGGAGAAAAGAAGTTGCGTCCATGTGAACGGCCCTGTATTGGTTATCTGCAGGTTCTGGGTCCTCTTGTGAATTTTTCAGGTCTTGTCTGGGGTCTGCACTGTCTGTGTGAAAGAGCAACACTAATCTGATCAGCTTTGGTAAATTATTGAGACCTCTTGTCATAACCCAGACTTTTGGTTTGGTCCTCGCTTGGCTTTCAGCAAACTGGTTCAGTGGGGACAGAGTTTATGTGCAAAAGCTCTGATTAAACGGTTTTGTTGCTCTTTTTAAAACAACAAACCTGTGCTTTGTTATTACAGTGGAATATTGACATTCAGCCTAAAAGCAAGCTTAAAAAATCATGTTTTGAATTTCATATTTTTTCTCCCAGTGACAATCATCACAGACAGGATTTCTCCACATTTCTGGATCTGTGGACACACTACAGAATCTGAACACTCAGGGCTTTTTCTATCCTGGAGGTTTTGTCCATTCAGAGATGGACAAAAGTTAAGTACAGTAATTTCACGCCTATAAGGAGCACCGGATTATAAGGCGCACTTTCTTTTTTGCAACGAGGATCCGCGTACAACAAGTAACGAATTAGTAACGGAATCACATGATTGCGGGGTTTACTGGCAGGTGCTCAATTTGCAAACCTTTTTCACGGATCGGTGTAGCCTTTAAACGCAGCCGCATGTGTTCTCCCTATGCCATGGGCCCCGGCACTCGCGGCTGCCCTCATGGCAGCTGCTGCCGAGGCTTGCACTTCCAGGTTGGCAAAATTCTGAACTTTGTCCATATATAAGGCGCACCGGCCTATAAGGTGCACTTCTGGGTTTTGATCAAAATTTGAGTCAAAAGGGTGCACCTTATAGTCGTGAAATTACTGTATATGACTCCTCCAGATTTTGCCAAGTTTGGATTTGTGTACAGACATAAGAACTGTAATTTTACTCTTGTGATTGGGTACTGCTCTGCATTTGACCTGTGCATGTTTTTGAAATTGATCTAATATTAAGGCAAGTAGAAACAGAGATTCTACAGGTTGGGCTTCCCTGAAGGCCTTTTTTGAGGTGGGGGTTGACAGAAGTCTTGGCTCCTCTACCTTTGCTTTCTTCCAATGATCCTGAAATTATTTAGTGAATTCTTCTGGCATAGGGAGAAGGAAGACATGGTGCTTAGATTAATACACACATGGCAAGCAGAGATGTGATATTAAGACATGTAATCTTTTATGGGCAACCCCTGGATGTTGGCTGGAATATTTCAAAATTCTGTTATCACAGAATGGGCAAGATTGAAAGGGGCCACAGTG
This sequence comes from Sialia sialis, assembly GCA_009812075.1. Lineage (NCBI taxonomy): Eukaryota > Metazoa > Chordata > Aves > Passeriformes > Turdidae > Sialia > Sialia sialis. The sequence goes on along the minus strand of VRYO01002482.1, from coordinate 10,532,173 downwards.
GGTCCTCTGGTCCAATGGAACTCCATTATCAATATCCAATCAAAATCATAACTCTTTATTTATTTAGATAGTTGGTTAGTTAGCAAGTCAATTATTGAGGCATAGAAGGGGAAATGATGGAAGAAAGCAGAATAGATACCTCCTGCATCATCTGGTGACCTGGAAAAAAGCTTAAGATGTTGTTTGAACTCAGGAAATGTCAGGTCAGGGCTGTAGTGCTCCATCATTGTCCTTCTCATTATTACAGATTTATCCGCTACCTCTAATTCTAGTAACAGAATAACATTTTCTTGGTGACAGCACAATTTTTCTCCTTCCTTGCTTTCACTTCTTCATTCCCCTGTGTAGCTGGACAAACACAACTTGCAGCCACAGCCCCAGGGAGCCAGTAAAATGTAAAACATTGAGTGGTGTAACCACAGGTTTGTCTCAGAGCCCTTTGTCCACACTTGTCCTCCAAGATCAGGATGTGTAACATTCCACCCCTTCCCCTAAAACTGGACCTGCCTGGCTAATATTTGGGACATGGGTGCAAAATGAAAGGATGGATGACTCCTGAGAAGCAGAGCTGTGTCTGGTGGACCAGTGGTAAATAAAATCTGGGTAAAACAACCCAGATTCAAAGAGGAGCAAACCCCACTTTTTTTTCAACTACACTCCTGATATTGAAGTGTGGTCTGCCTCTGCTGGGGTAGTTTTACTGGTGAGGAACTGGGGAAGTAGGAAACTGTAAACCCATTTGGTTCAGATAATCTGTTACATGAACTCCGTTGTCGAAGAGAAGGAAAAAAACCCCATAAAATATTTATTCAGAAAGTGCAGCTTGTTCCCATTTGTGCCCAAACATATGAAGAAGATTTAGCTTTGTGGGGGCATTTTTGAATGGAGGAGGGGAAACCCCTGTAATCACAAAAGCCTGTGAAAAGAGATTTTTTTTTTTCCAAAGAAAAATAGCCCATTAAGAAATCCTAATGTACAAGCCACGTAGCAGCATAATATTGATAATATTGTCAGCCTGTTCAGCTCCTTCTCCTGCAGAGCTTTTTCCTTCAGTGTTTATTGCTCTCCTTCCATGGATTCTCCTCTGTTTTTATCTCTCTCATCTCCTCTGCCTTTCCTCCATCTGGAGCATGAGGGAAATGAGGAGAAGGGTTTAAAATCCATCTCCCTGTGATCTCCCAAAAAATCTGATGCAGGCTGTCACCTCAGGATGGAAAAGAGGCAGTGAGAAGGGATCAGCAGCTGGGTACAGGGCATGATGGGCTGGACCTCTGCACCAACAAGAGAGGCCTCAGCCACACCAAATGTTTGTTGAAAACTTGTGACAGAACAACACAAATCCCAAAGTTTACAGTAGGAAATGCTAGGTAAAAAAAAATTTATAGTCTGGATTGTACAGGAAAGTAAAGTTTGACAGACAAAGTGTTTTCTTGGGTCTTAAAAGCTACAAAACTCTTCATTTATTGGAGGAGAATTAGTGTGAGGTAATATAAAAATGTTAACTGCAGGGCCTTTCAGAGGAGCTTAAAAATTTGGAACTTAGCTGCCAAATAACCCATCGTATCTATTGCAGGAAAATGCAAAGGAATAATTTATTTTCTGTTGCTAAATTTCACTCTTGCACTTCTGGCAGGGGTTAACATTTTTTGTGCTGGATTAAGGTGTTCCATAACTTAGAGAAGAAATGCCAGGGCTACAATTTTGGGAAATGCACTCCCCTGTGCCAGTTCACTTGTACTAAAAGTGTATATGAGCCCTTTGGTGACTTAAACCCAGCACAAAACTCGTCAGGAATATGGGACTGCAAGGAGTAAATGTCATATTGAGTAATCACTGCTGAAAGAGAGGGCTCTGTTTTTAACCTAGTTAGGAAATATTGATGGTACATTGTGGGAGGGGAAGAGGACATTTCATGAGATACTCCTGGAATAGTTTTGAGTTGGGATGGCTTTTCAAAGGAGCTGATTTAACCAATTCCTTCATCCCCACAAATGTTACATAAGAACCACTGGCAAAACTAACACACACACACTTCTTGTACAAAGGACTGAAAACCCAACCCAGATGTTTACAAAGCAACCACAAAAGACCGGAAGAAAAACAAACATACAGAGATGTTTAAAATGCAGAGCAACCAACAAACACAGGAAAAAAATATCCATGTTCCTGGCAGTAGCTTTTGAGCATACTGAAGCCATTTGGGGCAACCCTTCTTTAAACTTCCCCCATGGCAGGTTTGAATTATCAGTCATGTTTCCATTCATCACTTAAGGTCAAAGACTTCATCTCTCAATATAGGCCTGCTCTTCTCTGAAATGACAGATGGAGAAGGTGTAGCAGATCTTCATCTATTGCTTGATGATTAGACCTAATTTGTTTACCCTGCTTCCCTTCTCCTGACAGAAGTTTTACAGCAAGGATGTGAAAGGATGCTCTTGTCTCTCTTTTGCTCGTGCTTCCCAGTGGCCTCCAAGTTCCCCAGGAATGGTTGAAGTTGGTGTCTTTACCAGTCCAAAACTGAACTGGATAAATTGCTTTATGGCCACTCACTTCAGGCTGACCTTTTGGGCTCTTTTATTCTGGGGACTTCTCAGTGCTTTAAAAGGTGGAAACAATTTCCTCCCAGATTGAAATGCCTTTCTGTTACACTGACAAAATAAAGAGAATGGTTTTGCCAAAGTGAACCCTTGCAAAGCTGCTCCTGAGAGTATGGATTGCACCGAGTCAGGAGTCTGGTTTCTGCACCACCTTCTTGCTCTTCTTCAATAAAAGCCACTACCCTTGTGATTTTTAGAAAAGAGAGCTTTTTTCCTCCTCTGAGGTATTTCTATGTCTCCTTTGTTTCCTCAGTGTGAATAGCTCAGAAAAATGCATTGCATTTGGACAATTCATGGAGTCACTCCTAAAATGCAGCTTACATTTTCCAGATGGCTTAATAATAAACTGATTTAATATCCTTTGCACTTATATAAAAGTATTAAAGGATATCACAGATTCTTGTGCCTGGATGAGGTGGTTCTGAACTGAGGATTACCAAATACAAGGTTAATTTGGACCTATATATGAACTCTATTGATTTGTTGCAATTAATGTGTTTATAAACTTATAGTGAAGGGATCAGAATTAATCCTGCTTTTTCTTGAAGAAAACCACGCCTGTTACTCCCGAGCACAAGAAAACACTGTGAAAGCTGTTTACTTTGGCTCCTGGTGTCCTGGATTTTCTGAAGAAGGTCATGGCTCTTGTCCTCATCTACCTACAAGGCAAAGTGCTTGAAGAGGAAAAATGCTCCTTTCAGGCTGGAATGTTGAGGTTGCAATTTATCGTGCAGGACTTGAAAGAGGAATTTTCAGTTCTAACTTGTTTGAAGAGGAATGGGCTGGTGAAAGAATTTAAGGGCACTTCTGAAATGACTGTTGCCTGTCTATGGAATGGCCTAGAAAGGAAACATCCAAGAGGATCTGCAGCTCAGCTATTCTGCACTGCCTGAACAGAATAATGAAACACTTCTCTCGAGATTTACGAGCCTGCAAAATACACTGCAGATTTCCATCAGGGCCTGAAAATACTACAGTTTCTTGTCACAGTCTCTAGTACATCTCTTTTTCTACCAGCAGTACTCCAGGCTGGAAGTATTGGGAAAGAATCAGATGAAGTGCAAATGCAAACACAGAAAATAAATATATTCTTTATTGTCATGAGACTCCCAAGTTGCAACTGTCAGAGAAGTTTTATCTTTCTAGTGAAAATTCCCTGTTCTTTATTTTGTTGTTGCTGTTATTGTAACTATAGTAATTTCACAACTATAAGGCACACCGGACTACAAGGCACACTTTTTGTTTTTTGCAGCGAGGATCTGCGCACAACAAAGTAACAAATTAGTAACGGAATCGTGTGATTGCGGAGTTTACTGGCAGGTGCTCAATTTGCAAACATTTTTCACGGATCGGCGCAGCCTTTAAACGCAGCCCCAGGTGCCCTCCCCGTGCCGTGGGCCCCGGCACTCTCGCCCACCCCCGGCGCCAGTTGGCGCGGCTCTCATGGCTCCGCTCGCGGCTCACACTTATGGGTTGGCAAATTTCCAAACTCTGTCCATATATAAGGCGCACTGGATTATAACTGCACTTCTGGGTTTGGATCAAAATTTTAGTCAAAAGGGTGCCTTATAGTTGTAAAATTACTGTAAATACTGCCTCCAAATTACCAGCTGGGCAAGGGGTGGTGGGGGAAGCACGGATTCTGTTGAAATGCTCTCTCTTTGGAAAATGCACGAGTAATGGAGGTGGTGAGTCCAGGGCAGAGGCTCTCAGGAGTGCTCTGGGAATGCTGTTCCATCACCTGATGGGAATGCTAATCCATCTCTTCCCCTCCAGGAAAGGATGGATGGGGCAGTGAGTCCTGCAATTCATGATTTTTTGTTAGAGAATGGAATTCACAGAGTCCTACAAAGCAGGATCACGAGTTGTCCCCACTGTCTCTGCTCTAGAGCATTGTCAGAGCTCAGAGGTGTGTGACAGTTTTTACTCCTTCCCATTCCCAGCAAATTGCAGTGCTTGAGATTCCAACCCTCTATTTGTTCTGACTGCACAGTGGAATTTTTGGCTGTAATGCCAATCTCTCTTGCTGCAAGTGTTTTCTATCACGGTTTGTGTCATAAACCATAAAGGAGATAATGTTTCTTGGCAGCCACATCTTCTGGTGACATTGCTGGTATTATTATTTTATCACTGCTGTATTTTTAAATATCCAGCCCACAGGTTTGAAAATTATTTTGGATGTGAGAAAAGCTTTGTCACCTGATTAGATGCATGAACTCAGGGAATGAAATCTTACCCACCAGTCCTGGATTTCAGTGCTAGGAATGGGGATGAAAACCTCTGTGTACACATTTAAAGAAGGGCTAATTTGTGCTGTCACCTCTCAGCCACATTTCTTAGTGCCAGACTCTGAGCAAGCTTTAGAGGACCAGCTCTGAGCTCTGCTGAAAGCCCAGCTTGCAACTTGGGTGTCACAGCATGGAGCTATCTTAGTAAAAAATTGAGTGATGAACCCCTCTAATGAAAGAACCTTCTCTGCAAGGATTCCCCAAAGGCATCCCAAAAGATCCCATGGCCTAAAGACAGAAAACAAGCCCATCCTGAACCAGGCTCTGCATGCTGATAGGAATTCCTTCTACAAACTCACAGCACGTAGGCTTGGTCAGTGATTTCCTTGCAAGGTGCCATGGGCAAGGACAGCCTCAGTTGCATTTGCAAGGAACAATTTCGTGGGGAGAGGATTAGAACAAGTGCCTTGTGTGAGATGATTGATGCTGCCAGGCAGACAATAATTATGATTTACACATGATTTCTTTATTCTTGAGGGGAAATCCCAGTTGCCAAGTATGTTAACGAGCTATGTAATGGTGTGTTAACGGACACCATTAGTTTGCTGGACAAAACCGAGCCCCCTGCCAAAACAAACCTTCTCCCATGGTACGTTTTATGGATCAGCAGATTCTGAAAATGCTTCAGAGCAGCACTGGATGGTGGGGCACATGCTCTGGGAATGGCTAACAGTTTCCTAACCACAAGTTTAAAGGTATCTGTTAGTAATTAAATGCACTCGAGCAGTTGTTAATTCCAGTGTTGTGCAATTTCTCTATGAGGTGCAATAATTGCAGTCAGGAAATAGTTTGTTTTAATGTTATGACCAGATTGGTGTGGAAAGGAGTCCCAGCTTGTAGCAGTTCGTGTTAACTTCCATCACCAGGGTCGAGGTGCTTGTCTGTGCTGGGGAATGTGCCCATGGCCCAGGGTATGGAGGGAGCTGTGCCTCCCAAATCCTTCTGACATGGACAGGACCCAATGCTGAGCTCAGCAAGGTTCTTGGGAGATGATCCTGGTGCCACAGAGAAGGGTCTGGAAGACCCTCATGGCTCAGGAATACTGAGGAAACTCTTGGTCCTGCTGCTTTTGGAAGCAGGAGTGGCTGAAAAACTCCAGCACAGAAGGAATTGGAGGGGCTCAGAGCCTTTTTGAGGTGTGTCAAGGTTTGGACAAGGGCAGGAGGGCTTGGGCTCAACTTGAGTCAAAAATGCCTGTGGACACAGGTGTGCATTCCCAGTGGGAGCTGCCTGCAGCTTGGCAAGAAGAATTTGTATTGTGGAGGGAGGATGGTATCACACCCTCCCAGCCTGCAGTGCTTTCCCTGAGAAAGCCTCATCTCAGTTTTCAGATTGGGTTCTTTTGCATAATCCATGCAAAAAAAAAATTTTGTGGACCTGGACTTTCCTATTTCCAACAAAATATTCAAACTGTGAGAACTTCTGCAGTACCAGATGTGTTGGACAGCAGAGGACAGTAATATCCTGGAAGTGCTGTGCCATAGCATTTGCCCCTGGGGTTTGGATCAATGGACAGATGTGAATATCCTGAAATCTCAGAAATTTCCAAAGCACATTTTATAAAAACCAAGCTGTGTGACCCATTTACTCTGGAGCAGAACTTCTAGATTGAACTTCTAGATTCCTTCCTGTACTTCTTTCTGCTCAGCTGTTCAGCAGAGATGTCCTCAATAAAGCTCCTTGAAGCAGATTATTGCTTCAGTTATGAACCTTCATGTGCTAATACAAGAATTTGGAAGCACAAATATAAATTAAATAAATGGCTGACAAGGCTGGAGTGATCCAGCAGTGATTCTGCTTCTTCCTCTGAAAAGCTTGCATTCATCTCAGACATGAGAGTCTAATCTTTGACTGAGACAAGAGTGCTACCTGGATAGTTTCCAGTTGTGTTAATGGGAGCTGTGAAAATCCTGTGCATATCAGCAGGAGAAATGGCCCCCCTCTCCAAAGGGAATGGTTTTGGTTGTCCTTGGTGCATTACAATAACCAGCCACCACACTTAATTACTTTTTGCACCACTTTCCCTCCCCTCCTCATATCTTTATCTCTTCATGCCATAAAAATATTGCATTTTAAAATGAAATCAAGGAGACAGAAAACAGAGGAGACGTGTTTTGCATAAAAGAAGAAACATGTGTTAGGAATAAAGGCCTGAAATGGGCAAACACATTGAAGACATCCACGGCTTCCCACTCCCCCTCTGCCCCTCTCCTGTCTCTCCTCACTGGGATGGGGGCTTGTTTTTCCTGCAAAATCAACCAGCTGTCCTCATAGGAGAGGGGTCAGGAGCAAAGTGTGGAGTTTTTCCACCTTGTGCTGTTCTGTGAGCATGTTCTGGTCCATGTACTAAAGCTGAGCACACTGCTGGCACAGGCAGGTGAAATTCCTCTGGCAGAGCCAGAGATGACTCTGGATGGTTTTTCAAGGGAGTGAGTTGTTCTCATTTCTCCTGGGAAGGACGGAGAGGCATGGATTAATCACGTTCATCCTCCGTGACAGCCCTGCTGAGGACACTGAGTGTGTGCTCAGTGAAATCAGTGCAATTTCAGTGAACTGCAGTTGGCATGGGTAATCCAGCATGGATTGCACAACTTTCCCATGAAAACGTTCAAGTGACTCACTCACCAAAACCTCCCTGCTGCTGCTGACCTGCTCCCTTCACCTGAGCTGGTCTCAGGCTGTGCTTGTGCTGTCCTGCAGTGGTGCCAGGGCAGAGCTGAAGAATGAAGGGCTTTCAGGGAGTCTGACTCCACCTGGGCTGCTCCTTCTTTCCTTCTTTGCCAAGAAAAATAAAAATATATTCTCCCCACCAACTCCTTAAAAAGGTTGAGGGGGGAAACTGCAGAAATATTTTAAGTGCTTGTTGTTTTTCCTAAGGGGACAAAAATGCAATGTGGTTTTATTCTGGCCATGCAAATATTTATGTGAGCGAGAGAGAAGCAAGATCAGAGAGATTCACTGGGCTTGGTTGTGACACAGGCTTTGGTGCCAGAGATGTGGATTTACTCTTGGCTCTGCCAGAGCTTGCCTGGGTAACCTTGAACCAGTCACATTCACCTCTGTGCCCACAGCTCCCATCTGCTACAGCTGATTTGAACCCATTTTTTAGGGAATGACAGTAATTTCACAACTGTAAGGCGCACCCTTTTGACTAAAATTTTGATCGAAACCCAGAAGTGCGCCTTATACTCTGGTGCGCCTTATGTATTGGACAAAGTTTGGAAATTTGTCAACCTGGAAGTGCGAGCCGCGGGCCCCGGCACCGGGGGTGGGTGGGAGTGCCAGGGCCCATGGCATGGGGAGGGCGCCTGGGGCTGCGTTTAAAGGCTACACTGATCCGTAAAAAATGTTTGCAAATTGAGCAGCTGCTAGTAAACCCTGCAATTGCGCAATTCCGTTATTAAGTTGTTACTTTGTTGCCCGCGGATCCTAGCTCCAAAAAAAAAAAAGTGTGCCTTATAGTCCAGTGCGCCTTATAGTTGTGAAATTACTGTAACTGCCTGCTGTTGGGACAGATCTGGGGAAAAAGGAGCTTTTCAACTCAGCATGAAGATCTGAGCGCTTAGGTGATGTAGTAATCGTGGAAAATTATGGCAATTTGAGCTAAGGAGGGCACCTCCAGAATTTGTACCCTGCCCTGCACACTGTGCTTGGTTTGCTGGAGTCTGCTCTGAGCTGCTGCAATGCAAACAATGGTCTGCATTCAGTAAGTAGCTCCTCAAATTTCCTGTGGATATCCCCAGCAAATCTGTATTTAAATAAGCAATAGTTTCTTAATCCTGGGCTGCAAGTTGCTGGGGCAATTTGTACTCAAGGTGAATGCTGAGGTTAGGGAGATGTTGAGATGTATAAAAGAAGCTTGCCATGGAAATTGTTTCCAGCTGTTTTCATTATGCCCCACTTCTGCAGAATAAACGAAACATTTTAGCTTTCAGCTATTTCCTTCTGGACTCTGTAAAGCTACCTGTTCTCAAAAGCATTATTTGGTGTCTTTAAGTGCTTTAGTCTGATGTTTTTACAGTTGCATTCAGCCAGTCAAGAAAAATGCCTCTAAATAAATAGGAAAGGCAGCTGAAAAGATGGAAAAGCAGTTTGATTAAATGAAAATATCCATTCAGTTTGACTTGTTGAAAGCATAAAAATATTTTGGTAATAATTCTGGATATGCTAGAATTTCTAAACAGTCTTTTATTCTAGTCTTCCCCTGCCAAACTGGCTAAGGCCATAGAATTTAGCAAATACCATGAGCTGGTGTCCAGTTTCCTCCCCATTTCTTGTCATAACTGAGTGGACACTGCAGCCCAAATGACAGAGCAGGGCTCAAACCTGTGTTGCTAGGGCCACTCCCATTCCTAGCAGAAATGGGTACAAATATGAAATCTTTTGCTAAGATCTCCATGCATCTCAAAGAAGTCAGTTTTTTGCTAAATATTTTCATCCAAAGGGAGGGGGGAAATTATGTCAAAAGAGTTTGAAAGACATTTTCTTGACTTTTGCACCAAAACCTAAAGCAGTTGTGTCTACTGCAACCATCCTGTGCCTTACCAAGATCTTAGAGATCAGATCTTTCATCCAGAAAAATGTCTCTGAACAATTTATCCCCAGAAGTGAAAATATATTCTGCCCTTTCTTTTTAGTTAACCCATTTCTGTCGAAAGGGAGATTCTTATCTGCTGGTTTCCCACTTTTCCAATATGAGTATGCTACCTTAAAAGAAAAGTAATTGATTTTTGGCCAAAAGGACAGGAGAAAGGTTAGGAATGTGCAAAAGGTTTCTCATAACTTTGGAGCAGGCAGATGTTTCTCTTCTGCTTCCAACCTTCATTTCTTTGCATGAAGAACGAGTTCTTTAAAACCAAATAAATATCCCTTTGAGAAGAGCATGGTTCCCACTGTTATTCTTCACATTAACTCTTTTGTAGCTAAGGCAGCGTTCAGCTTGTTGATTTTTATTGCAAAAAAATGAGAAGAAGAGAGAATACAGTGTAAATTTTTTTTTCTATAAATGGCTTCAATTATGGCTTAAGAGCTGGTCAAAAGAGTAACAAGAGCAACTATAACAAACTCTCTGACATCTGACATAATATGGATTGTCATTGTTCACTTTAGGTTCTGTAAATATGACTTAAAATACTTTCTTCTTGCAATTAAGATTTCATTTAAACATCCATAATTGCAAACATAGCAGCACATATTTCATATTTATAGGGACAGCAGAGGGGACTTTTGGAAGCAGTAACCAAGACCAGAGTTCTTCTGGGGCAGGCAGAGAGGACAGCCAAGGAAATGTTGTCATTCCTGGTAGAAGTGCACAGGGTGATGTCCCCTGTCCCTGATTGGCTCCTCCATGCATGTGGAACATTTCCAACCTTTCTTGGTGATGGAGACCATGGGATGCCATTCTCCTCCTTGGACACTGGGACCAAACTGTCTTGGAAACGTCTACAGCCTGGAGAAAACATGAAAAATGTCTAATTTCAGGTTGACATCCTGCCCCTGAGGCTAATGCTGCTAATTGCATGCTCTGCAGCCCCCCATTTCCCAGGGAAAAGGTGTGAAATGTTTCCCAGGACAGAAAGTCTGGCAGGGGAGAGCATCTGTGTGTGGCTGGGAATGGACACTGGGATCTCTGGGGACTGCTGGGGCTGGGGGTCACTGATAAGGTAACCTTGGCCATAGTTTGTCTTCCTAGAGTCTGCCTGATGGGAAATGTGGACAAAAGCCTTTGTGAAGCTCTGCTTGCCATATGTAGCTCTACAAGGCTGCTGGGGAGGCTGTTTACCCACCAGGACTGAGAGAGGCATTTGGTTCCCAAATTTATAAATTAACACAGTGACCCCTTTTCCAGGGGATGAAGGGAAGGCTGAGGAATTACAGAAAATGCTGTCTGAAGTCTGGCCACCATGGGATCAATGAACTCCCTGCTCTGTGCAGGGCATTTAGGATTTTCAGGAGTCCCTGCTGGGAAATGTTGGGAGGAAAGAGAAATGTGAAAAACACGGGGGCAGGTAAAAAGGGCCAAGGAAGGGTGAGACAAGAGCTGCCTCAAAAGGAAGCCTGTTGTGGTCAGTGGAGCAGAATTGGGGTGCTGAAAGATGTGACATTCCTTGCATGGGCTGAGTGTCATGGGGATCTGGGCTGGCCAACAGTGGCGTAATAGCCAAGGGACAAAGTCTGTGTGGGGTCTAGAATAAACCACTAAATCCCAGCCATGGTTTCACCCCTTATCTCAGAACAATGGCCTTCCCTGCCCAGTGGGCTGTGAGACCCTTCCCAAGAAACCTGTGCTGGGCTGGGAATAGGATGGAAGGCAGAATGACAGTCGGGAGAAGGAGGGATTTTCACACTCAAAAATCACAGGTGGTTCCTCAGGGCTCCCTGTGATTTATTGTTTCCATATTGTGTGAGTGGGGGACCCTAAGCCCACCCACACTCAGCCTCCTTTTCCTATAACAAACACATTAACACTGAACATGCGAGTGAGTTCCAATGTTCACGCTAAGCTGACTTCTCCCTCACTCCTGTGACCTTTACTGTCCCTGAAGAGTTTGGGTTGGGAGGGACCTGACAGATCATCTTGTTCCAGCCCCCCATTTTCAGCTGCAAGAGCATTTTGTAGCCACATCCTGGTTTTACTGGGACACCTGGGGACATTTATGTGACTTTGCAGAGATGTGTGGCACAATCAGACAGTGTTCCCCATCCAAATGCGCCTTTATTCAATCTTCTTATAGAAAAGGTTTTCTTGCTGGTTGTAGCTCTGGAAGTTTTAGGGTGAACATTTGCAGTATTTTTTGTTGCCCTCTCATTTTTCCTTCTAGACTCTCCCAAATGCCCAGAATTTGGTACCTTTGGAAGATCCTAGCAGGGGAACCTGAACTCAGTTGCTCCACTCTGCTCAGTGCCAGTATTTTTCCTGGGGCTCTTGTGTGTTCTCACCTGAATTTCTGGCATCCTCTGGCTGCATGGGAGCAGAGGCATTACTGTCACTTATGGATGATATTTTTCATTGAGCCACTTGAGAATGAAGGACCTGTTTCCTGTTTAGAGCTCAGCCCAGCCATTTCCTTGCCAAGGCTTTTGGAAAGGAGCATTCTTTAAGTCCTTCCAAGCACTCTGAAGATATCTGAGTTCACATCTGACAAATGGGTACAGATGGATCTGCCTGTTCCTGCCGTATTCTGGGGATTCTGGCCAGGTCCAAGGCTGAGAAAAGCTGGGTCAACACATTAATGATTTCACCCCACCAAGGAATGTGTCCTGGAGCTGCTGTCTCTCATGGAATAGACATCAGACACAAGTCCTAGGAAAAACCAGTTTGGAGCCCTTGTTGTCCAGCTCCTCACATGATTAGCAATCACCCAAGCAAGAAGTTTGGGTTCCTGCTCCATTTGTTTTCGTGCATTTCCCATGCAGAATTTGTGCTGCTCTGGTAGGAGGGGGAGGATGGTCACACCTGAGGATTTTGCACAGTGATGTGCCAGGGTCTGTTCAAACCTGGGTAATTTCTGGCAGAAAGTACAGTAATTTCACAATTATAAGCTGCACCTTTTTCATTGAAGAATCC
>VRYO01002482.1:10403275-10519267 GCA_009812075.1 Sialia sialis | reverse complement strand
ACAAATCCCATGGTCTACCCAGCTACCGGTATGTGCGGTTTATAATCAGGTGCGGCTTATAATTGTGAAATTACTGTACGAATGTTTTACACCAGCGTGAGGCATCTGTGCATGTGCTAAAGCAGAGCTTACCCAGGGAGGGGTTCCAAGTGCTTTGTAAGGCAACTGAAAAAGTGCCTCATTTTGGGCTTGTTTTCCACACTGGGTCTGTCCACATCACATATTCCTCAGGCCCAGTGCAATATAATGAGATTACCTGTTCTGAAATAGGGAAAGGAGGTTCTGGCTTCTCTGAGCTGCTGTCTTGAGGTGGTACCCTGTAATCTCACCATCAAAAGCTCTCCATCTGCTGTTTGATTATATTATCAGGCAGTGGCCACTGCCATTCTTGCTCAGACCCCAGGAAAATCTCTGTGAAAAATCTCTGTGGAATTTAGCCAGACATCTAAATGTGATGTTATCACATTTTATTGCATTTAATAGGATAAACTTTTGGGTGTTGCCACAAACTAACTAAAGCAGGACATCCTTCCTGCTCCAACAACAGAGGAACATTTAAAGTATTTTTTAGATGTCGCATCTATACAACTCCACCAGTTTAGCTCAATTTCATCCTAAGGGATATTTCTATTTAGGAGAATACTGCTGATGCTCAATACAGGAAAAGGAGGAAGCTCTTTAGCATATAAATACCTTATTAAACCTCAGCACACATCTCTTAGCAGGAAAAAAGTCCATGCCCTAAGATCTGAAAAATCATTCTATTGTGGGGGGAAGGATATTATATTCGATAAATCATGTGGAACTATTTATCAGCAATCACTTTAACTTTTCCACAGTCTTCAGTTTCAAAGCACATTTTGAAGTGACTGAAGTTAGTACAGAACAGTTTATTTAAAAAATTATTTTAGGAAAATTACCTCAGGCTTGATTGTGTATTTATGAAGGGTTTCTCTTTTCTTTTCTTTTTTTTTTAAATATTAACATAATGTTAGAAAATTACTTTATTAAGAACAGTGGAAAAATGTGTAGAGAAACAGAAAAGATTTTGTAGCAGACAGACTGTAATGGGAAAAGTTTTGCTTGTTGTACAGTCACAAAGGGCAGAGTCAGTGGAAAGACCTTGATTTTGATGGGCTTTGGATTGGGCTCGTTACCGGTGTGGGATTGTTCATCACAGAACCTTGAGCTGTTTCTGGTTATATCTACATCCTCCCCAGTGAATGTACTTTGATTTCTCTGTTTTTCTCCCTTGCTATTATAAGTAATTATTTTTAATATCTTCACTTACCTATCTCATCCTTCTTGCTGCCTTCTTCTCATTTTTTGAGTCATTTTGATTTTGAGTTTAAAATGAAATTAAGGTGCTCATAATTCAAACCAACAAATTTTTTTTGCCCTACAACCACAGTTGCAAATCCACATTGGCCACTTTGTGCTCCTGACATTGTTCATTCCTGGAACAATTCTTGTCTGCTGCAGTTTAATTATGATGTGTTTCAGTACACAGCTCAGCGTGGTGATCACAGTGATGACTTAGTGATTTTCTAAACCATGAAATAAATCTGATTGTGAATATTTGGTATGTGCTTTACAATCAGCTGGATTATGACTTTTCCCAGTGGGATCAGACTTTCAATGGTGATCCCACAGGTTGGAGCAGAGCTAGAATTTTGCTGTGGATTGTTGTGGGCTTTATAGTCATTTTTATTTAGATAGATTTCATTACTTGTCATCTGAACCATGCTGGTAATACATGAGTTTAGCCTGGGAGCTCCAGAGATGAGCTGAAATGTGAAGTTTGCATGAGCTGTATGGGCAGGGGCCAAGCTCCTGGAAGGCAAACTTCATCTCATGGCTTTGGAAAAGTGCTGTGTGAATCCTGCTGATTGCCCTTGGAGCTGGGAAAGGGAGCAGGAGAGAGGTGAGTGCTCAGGGCAGTGCACATGCAGGGCTGGAGGGGCATCCTGGAGCCCTGGACATGCTGGGAATGTCAAGGTGCAGCTTGGATTGCACAGACATAGACAGGATCCTTTCCCAGGCATCTCCGGCTGATGAAAGGGAAATTGTTTGCAGTGACTTGGAATGGATTAAGTAGACAAAATATGAATGTTTGAATAAAGTAGTAGCCACAGCTCTTGTGTAGACAGTAAACAATGCTTTATTGACAGTAAACTCTTGCTCTTATGGTAAAATGTCTTAAATCACTTATTTCCTGAAAGGCTCAGGCAGGGTGTCTTTGGTCACTCACACATGTTTTGTACTTTATCTCAAATCAAAACATCCTGATTTCCAGTCTCTGGAACACATTACTGGTCCATGCTTCCCTTGTTTGAATGAAAGGTGGCAAACCCAGCTGTGCACTCACCAAGGCTGTTTTGAATAGCATCCATGAGTTAAGAAAAGGCTGTGCATAGATGAGACCCTAGGATTTGTTCAGAGACATCCTCGGGCTTGGCTTGACAAATGTTGTGTTGTTGGACAACTCTTCTTAATCCCTTTCTTCTTGGACTTTGCTGTGATTGCTCTGAAGGAATGGAGTGTTTTGTCTCTCCACCTGATTTCTCCCTGCTCCAGCCTTGAGCATGCAGATGTAGCTGTGCCCGTACTCACTCTCAACTCTGACACTGTCAAAATGAGCCAGAAAAAAATCATCCTGCTGCAAGTAGTAGAGTGATCTGCTTGTTTTGACAGCATTGGCTCCAAGAGTGATTGCACAACCAGTTGTGCTGGCCAGTGTGATGGGAGGGCAGGGGTGTGCTGAGAATAAACCCAGGCACACAGAACTCACTCTACCCATGCAGACAGATGTGACAGATGTGTGAAGGAGACAGGACAGGCTGTGAACACGCTGGCTGTGCCCAGCAGTGGGTGACAATTGCTCTGTGGTGCCTGTGCTGACTCCTCTTACCTGTGCACAGGTGGTGAAAATGACCCAAATAATTCCCCTGCAGAGTGCACATCAGCCCTTCTTGCAGTGAGGGCCGTCCAGGGCAATGTGCTCATCTGTGAGGCAGTGCTGGGTGGCCCAACACAGGTGCTGTGCAGGGGTCCATGCAGGGATGGAACTCCAGCCTGAGCCCATTTTTTGGGAGGACAAGACAAGGAGGGGAGCTGGAGGGGTGGACTGGGCTGGCAGAAAGTGCAGTGGGCATGGCAGGAGGAAGGGAACAGAGTGTGGGGGCTGCCTTAGCTCTTCCTCTCTAGAATGAATCCCTTCATAGGGCCAGGTTGGGTGGGGCTCTGAGCAGCCTGATCCTAGTGAAAGTTCCCTACACAGGGAGGAGGAGTTGTAACTAAATACCCCTTAAGGTCCCTTCCAACCCAAACCATTCTGGGATTCAGTCTTTGAGGTGTTGCCTATGGTCCTGAGCAGCCCAAAGTCTGGACTGGTCACTTTGCAGGTCTCTCTTGCAGCCGTGAGCATCCAAAAGACTCAAATCCATGATCCTTCCAGGTTGCTTTTGCAGTGAGGGACTCGCTGTGACCCTCTGTCCCAGGCCCTGGCCTCGGGAGGTGAAGATTGTTGAGCACTGTGTCAGCTGTACCCAAAGTGGTTTTTGTTTAATGGTCTCCGCTGCTGTTTATATTTTCTAATGCGCTACGGCTGGTGTTTGTTGCCATTAAAACTTCATTTGTTTGGAGGATCTTTTCAACAAACTGAAATCCAATAAATCACGAGTAAAATATTTATTATTTCAACTGGATAAGGAGGGGAGGGGGAAGTGGACAAATTAGTATTCCTTCAGCACCACGTTAAATGGGAGGGCACTGGAGTGTGTTTGCCATGGCTCTTTGTCCCCAGAAGAGCAATTATTTGGCTGGACAGGTCCAGCTGAGTGACAGATTCAAATTTGGGAGCAGAAATACTCTGAGTACTCCAGCTTTATCCTGTCTGCCCATGTAATCACACCCACAGATGATGGTAGTGAGCTCAGGGCTTCTGGATTAAAATGTCAAAAATACAAGCCTCTAATGCCTGAGTTAGAAATCCTGGGCTGATAAACTGGTCCCACTTCTGCTGGTGGCAAAGCTGCTATTGTCTGAGGTCAGGATTTCACTCCAGGTCTGTTTTAGTTCACAGACAGTAGCAGACTCCAAACTCTTCATCCTGCTGTAGGGTATATTACACTAGCCTGTGGTGGGATAAATGACATAGAGATCTGGAGCAGAATGTGGAAAATGTCATCACAAGCATCATTGCATTAGAGCTGCATGGCTTTATTTATTTGTTGAATAGTGAACTCAATTAGAAATAGGGTGGGATTTAGGGCTGTTGGTGTACTTTTGTGTCCAGCCAGTGGTTTTGGCTGAAAATGCAGAGGGAAATATGGGAAAGTTGGACTGTGATTTCAGCATTTCACATAGAGGATACATTGCCTATTCACTTGGAAATGATATCTAATTTTTCAACATGACATATTTTTTAATGCCAGAAATAAAAAATGAAAAAATTGCTTTTGGTCTGACCTGAACAGAAATAATTCTGAAATCTGTCCATGAGACTAAGGCAAAAATCTCTGCA
The DNA here is from genome assembly GCA_009812075.1 of Sialia sialis. NCBI lineage: Eukaryota > Metazoa > Chordata > Aves > Passeriformes > Turdidae > Sialia > Sialia sialis. The sequence continues at coordinate 10,514,742 of VRYO01002482.1, read as the reverse complement.
TTGTCCAGTTAAGCTCAGGGCAGGTGTGAAGTGTGGATCCAAATGACTGGCAGATGTAGCAGGCTCTAAAAGAAATGTAAATATACATATATAGCACTTCAACAAAGAACTGGCATGTTTGCATGTATAACTAGACAAAATCTGTCTTTTCAGCAGGGAAGATTCCCTTCAGCACCTGTAAACCAGGCTCTGGATCTTAAGCTCCAAAATATTAATGCAAGGATTTGGTCTCAAAGTTTTACATTAAATCCAGTTTCCTCATCCTGCATGACAATTTCTACCCCTCAAACCCCAAAAGTCATCACCTTCACTATCAAGGTGTCTAGATGCTACTAGATGCCATTAGGATCCTAGATACAATAAGCCAGTGTCCCATCTGTCAAAAACAGGACGTGTGGCAACCCTTCCCAGTGAGTCATCTGTTCAGCATTCCCAAGTCTTTGAGATCTCTGCACTCACCAGAGACCTCTGACATTTACCAATGTTATCTTTCTTATTTCAGTTTTGGCACCTTCCTCCTTTCCTCAGAGACCGTACTGGGCAAAAAACACATGGAATGAGCAGCAGACATCATCTGTCAGCTTTCTGAAAGGTTACTGGGCTTGAGTGTGTTGTTTGGCCACAGATGGTGGTAACTTCACCAGGAAAACAAAAACCCCCACCATGCAGTGAGGAAATCATTAACTGGGCAGAGTTTTACATTAGAGATCAATTAGTTGAAAGGGAAGAGTAATCCTTATTCATAGTGGCTTTTGGGATGACTAAACCTTCAAGAAGCAGATTAGAAAACTCTATGAAATGCTTCTCTTGCTATCATTTGCTGTGAATCAGCGATAAAGTAGTTACCCCTTTGGCATTATTCCCACTGGGCTCCATGGAGCCCGGGGACATTTCCAGGGTTTCTCCCCTGGAAGTCTTGCTCTGCAGGAGGGGCTCTCCATCAGGCTGTGTCCACTTTTCACTTCTGTGAGCTCTTGTGAGTCTACTGACAGTGTTTCATAATGCAGGAACAAAGGGGTCATTCAATGGAAATGAAGGAGGCAGGGATTGAAGCAGATGAGGGTAAATGCTCACTGCACAATAATGTCAACACCTGGCTTTTTATCCCTGGCAGATGTCAAAGTGCTTTACAAGAGTCATCAGTGCCAGTGTCTCTGTTTAACAAAGAGATGAAGGAAGATAACACTACCTGTTTGAGGTCACCAGGCAGACAGTGCCAGAGCCAGAGAGGGAAATCTCCTCCTCCAGTGTGCAGTGGCTTCTGGTTAAAATCAAATCACTTCTATGGCACAGGGCTCGCTGCTCCAGGTCAGAACCACACCAAGAATTCAGTGGCACAGACTGTTCGTGTGGAGAACAAGCACATGGCACTGGGAAGATGAAAGAAAGAATTCAGGTCAGACAGCAGCCTCTGTTTTTGTAGGGATCTGTCTGAGGCCAGAGGATTGGAGACTCTGGGGCTGGGTGACATGTTTCATTTTAACTCTATTGCAGTGTGCAGAACCATCAGTCAGGGTTGTCCTGAAAACCCAAGTGTTTGGTGGTTCATGTAGAAAAGCAGCTGTCATTTTGGAAATCTACCCTGTCTGAGAGGAGCAAAGGCTGGTTGTCACCAGAGATACTCCCACATAAGGGTAAAAAATCACCCAGATTTCCTGGAGTTGTTCAAGAATGGGCAGTGAAGCCTAAGCTGAACATTCTTGTGAGGCTTCAGGGTTTACCCAAAAAACCAGGCTGGACCTGAAGGTTCTTGTACCTCCACAGCAGGTCTGATGCTGTCCTTTCAAATGCATTCCAGGAGGATTTGCCACAGCCAGGGTGAGTGCGAGGGGCTCAGCTAAAGGTGTCAGGGTCCTCCACCCTCCCAGACAACTCCCCTTGCCATGTCCATGGATAGTGCCACAGTGAGAGTGAAGCGTGTTCTCCATCTGAGCTGCTGTCCCTCCTTCACCTCTGTGCAAGAAGAGAGCCCTCAGCAGCCCATCAACCCTTTCCAGACTCACATGTGCTTTTTAGTGGCATGATTCTTGGCAAGAGAGACAGCCTTAATATTGCTGTTGGACCTATGTGCATGTCTGTTGTTCATCATGTGTGAATTAAAGGAATGACCCTGAACTGGAGAGAGAGAAAATAATGATTGCCATATTGTTGCCAGCAGTCTTCGAGCAAAAGGAGCTGTTTGAACTTTCCCCTAAAGATGCTTCTCCCTCTTGCAGTGGTTTTAAAATCTTGTGTTTCTACCCTTTTCAAAGTGATTAATATTGTGATGATACCTTCTGTAGCTTCCCCTCCCCAGGGGAGTGGGCAAGCAGGGGAAAGGAAGCAGGACAGGGAGAAGAAATTTTCAAAACTAACTCCATGTGCAGCAGTAAAAGGCGTGAGAGCTGCTTCTTCTCCTCTCTCCTCTAGTTTCCAGCAAATTCCCTTGTGCTTTCAGGTATTTCATTATGTTTTGTTTTTAATTCCTCTTCAATGCACATATTGACATGTTTCTTTCTGTCTATTTCTGTCTTCCTTTACCCAGCAGAACGATCCCACTGGGGAGGTGAAGGTCCAAATAGAAGGTGGAAGGAAGGAAAGCATCTTTCCTCATTACTGAGAGCCAGACTGATTGATAGTGTGTGAATGAGGCAGAGACCCTTTTTGGGGTGGAGACTGTAGCCTCATCCTTAACACAAGGACAGGCATGAGGCTGAAACTAAGAATGGGGACTGCATTTGGAATGTATGACTAATTGTGGTGGTTGTCTGGCCCTCTTCCCAAAAATTGGGGGAGAAATGCTGTAATGGGCATTGTTTTAATCCTACAGGATATTTCAAGTGCTGTGCCTTGAGACTAAGGAAAAGACTGCATCCCACTGCCACTGCCAATTAGAGCTGCCTGTGACCAGAGATGACCTTCTTAATATTGCTTTTGACATCTGCACCTGGGTGGATCTTGCTCCACAGCCTTGAAATGGGCAGTAGGAAAAAGCAGCAGAAAAATGAGGCAATCCCTCACATTGTTTGGGTTGCCAGTAATAAATCCTAGGGAGTAGAAAAGGCCTCCCTTGTTGGCAAGGCGATCCCATCATTTTAATATAAGAAAGAAATATTACAGAGTAAGAAGAAAAAATCATGAGGATGATCAGTCAAACTTCCCCAGTGAGGTGTTAGAGGTCTACACAGTCTTGTCTGGGCTCCCTTTCCTATCAAAGCTTGAACCAGATGATCTTCTGGGGTCTCTGCCAACCTGTTCTGTGATTTTGTCACCATCAGCATGTTGGTGGCTGGGTGTCACTGCCAGTCAGTTCCTGCTGAGTGAATCTGTGCTCTTTGCACATCATTCCTCTGTTATCTAGTCTCCTGGAAAACTCACATTTCAGTTTTAGGGGTTTTGGGGAGTCCCTTAGGATTACCTATGTGGCTGCCATCTGCTAGACTTTCCTCACTTGATCAGACTTGTGGCTCTGGAACCTGCAGTGAGTGGAAAACCTTGATTTCTGACTAGAACAGACTGGGCAAGCTCAGCTTTGGAAGGAATTTCCCTCTGGTCAATAGTCTGGCTCAACCTGGTGGCTTCCTGGAGCAAGGACAGCAAGTACAGAGATCTAAACTGTACAGTGCTGCTGTATCCTGTCCCTCAGCTTCATCACATGCAGAATGTGGGTCTGGGTTCACTCTGCTGTTTTCAGTCTGATAATCAGAATACACCATTCCTATGACAGTTTGGCTCAAAGTAGAAAATTAGAAACTGACACACCCCCACCTCTCTTTGATTTGAATCCAATTACCAGTGGGAAGGTCTCTTAATTTGCTCAATATGCAAAGCATCCCTAAAGAAATAAATGTTGGAGAAGGGGATCCTGAAAGCTGAGACAAGATGTAAGGGTGTCACAAACAAAGTGGAAGAGAATAGAGAGTTGGCCAAGAAAATGTCATCAGTGACCCTTGTGATCATTGTTTTGTTGGAATGGGGAGGATGGAAATCACATTGGAGGGGATACGAGATGCTGGAGACAGGGAATACACCTGCTGTGCTTATCTTGCCCCAAACCACGGATGAATCCAGTTCCTCCAGAAGCTTCTGGAACAACGTCAGTCCCAGAAGACAAACCACTGTGAATATTTCAACAGGGACCTTTGTTCTTTAAATTGCAAACAATTTTGAAACCTGACACAGGCGATAAGTCAGCTGCCTTTGAGGGTTTCCAGTTTTTTTTGTTTTTTTTTGTTTTTTTTTGGAGTAGTTATTTTATTCTGCTACTATGTATTGTAAAGATAAAACAGGCCCAGTCCCAAATACTGGGAATCCAAGAAAAGGCAGAAATGACAAGGGAGAGCTGACAAGTGCCATGGGAAGAGCCAGATCAAGGGAAGAAGTGAGCAAAACTGATGTCAACTGTAATATTGTCTGATGGCTTAGGTGGGCAAAGTTTGGGCTTGGAAAGGGTCATGAATTTCCTGGCTTCACAGGAGACTGAAGACAACCTCACTCAAAGCCTTCTCTGCTCCCGGATGCAATTTCCTCCCTGTTCTACTGATGGATCCTTCTCTGCTGTGTATATTTTTCTTTCAACCAGCTCAGCAAAAATACTGTAAACTGGCAAGGCAGCTCAGAACAGTAAGAGATCTTGTGCAAATTCCTTCACAGGTTGTTGAGACAAAGTGTAACAGAAGATTACAGATAAAAAAGGCATTTTCTGTCAAAGATAGTAAAGTATTTCCATAGCTGACCAGCTGCAGTGCATGTGTCCTGACAGGTCCTGAAACCAGTTTTTATAGATCTCTCCAGAATACCGATTTATTTGACTACTGGCATAAGCAGCACGATAATCTCGATACTTGCTGTAAATGAAATAAGGGCTTCAATAAAAGCAAGGGTCAGACTGTCCATCTCAGTAGATGTCTGGTACAGACCTCCTGTTACTTAACAAAATATCCAGAATTTCTGTGTGTGAACCCTTATTTACCCCTGCAGATAGCACACACCCTCCAAAGGGCAGAAACCCTACTGAGGGTAGGAACAGCAACCATTTGTGCTTGAAGTTGTGCACAGTTGTGGAGAGGTGATTGCTTCAAGAACCAGGTGGCTTGTGGCAAAAGTCCCTGACTTCCCTTAAAGCTCTGAGCTGAGGAAGTTCTGCTACTTTGGGTAACTTGTAAGGGAGGATGTGGCTTCTCCCCAGGAACTCGTGGGGTGGTTGTAGGGTCTCTAAACTGACCTCAGGTTTGGAACAGTGTGTCATCACGAGCTCATCTAAAAAAGTGTCAGGCTGTCCTGGTGAAGCCTGGTTTAGCTGACCTCCAGGGGTCTCTCCCCACCCACATTTTCCTGTGATTCCAGGATGGAATGGTAGCGAGCTCGGGACCTCTGCAGCACAGGCTACTTTTATTTCTACTAAATGTGAATAGGAGCATTGTGTGGATAGCCAAGGGCCCTGATAGACAGGCCCTGGCAGTGACTGGAGCTTTCACTGGCCTCAGCTCTCCATCCCTGTCTCTGACAGAGGATCTGGAGCTTGCAGCAGCAGGGAAGGTGTGAACTGGAGCAGCTGAGGATGCTCAAATTGCTTCTTCCTATTGCTTGTCAATGGCCAGTCATGTTTTAGACCATGGCAGTCAAATACTCAGATAATGGGAGACAGAGCTCAAGCTTTACACAGCCAAGCTTGGAAAGTGAAGCCAAGGTGACATGGGCTTGACTTGAGTGTGGAAAAGGGATGCTGCAAAGCACAGCATGGCTCAAACGCTTACACAGCCTCCCACCTCTGAATACCAGCTTTGAATTGGCTTTGATTTTTATTGCATATTTGTCCACAGCAGCTGTCAGAAAGTTTAAATTCTAGAATTACTGCTGGAATAAATGCATCCTCCCAAAGCATTGCTCTGGCTCTCCCCGTTGGGAGTTTATGTAATGTACTGAGTGGTACAAGAAGTATGCAGAGAGAACATTCTGCTTCCTGGAGGTTCAGCTCGGTTTGACAGCTCGGTGCTGACTCACTGTCAGGACCTGGGTTTAAGCTCTGCAGAAAAGCACTGAGGGCTGGGAAGCACAGCCATGGTCATTGCCACAAATGGATGTGAAACCAGGCTGTTACCATCCTAGGTGACTTTTTGCTTGGGCATTGCAAATGCTGTGGCATTCAGCCAGATGCCAGCTTAGAGCAAGGACTGCTTTAGGTGAAGAACCAGAAAAGACCCCAAAGTGGCCTCAAAATGCTGGAGGAAGATGAACATTTCTTTTAGTGCTATTTTTATCCAATATTCTAATTTTGTCTTGTTCCCTTACATAACTTTCAGAGTTGCAGCTGAATAAACTTTCAGGGAAGAGAAATATTCCTAATAGAGCTCTAACTTTCTCCAGACTGAGTCTCTGAAATCATCCACAAAAGGTTTCCAGGCCAGGCACGTGGCACTGAACCTTTATCTAAAAAGGGAAGGGTAGAAAGAGATTTAAGCCCTGTAACAATTGAGTTTGCTCCTCCATGGCAAAAGGCAAAATTATTTTGTTTGGGCTGGATGCAGTTTGGTGAGATGGGCTCAGCACAAGAGAAGCCCTTCTGCCCCTGCTTTCCAAGTTGTGCTCCTGGTCTGGTCCTGCTCCCCCTGCCCACACCTCCCTGAGCTCTGAGCACACACTGAGGAAGCTGAGGTGCATTCAGCTCCCCTCCAGTCAGTTCAAGCTCCAGCACTGGAGAGAAGGAGATCTGCTTCTCTTCCCTGCTCCGGGGCTGATGGATGCTCTGGGCAGCTTCTCTGCACTTGGAGCAGACCACTGGAGCTGTGAGAGTCAGGGAGCAGCTAAGTGAAGTTAACTGTGCAAGTGAACTGTGCTCTGGCTCTTCCCTGATGCTCAGGGTCTGTGTCACAAATTACCAACACACTGAGGATTTTCTAATGCTCTTCAGGGACCAGGTGAGTCCCTGGCTGCTGCAGGATATGGCCTGAGAAAGGCTACCGTTCCTTTTCTCAGCTCCCTTTTCATGTTAAATCTGCAGGAAGAAAATCACCAGATGACTTCTCCAGCCTCTCCCCGTGTCTAAATGGGGAATGCTCAGTGCAGGATCGCAGAAAAGCCAGTCTGGTGACCAGCCAAACATGAGGGACAGGGAAAACAAGGGCTTGGAGAAATGTGAAATCAGGAAAAATGGCTGTAAAGGCAATGCACCTGTACCCCAGCAACTCTTTTCTATAAAAAAAATGAAGAGGAAACTTCAGTGGACCAATTGTTCAATCTTTTTTTTTAAAACTGTGAAAATTTGTCAATAAAAATATAAAGCAAAATCACAAGACTGGTGAATTAGAATGTTTTCTGGCTGTCTTTCCCCAAAACACAGCCTATGCTTGGGTGGTAGTTTAAATTTGTCTAACGATCTTAAGGCAGATGCAACCCAGCAAATCCAGCGGGAGGTTTTTCACTGACTTCTTTAGACTTTGGATGACTGCAAACTCTGTAGGCAAAATAACATGAGTAATCAACATTTGCCCCTTTTTGGAAACCCATCAGCCCAAAGGGGCTGTGGCCATGTGTTTGTTTTGTATTTGTTGTTGCATCTTTCTCTGTAAGGAAAGTGCAGATCATCAGGACACGATGCGGCAGCGCTTGAGATCTTGGCTGTGGAATTGTTTATTGAGCAGTGACAGAATGCAGCACATCCCTTTCAGGAATGATAAGGAAAGGTTTATGCAAGCCCACATCTGCACTTGGCTGGGCACAATAATATCATGTTCCTGATTAGCCATGAATTTCTCTGAAGCACTCGCTGAAATAGGAGTGCCCATGGTGACGGATTTCTGCTGCTCAGCTTGTGTTGTTTCCACTGCTCCAAACTCAGTGTGCAGCAATGAAATACAGCCCTGTAGAAGTGCTAGATCTTGTCATTTCCAACTCTGATTCTGCTGCTTGCACTCTGCCAAGCATTATGAAATTTAATGAAATTTTAGTCCCTGTTAAAGGTATTTGTTCAAGGCCAGGTTGGACGGGGTTTGAAATCCCCCGAGTGTGGCAGGTCTCTCCCAACACAAACCATCCTATGAGTGAGTGAGAAATGTTTTTCTACAATCTTCTCATCTAGCTCACATGTGGACAGTTAAATCGTCTTTAACCCAGTGCTAAAAGATCCCTTTTTCCCTTGAAAATCCTCCCTTTCCTGAGCCACACTGCACAGAATTAACACAGTGAGGCTCAATCTGGACGGGCTGTGTGGTTTTCCTTAGACAATGTGATCCCATCCACAAAGCCCTGGGTCTTCCTGGCTCTGCCATGACCTGCAGCATCTCTGGCTGTTGCACTAAACCAACAATATTTAGGATTTAGGCATCAAACAAAGGTATATTTTTGTCAGTGTCCCTGTGCTAGAAACCCCCCATAGTTGTAACAGAGTTTTCCAAAGCTCTTGTGACGTGTAAACCACAGAGGGTTTTCTGTGTGGAGCATCTCCCTGAAGACTAGTAGTGATTTCCTCAGGGTGAGAGGTTAACAAAGGCTTCTTGCACATTGAAAGACTGTTTCTGACATTAGAAGTGGGGCTTTAGTATTAGATATTGCTTTATTGATGTAATTTCAAATTAAGTTAGTAGCCATTTACTGGTGTGTCTTTATATCCAGATTGTATCACTATTCACCTTTATTTTGGTGGTCTCATAGTCTCTTATTATGCCCAGATTTTTTGGGATGTTTAGATGCAGTAGAGGGCTGAGAATAATGTTTCTTTCCATAAAGTATGTCTATTTGCCCTGAATCCAGGGATAGTAGCTAATCTGACATAACAACAGTATAAACTGGCTTTCTGCCTTCTCCAGAGTTAACTTTGGATCCCAGATATGGAGCCTGGACAGAGAAAAGACAATTGTCATGTCTGTCCTAGTCTGATACAGCTGCAGCTTGTTCTAATATTGATCTTTGATATCTGAAGAGAATTCTCCAGAGAGTCTGGGAATGAGGATGGGAAACGCAGCTTAAGCAGAACCAGCTTCCACCTGGAGAGGGGACATTGAGGTACCAGGACACCAATTATTTGGAAGCAAGAAGGAAACTCGCATGTTCTATGTCAGTGCCATTATCCTTGCAAATGGCTCAGGAAACAGCCAGTGGGATCTGCAGCCTTTTCTGCATTTGCAAGTAAAACCTGGAGCGCCTCTGTATGAATTAGAGCAGACAGAGAAAAAATACCAGCTAAATCTGAGAATGACCTGAGGATCAGAGAGGGTCCCCCTATGGCTCCTGTTCAGCAGCTCTGTATATTGTTTTAAAGAACCCTTATGCAAGAAACATGTTGCCTCCTGAAAGAGGAGATTGTTTTACTTACTTGTTGTGGGAAAGTCTTCAAATTACAGCCCTTCCTGCTTATATTATGGCATTCTAGGGTTCATCCTGCTGCAGTTGCCCTGTGCTGTATGGGCTGCAGGATCCATGGCAGATAAATCCACGGCCAAAGCCTGTTGTCACAGCAGAAGTTTCTTGCCAGAGAGCCTGAGTTATTTCAGAGCTTCTCATTACAGCTGAATGCAGTTAATATTTGTGTGTGCTCTGGAAAGTGTGTGGGAGACAGGTCAGAGTGTCCTGGAGCACAAAGTCACTGTGTGGCTTCACAGCAGGTACAGCATCAAATGGAGACTGAGGTGACATGGGACAGCTCCAAACTAATTTTGGATAAAACACTCCTGCCCACATTCTGCCTGCAAGGCTCAGTTTTGGCCAATTCCACCATCACAATGTGAGCCACTTTCCAGGGAGATTGAGGGGAAAGAGGTAAATTCAGTCCAGGAAGGGCTGATCCCATGGGAAACTCTGACAGTAAACTTGACCAGGATGAAAGATTTGTGTCTTGAAGTTTCCATTCATGGCTCTTCCAGTCCTGACTGCACATGTCCCTATTCCCATCAGTGGCCAGGCTGCTTGGGTGGATTCCCAGCTATTCCTGTCACTGGTGCATCACCCTTTTCACTGCTTGGGGAGGAAATGTAGCTCACTCCTCACCCACTGCAAAAACAGGAATGTGATGCAGAGCTGCATCTCCCACGAGATGAACAGCACTTAGGCTTTGAAGCATTCTAGTTTTGCCTCCAAAAATTGCTATTTTGAGGAGAAGATGTTTCTGAACCACTTTCTAACCTGCTGCATTTGGACATGAAGGTTCGTGATCCCAGCAAGGTGGGGGAGTTCATTCAAGCATAATTTCACAGATCTCTGGTTGTTCAAGAAATAAGAGAAATTATTCATAGCAACAGAGTCTTGAGACAGCATTGTGAGGAGTATGAGGTTGGAGCTTTTCAAACCTCCTGGAATCATCTTCTCTTCTGAAGACCCTGGTGGTCCCAGGGTGAGGGGCAGAGGAGGTGGGTGCTTCATATCCCAAAGTCTGGCTTGAAGTTGGCTGGCAGCATCTTTCAGTGGATAAAGGCTTTTTCATGCCTGCTTTGGCTGTTTTGATGCACAAATAAGAAGCTAGGCAGTGTGCACAAATTAAAAAAGTAATAAATCATATTCAAACCTTTTGAAGCAGCCAAGTCAAAGATGCAGCTCTCAGGCCTGGTTGCAGGTCCTGAGCTCTTATCAGGGTAAGGGGCATGAGCCTGAAGCCTGGCAGCCTCTGGCCCTGGCTGCAGAGTGGTTTCTTTGCTGGGTACATGGCATTTCTCAGGCTGTGCTCTGGGCAGGCCATGCTATATTTAAATACATTTTACTGCTGAGGGACTAAAGGGCCTTTAGAGCTGCAACTTCCTAAGGGCTATTCTGCAGATTCCTTCCTCCTTTCTTTTTTTTTTTTGTTTCCCTTTAAAGGAAACCCTCAATCTTCTTAGGAAATAATCTTTTGTTTATGTCATGAAAAAAACCTGTGCTCTGCTGGCTGGGAGGGTGCAAGGGCCAATAGGAAGAAGTGCCACTTGTGCATTTAGATACAACCAAGTGTGTCTTAAATAAACATATGTTTATTTTTCTACCTTTCTGTTGAATTGCATCCTTGCCAACATAGAAGGTAAAAGTATCCAGTTCAAAGGAGGCAACTGCAAGCGTAGGCTGACATCCTGTCACAAATATAGAACTGGCCCCATGACAATGCCCTGCTCGGAAACAATGGGAGCTGGGAGAGAGAAATGTGTGAATTAACACAGTCGAGGCAAATGATGAACAGCTGATGGGGGAAAAGAGCCGTGGGCCAGGCTGCCAGCTCTCAGGGCTGCCTCTGAGCTGGCCTTTGTCCTCTTCACAGAGCTGTGGGATGTCTCTGCCGTGCTCGTGTGCCAGCTGTGATGCCACCCTGGGGACACCAGGGACACGGGACACCCTTCTTCTGTGCCAAACAAACGCAGAAGATATTTCCTTGCTCCCTTGCTCAGACTGGGCAGAGCAGGAGTTTTCATCTGATTCTGCCTCTGTCCCACCTTGCTGATAGGACAGGATGGGTGGCTTGGGGCCAGGGCAGGTTTGTGCCCTGCCCAGTGCTCAGGTCAGGGTTTGCAGTGCAGGAAGTGTAGGGATGATGCAGCCAACCTGATTCCTGTGGCCAGGTTATATCCTCCCTCCATCATGCATTGGAATGGGCAGTGGACACCATTTCCATGAGCAGAAGAGCCCCAGGCACTGCTGAGACAGAGATTTATCCTGATCAGGCTTTGCCATGAGGAAATCGAATTACAGGCTAATTAGGATCCTTAGTGATACTTCCTGTGATTCCTGAGAAACCTGTCATGGCTTAGGAAGAAGCAGCTTGTACCTGTCAGTTGTTCTTGGCTCTGGCTGGGGACCTGGCAGAGCTCACCAAGTCCTGTCCCAACGAGGAGCAGATTGGGATAAGAAAGGAACCTGGGATAAGACAGGAACCACAGCCTCTACAGCTGATTTTCACCTTTACAACATGCTTGTGGGGACATTGTTGTGACGTTTTGTGCACTGATGGCTAAAGTGGGTGCACTCCCATGAATCCAGGCAGGATTTTCCCTCTGGTGAATCCCTCATATAAACTATTGAGTTTAAAAGCATCAGCAGAGAGAAGCTTAGCTTAGTTTATGTTCATCCTTGTTTTTCTTTGACTAACTACAGGGTTTTTGTCATTGTCATGTTGAAAACGATGGCTTACACTGGCAAGTATTCACCTCACTTTAATCCTAAATCACCTTCAGCTCCCAGGCTGAGCCAGCAGGGCACAGGGATAGCAAGTGACTGTCACCAGTTTATCTTATCTAGCACACAGAGTGTGGCATTTGTGAGCTGAAGTCCCGGGTTTTCTTCCCTTCTCTTTCTGTGCAGCACAGGGTGTGCCCCATTTGACCTAAATATTTGTGAAGTTACATCCTTGGGACAGGCTGACAAAAGGTTATGAACTCAATTTGTTTTCATCTTTTCCTAAGGCTGCAGCGAGGCATCACAGCTGCCTCAAGTGGGTTCCTCACACCTTCCCCAGACCCAGCTGATGCTGAGATGGGGCTGTGGGCCTGATCCACACAATTGCTGCTTCCTTACCCCCAGAGACTGTGGCAGCAGCTGCCTCAGCACTTTCTGTAGCTGCAGACCTGGGGTACCATTGGGGATAAGAAGCAAATGGTGTCATGGGAGATCAAGTGTCACGTCACTGTCACTGTGTGCTCCTGGGTGTGATGCACAGCTCAGTGAATCACCAGAGTGCTGGGGGGTCAGGCTTTTCCCAGTGACATCAGTGCCATTGGGTTGTTTTGTACCTGCACCATCAGCTGTGATAGTCTTTGGAGAAAAATGGGAAAGAGTGATTTTGCATGTCAGTGGAAGGAAACCAGGCAGCTTAGCCCCAAAGGTGAAGTGTGTGCTCATAGTAACACCAGTTTTCACATCTCCCCAGCACTGTTCAACAGCAGCTGCACTGAACTTGGTTGTGGCACTGCTGTTTCTTTTTGGAGCACAGAGGAGTGAGGTGCAGCTTTGGAATTAAAGCATAAGACAGAGCAGAAGGCATTTTTGCACTCCATTCTTGGCTTCAACAGTGGTCAAATTCCACAGGACCTTCGAGAGCCTCTCCTAATGTGGGTGCCAGCTGTGGCCAACATCTGGGGTCCCCTGGGTGTGAGGCTGGTCCTGGCTGTGCAAAGATGCTTTTGCAGGGAGCAGTCCCAGGTGTGTGTGGGGAACAGTGCTGTGCTTCAAGCCAGTGCTGCCTTAGCCACCCATGGAATTGGGCAGAAAACAGCGAGGAAAAGAGATAGACAATGTCCTAAAATGATATCATTTTGTTAGTGTCTTGTCTTTCACAGCGTATTTTAGTTTTTAGGCTGCAGCACCTTTGTGCTTGATCACCACTCCCTACAATACTTAGAGAGCTCACTATTGCCCTACCAAGCAATCTCTCTTCTCAAAAAGCTGAACAAATCCACAGCCAAAGTGTTTCAGAGTCAGAGCACAGTTTGCACTAAACCTCCTGACTGCTGGAATTTGGAGTGCCTGCTCTGAAACAGCAGCTCCCCCTTTTTGTGTGACATCAGTGGGCAGAGGTTTGGGGGGACAGTGGAGCATGGCTGCAGATCTGTCAGCTGGTGGGGGGAAGGGGGTCCCCAAGCATTCTCAGGAGTGGCAGGTGAGTTATTGCAGGGGTCAGTGCAGCACAGAAGCACAAACGTGCAGAGTATGAGCTGGTACTGCCTGTGATTTGCAATGTGTGACCAGCCCTGAGCTTGATCCCACTCTTTGCCACACTGTTATCAGAGCTGCTCAAATGTTTTCCATTAGCTAATCCTTAACCCTTTGCAGATCCAGACCAGCTCTGCACTGGAACCAAAAGCCAGATCAGAAATAATTTATTTATGTTTGTCCTTTGGAAGATTTTTGCAACCACTGTTTCCCCACACCATTAAAAAACATATGAAAATCATTTAGAAAGAAGCAGCAAGAAACAGCCCTCTCCTCTCCCACAGGTGATATTTAAGAAGGACAAAATATCTGTAGAACAAAGTGATTTTAAAACCTCTAGGAGAGGATAAGAATCCAAAATCAGAGGTGACTTTCTTTGAAAATCGACACCAAGGGATTCATTCAGTGACAGGAAAAAAAAAAAAAGTAGATAGGTATAGAGAACCTTCCCTACGTAATTGATAAAGATTTGCTGAAAGAATACATGGATGTAAGATTTTGACTTCTTGTCCAAATGTTTTACCATTTTTAGGGTAAAATCATCTTTACCTTTTATCTGATCTAAATCTCCCATGCTGCACTTTTGAGAGAGCATGTTTGAGCTCACAGAAGTCTCACAGAAGGTGTGATTCCCCATTGCTGTCTCATGCCATGTCCTGGGTAGCCCAAAAATAGTTGTAATATCCAAACTTAGCCTCCTCAGTGCTGAATACAGGGACAGAACCACTTCCTTCAACCTGCTGGTTACTCTCTCTGTTGTGACCCAGCACAAAGCTGAATTTTGTCCCTGGAAGGGCACATTGAGTGAGGCTTAGTTGCAATGTAATAAATATTCCTCTCTCCCTCTGGCAGGCAGATCTGCAAAATGTCCCTGACTGACCTCCTGTGAGCCTATATAAGCACCAGGGCCACATAAGGACTTGAGCAATCCTGTATAGCTTCTATTTTTTTTTGTGCAGCTCCATATTGCATCCAGCCTCTGATTGACCCTGTGATCGAAGACTGGCTTTAATTGTTTATAAGCTCACAGCAAAACCAGCAGCAAAAGTAAAAACTTGTCTGCTCCTTGCAATTTCTGTTCCAGGATCTTTTGTTCCCTGAGCACTGGTTGAGGTCTCTGGGAAATGCAAAGATCTGGGAGAAATCTCAAAGGAAATATTGTCCTTCATGTGTAGTCTTATTTCACTGATCTTGGAAGTCTGGCTGTTCTTGATCACTGACTACTCACTCTGGTTGCAAATGAATAAATAAACAGGAGTGCAGCTGGAGCAAGGACTGAACAGACTGGACAAACTCCTGTGTATAAGCTTTCCACCCCAGAGGAAAGCACATTGATAACTGATTGACAAATATATTATTTGTGTTTCCTGTGGGGTTGGAGAGCTGAAATTCTAGGAGGAAAAGGGGGATCTGTGTGGGCTCCCAAAGTGGCATTGTCCTGAATCTACAGCTGCTGAGCACAGTGAGACTCCACTGATACACATTTTGCTCCGTATTCAAGAAAATCCTTTTTGGGTTGTCCCAAGGGCATCCAGGTCATTCCTCCTGCTTCTGCCCAGTGCTCTGTTCTAGTCCTGTGTCTGGGGTACACAAGACTTGCTTTGCTCTTCAGCCTCAGCCTTGTGGGTGCTTCCAGCTGTGCTCAGCTACCACATCTGGTGGCACTGAGAATGGAAGTGCCACCAGCCACCCCCAGCAATGCTGCAGAGCTGGGGCCAAGCTGTGACCTCGGATCACCTGTGCCAGCAGGAGGGCGAGGTTCTGCGTGTTCTCTGCGTGTGTGTGAGCCAAGCAGGTGCTCTCAGCCCAAGCCCTGAACTTTTGCACCGTGCTGAGGGGAAGGTGGATAATTTGGGGGTGGTGGAAAGCCTGAGAATACAGCAGCATTCCTGTATCCAGACTAGGTGGGGCAGCGACAAGGGGATATTAGCTCTCCTTAGCAGTGAGTGTCTGAAACTTCCTTGTATTGTTTTTCCAATGCTAAGAGCTTCCCCCACCACTAAAAATAGCTTTTTGTTTGCAAGTTCACTTTGCATTCACGTTTCCTCTCTCGGTTTTCTCAAGAAGTTCCTTGATATCTTTACATTTGCTTGACCAACAGGAACAAAAGGCAGCAAAAGTCTCCCTGTGTGAAGATGGGGAGGTTTTCACCTCAGAGAGAGAGGGGGGGAGGCAGCTTTTAATATCTTTTTATATTTAGTGCAGGTCTGATGGGTGACAGCAAACACCATGTTCAGCCTTTATTCTGTTTACCCAGTGAGAGCAGAAGGGGAATGCATTGTCCTCCTGGGATCCCAGGGAATAGTTGGCAGTGATACCATACAGTGAAAAAATGCTGTAATTCTCAAAAATACCACCAAGCAACAGCAGTCACAGTGACTCTTAGCTCTACCCTTGGCAGCTGCTATCTGGACCAGATGTTGTCTTCAGCAAAAGGGAGATGCTGTTTTCTGGAACAGAGGGATATATATTATTTTCTGACATTATTGCTCGATCAATATCTTTTAAAAATAATGCCTTGTAGAATGTTAATAAATAGCTGTTTATTTTGACAGCAGTGTCAAGAGCATGGTAATGTGTTATTGTTTGGACTGTAGACACTTAAGATGTATAAAGGGAGTTTGTGTTGCTGGTTCCAGGGAAGCAGGAGAGTTTTGCTCATGGTGGACCCAGTCCAGAGAATGTGCTTTACATATGGGTGTTTATATCTTGCTCCGTCTGTAAGAGTTCATTTGCCTGATGAAAGATTGTTTGCTAGCACTCTAGGAGCTGGCAGGGAGGTATTTATACCATTGTCAACTCTGATAAAAGTTTCAGATGTTACAAAAGCTCTTGGATTATATTGGGTTGGGGGGAGGGGGAAGAGAATGAATTAAATCTGAATTCCTTCTTAATTTGTTAGTGTTCAAAAGTGATCTGGCCGGCAGGCCTTGGAATCTGGAATGATCTACTTGTTTTCTATTGCAGGGAACCTGACTTGAAGCCAGGCAGCTCTGTCTGATCACAGGAGCGTGGAGCTCACTGTGGCACAGGAAACTGGGCTGTGCATGGGGTGAGACAGCTCAGGCAGGGGCTGCTATGGATGTGCAGCAGTGCAGATGTGTCTGACAACTCACCCTGTCTGCAGGCAGGTCCCAAAACTCAAATCCTGGGTGTGAGGGTAAAATCACAGGGCTGGAAGAGCCTCCTAAAGAGTCACATCCTCCCCTTGTTCCCAGATGTGGAACAAAAGCAGCTGGTGATGGAGACCCTGAGGCAGCCCTGTCCTATCTCCAGTGCCTGGAAAGAGTGCCCCAAGGTACAGCCACAGCCCTTCAGGCTTCAGTTTGCTTCTTGGAAGTGCAGTGGATGAGGTGGTGCTGCTGCATGAGTACTCAGTCCTTCTGGAAATACTGCAGCTCCTCTGAATGCCTCCAGGGAGCAAACACTGCAGTGCAACCCCTGCTAGGCTATTTCAGCAGCTATAATCCACATGGGACATCTATGAAACAGAGCCCTTTATTCATACAAAAAGAAGCCCTGGAGACATGTGAATATCAGTTCTTTGGAGAAGGAACATATTCTCAGATCAACACTTGTGCTGGAGCAAGTACCCAGTGTGTGGCTGAGGATGAGCCCCAAAGACACCACGAGTTACAGCAGCAGGAAAATCACAGTCCTCTGACTTTGTGACATATTATGCATTGAATCAATACTTCCTCTGCAAAGGTCATGGCACTGAGTCGTGCAACAGCCTTATCAACAAGTAGGCATATTATATATGAAATGTAGGCTCTCGTACGTGTGAGAATGTTCCTCGAGACAGCATCTGAATTTATGTGCTGCTGGTAATAGGTGGATACATTTTCCACCAGGAGCAAGTATAATAAAATCAGATTGCAACTGAAACTAAATGCTAAATTGAATAATAAAATTCAAATAAAAATGAAGTGCTGGTGGACTTCCATCCAAATCGGATTCAATTAAAGAAACTGTTGAGGCCAAAATTGCTCTTGAAGCGATTGTGAAGGACAGCCAAATAACAAGTCAACATTTGAATGAATAACTGTCCCTCAAATCCCCTTGAGTTCACAGGCAGGAATGGCCTTTTCAGCTGATGTTTCTGAATTATTTGGCCTGTCTGCATGCACAGACTCAGGTTATTTTGGGCTTTTTGGGGCTAAGGCTGTGTCCAGGGAGGGTGTGCAGTGGTGCCTGATGAAATCCCTCCAGGTTTGGGTGCTCTGCTCACTTCCAGCACAAAGCTCTACGCAGCAGAGCTTTTTTCTTCAGATAATAATGAAAAAAGAGGTTGCTGGAGACCAAATGATCTTTACTCTATCTGGCACATGCAGCTTAGGGATGTGGTAATTCTCCACTGGGTGCTGTTACCTCTGAACATGTTTTTGCCTGGGCTCCTACCAGTGCCTTGAGATGACTGATCTCGGACTTCCACAGGAACAGTGTCTTAATGAGCTGCTGTTTCAAAACATTATTCAGGTGGAAATCTTTTCTAGGAATTTTTTTTTTATGCTTTGTTTTGGCATTTTCTTGCAGCTGTAATTATGTAAAATGTTTGGTAAAGAATTTTCTGATTAGGTTTTCGTAATCAGAAAATGTTAATCTAAGATAACCTGGCTGTGTTTGTATGTACAAGGGCCACTTCAGTAAATCTCCCAGTCCTGAAAACAATTCCAAGTGGTTTCAAATATGGAAAGCATGAGATCTGGATTATTTTTTTTTCAGTTTTATCTTGCTTTGCTGCTGTCTGTAGCATTGAAAACAGAATGAACATTTCAGCTGATCCACACCATTTCCCCTCCTGAGATGATCCCTTTGCAAGGATTTTGGAGCTCTGGTTTTCCATTCCATCTCAGGGCAGTAAAGCACTCCCCTGGTTCTGGTCTTGTGTGAGTAGGAAGATTTACTGGAGCTTTCTGACAACCCAATCTGAGTTCCAGTTAGGTGGAAGAAATCCTCACTGCAGGGACATCTCAGCTGACTACAGTACCATTTACGACTGTGTTTTTAATGCATTTCTGGTTGTCAGAACAGTCACACAGCTCTGCACACTCTCAGACACTCCTTGTTCCCAGAACAGAGCAGTGGCTCCTCTTTCCAGTAGAAAACCCATCCTTTTCCTTTAACTTCTTTGTCATGAGGACTAAAACTGGTTTTGATAGACCAAATCTGTTGGGAGGCCATGGGAGCAGAATCAGGAAGAAATAAAGAAGGTAAAATGTGATGTTCTGAGGTATCCTGGCTTTACCTGTCCCCTGAGATCCTCAAACACTACTTAGTTACCAGAGGACAGAAACAGATATATAGTAAACAACAGAGCCTTTGCAAATA
This sequence comes from Sialia sialis, assembly GCA_009812075.1. Taxonomy (NCBI): domain Eukaryota; kingdom Metazoa; phylum Chordata; class Aves; order Passeriformes; family Turdidae; genus Sialia; species Sialia sialis. The sequence goes on along the minus strand of VRYO01002482.1, from coordinate 10,495,833 downwards.
ACTGGAGTTTTTGGAGACAGGGTCAAAAGGGAAGTGGAAGAAGGAGGGAGAAGAAACTCTATATGAAAAAGATTTTGCAAACCTAGCCATGTTGGAATTAAGCCAAACATTTCCTTGGAGCCAGATGTCTTCCAGGGAACCACAACTCCTCAGTGCACCTGAGTGACAGATGCCAGCTGAAGTGATTGTTTCCTGTGGAGGAAATGGTTTGTTTTCTGTAAAGGCCTGGGCATGTTCTGCCCTGCTCTGAGTGCCAGAACATGCTGATGATTAAAGCAGTGGGCAGCACAAAACCTTTCTGGGCAGAAATCCTTCCCTTACCCCTTGAACCCCACTGGCTGTCCCAGGGGATGGCACAGCTTGCCATGCTCAGCAGCTCTGGCTGCATGTTCAGGCTCAACCAAAAGGGAAAACATCACATCTTGCAAAGGGAATTCAGCACTGGGAGCTTTGTGGGTTGCATCTGCACCCTGCTGGAGCTGGTGGACATGAGGTCAAGCATGTTTGAGTGTGCTGGTGTGGAGGGGAAGGACAGCACCGTGCTATCCAGCAGGGATAATCACTCGGGTCATTTGGACCGTCCCCGGGAAGAAAGATGAACTTGCATTTTTCTCCAGTGATGATGGTGATGTCATGATATGGTAAACAAAGTATTTCATCTTTTCTCCTTTTCTTCACTCAGTTCCAGGAGCTATGCAGGGTTTTCTGCCAGAAAGCTGACTTTTCTCCTGGCTGAGGCTCGAGGGCCCATCAGTGCTGAAACATCGCTGGAATGTTCTGTCCTGCAGACACAGGGGAACAAAAACCTCTCTGGAGAGGGAAACACTAGCCTTAGAGCTACAGGCTTTGTTTCTGTACCTGTCACAGCTATTTATTATTTCAGGCAACTTCTGAATTTATATAGTGCTCCTGAAAAGTGGTGCTGAGCCCTGAATAAGTAGATGAGTGGGCTCTCAGCGCCTCAGTGTTCATTTTGGCCAGAAAATGGAAAGCACTGTGATGGAACAGAAGGTACAGCATCTGAAGTTACTGGGTCATGTAGCAACAGCCAGTGGTGCTTTTATTTCCCACTGGTACAGCCTTGAAAGCAGCTGGTTTGGGGATGAATAAAAGTGCAGCTTGTTTGCAATTAGTTGTTGTTGACTTTGCTGAAACCAAACCAAACTGTGTGGAGTGTGTGCATGTGCATGCAGGGCTCATACACACGTGCACACATTCTCTCTCTCTCTCACACACACACACACACACACACACACATATTCTGGCACGAGGCCACTCTGAAATACAATCTCAGTTTGGTGCAACATTGCTGCTTTCTGAGTATCCTGCTTGGGTTTGGGTACCAACATCCTTCTGTCTCCTGTCACAGCCTGATCCTCATGAAACCTGTGTTCCCAGAGTACTTTTCCCACCAGGAACAGACGTCAGAAGAGCTGGGATGAGGTCCAGCCTGGTGCCCTCTGCTCCGGTCACCTAGCCTCTGCTGGCTGTGCTCCCTCCTGCTCCTTGCTCTCCTCTTGCTGCTCATGCTTTGGGGTAAGTGACTCAGCAGAGAACGGCAGAGAACAAGGTGACTCAGACACGTCTGTCAGCACTCAGGAAAGAGCTCAGACTTCTTGGAACCTTCTTTTAGTATCTCTAAGTATGCCTAATATGGCTTTGAATCTATTTTTTGGTTTTATGGAAAATATGGGTGGCATTAGGCTCTGTGAGGCTGGAGGTTCAGGGCATCAGTAGAGTTAGACTTGTGACAGATGTGTGAATGGAGAAGGGATGTGAAACTTCTCCTCTGCAGAGCTGTGGAGGTCTCAAGACCCACAAATATTCCCAGTATTCTCCATCCCATCTGTCCTTCTAGTTCCCAGTTACAAGGCACATGTGTAGGTAGGGGATCAGGCACAGAAATATTGGTGCTCTGGTGCTGCTTGTGGGTTATGGGGTGCATGAAGAAGCCAGGGGTTGTTGAGGGATGAATCCCAAATATGTGCACATTTCCTGACTGCGTTTGCTGGCAGCTGTGGAGGTGCTGCTCTCCAGCAGGGAGGTGTGAGAATACCAGAAACCAGCTCCTCTTCTGAGTCAGGCTTTTGTGACATGGGAAATCTTGTTTCCATAAAATTCTCTGAAACTGGCTCTTGACAACTGCAGTTTGGCCAAGAAAACTGCATCTACTCACACATCTTTACATCTTCTGCTTCTGACTGTGGAATAGGCATGTTAAAGATGGGGTTTTGGTCAAAGCCTCTGTGTGTTTGTGCTTTGGGTGGAGAAGCTGAAGCTGTTTACATCCCTCAACAGTTTTTTCATGTTATACAGCTGCAAAGCAGCACAAAGAAATATATTTTTCTGTCATGTATATATGACAGTGCTAATTCATCCTTGGGTACCTTCTCAGTTTTTGTGCTGGGTCAGTGGCTGGATTTTTGCTCTCAGATTCAGACCTGCTCAAAGGACATATCTTAGAGAGAAAAAGTTAATTTGCTGGGAAATATGGCTTGCCCTAGATTTTCCACAAAACTCTGGTAGTCAGCACAGATTCAACCCTCTCCCCTCAAAAACTTGAGATAAATGTCACACAAATCTACAGGGGCAACTCAGCCAAAAAGCAATAGTCTCTTGCATAACAGAAGAAGCTGCGTGGCCAATAAAGGAGACCTATTTTTTTGGGAATAATGTCCCTTTTGATAATTTTTAATTATATAACAGAAAACTGAAGTTGAAAAGTCAAGGGGAGTGAGAAAAACCTCTTGAGGATATTTTGAGTGGGATGGGCCTTTCAAATTCAAGCTGAAACATGGCCAGAACAGGGAGTCAGAAAAACTCAGATCTGAAAAAAACCCTGGAATTTATTAATCAAAGGCCCCCCCACCCCCTTTTTTTTTTTTTTTTTTTTCCATCCAGGAAAAACACAGTTAAAAACATGAAGCTGGAGTGAAAAAGAACCTCTAAGTCAGCCAAAAGCATGAAATGAACCCTGTGATGCTATTTGAAGTATGTCGGTGGCATGCATAGAACTATTTACCTTTCTACTCCAGTGAGTTTATAAAACAATTAAGAGGTGTGCTGGAAGTCATGAGATGAAACATGGGCAATAGATAAAAAGGTTGAAATTGCTTAAAAATAAAAAAAAATTAAAAAATGAAAGATATGTAAGGAAAGGAATAGGTCCCTGTTGAAAACTGATGGAAGCTCCATCATTTGGATCATTTGAAACTGGGCTGCATACTTCAGTAAAATATATGTTAAGGGAAACAGCTGTAGGTTTGTTCCCCCAGGGAGGGGCAAGACGACCTAATATATCTTCTTAATTTCATTTCTAATTTCTATGCTTCAAATCATGTAGACAAACCTTGAAATATAACCTACAGCCTGCTAATTCCTTCCTTTCTTCCTGTCTAGAGAGAGATGTTGAGTTGAAGGCAATTGCCCAAGATTTTTGACTATTATTTTTAGCCTGGTTTCCTAAGGAAATGAAGCTTATGTGAACATAATGTCACCGTGTCTGTCTGACAGTCCCTTCTTTTTTTCCTTTTCCCCCAGGAAGTTCTTGGGAAAATTTCAACAAAACTCAGGATAGGACTGGGGACTAAGCAGAGATTTCAGTTCTTGAAGATTTAAGGGTCGAGGAAGCTGTAGGATGAAGGAAGAGATGTGTAACATCATTAGGTGGAGACTGCTTTGAATAAACCTGGCTTTAACAGAAATCCACAGTGAGTCCCAGGAAACTGTTGGCCTTCTGGCAAGGCAGCTCCATGGATTATCTGAGATGTTGGTGGGATGTGGTGTGCTGGGATCGCTTTTCTGGAGCAGCAGCTTCTCTCCGGCCGTGTTGCGTGGCTTCCTCTGCTGTGTTAAAGCTTTCCTGTCCTTTTTATGGCCTCTCTGGGAGTGCTGGTGTGAACCACTGGCAACGAGGCTCTGCCTGGTGGCCTTCAGGCCAGGAATCAAACCTTCTCCATTCTCCCAGGAGGGCTTTTTCCCCTCACTCCTCTTTTGAAGTCTCCTCACCACAGGCCCGAGGAAGCTGATGTCATCAGAGGATGGGAGGCCGTGGCTCCTCTAGGGCCGTTCCCACCTTTGGAGGAAGGAAATTCCTTGGGGCAGTGCTGTTTATCTGTTGGCCCCAGAGAAATGGTGTGGCTTTCTAAAAGCTGTGGGTTTTAGATTCCCCCCTTGCTGTGCTTTCATTGTGCAGGTGGCTGCCGGGGGAGCGCTGGCTGGTGGCAGGGGCAGAGCGCTGAGGCCTGGCTGTACTTTAATTACTTTTACACCTTGCTGGTGGAATTCGCTCTGCAGAAGCACAAAGCCTCATGCAAGCCCCTTTCTGTGGATTGATTGAGGAAGAAAAGCCCAACAAACGACCTCCCTCTGGATTAGTGAGGGCAAGGAGCCAATGCAGCTCTGCAAGAAGGAAAAGGTGGGACTTGCTGCTCCAGAGGATGCGAAGGAAGGGGCCCTGAAACTCTGGTACAAAGCTGAATTTGTCCGTGTGTTGTAGAGGAGATCAGTGGAGAATCAGAGTAGGAAGGATGGAGAGGTGCTCAGACCATCCTGCCTCAGTTTATCTACTCATTACTGACATAAATACATAGAAAAGGGCAGGCAGGGCAGCTTGCCCCAACAGGTGCCCATTTGCTGTGAGAGGTGGCACATTCCTGTCATGGAGTTGTTCAGGGAAACCTTCCCTGTGAGACAGATCTGGCTCTGTCAGTGCTGCAGTCAACCCCATGATGACAGCAGGTCAGCCAGTCCATGGAAATACTTCAGGCTCACACGAGGCAAACATTAGGCTCTGGAAAGGAAAGGTGAATTGCCTAAATATACCATGCCTGCAGCCTCCAGGTAAAGCCAGGGAGATTGTCTTTTAGCTTAAAAGAAACAGTGCCATCATGTTGAAGCCTTGAAGCCTGGGAGTTTTGAATTTTCTGTGCTTTCTGACACTGACCCTCAAAGGAACACTGCTTTTGACTTGAGGCCTTGGAGAAGGCTTCCAAATTTGAGTGATAGATTTAGAATCACTGGTGTGTAGTTCAATAGAAGTTGTGTAATTTCACATGGTGAGGGGTTTGGAATTTGGGGTTTTAGAATATAATAACAGGTATTGGACAAGATGGAGGTTCTTGGGCATTGTCTCTTCTTCCTTCTGTTCCTTCTTCTGTTTAGTTTTAGGTGATACTTCTTTTAATTGGTTAGATATATTGGATAGCTAGCCTTTTAAAGACCTTGTAACTAGCTAGATCTACCTTCCTTTTCTTCCTTTTAGCTGGTAGCTAGAAGAGCTGCAGTACTCTCTGAACTCTAGAAAAGATTTCATAAACAACCAGGTCTGAACAAGAAAATTAATCTCTTGAGTTTCGATCCTGATTCTGAGTAAAGGCAGAAGAAAAAAGAAGCCAGTCACTAATAAGTGGTGCCTCTAACAAGGTGGTGAGCTATCATCATCACATCCACAGAGTGTGGTGCAGCTGCAGCCTTGGGTACCCATCTCACAGCCTGCTGGGCCCACAACAGGCAGCCCAAAACCCTTGAGATCCTATAAATCCCCACATGAAGAAGGAACCTGCCGTGGACGTGGGCAGCAGGTCATGCCAGAATGCCAGGAATGGCTGCATGCCATCATGACCATCATCTCTGACAAGAAATTCACGTTGCAGCCGAGAGGACGCGTGTCAGGCTGGAATGTGCTTTTGGATGGGCTCAGAGCAGCCAGTGCTTTCTTTTCCCTCACCACATGGTGTCTTGACCTCCTTTTAGATATTGAATATTCTGATCCTTCTCACAGCTTTCCTCTATCCCAGGTAAAGACTTCAGGGAATTCGGTGTGAGGTCTCTCCTCTCCAGCAGGAGGAATGTGCTGACACATAGATATCACTGACTGGCAGCCTACTCTGGAAACACAGTTGTTCAAGCCAAGAGGTTTCTTTTGCTGGTGTAGTTTATCAGAGCTACCCAAACAAAATTAACTATACTAGGAAGGAAAAAAATAAATCCCTCCTTTTGTAGTGCTGCATCCACACCAGGGGCTTTTTGTTGGCGCAGCTCTCTCTCTTGTAGGGATGATGTATTTGTTTTTTCACACTCCTAGCTGGCATAATTAAGGTTACAAAACTTCCTTATGCAGACTAGCCCTGGCAGAAAAAGAGTCAGCTTGCTTCAGGAGCACTTCCATGCACCAGTGGGAATTGCTGTTGTCTTGAGGTAGTGCAGTTGCTGTGTTTTCCACCACTGAGAAAAAAACAAGCCTAAAATCTCTGGTCTGTCCATTTTTTTTTGGTTGATCCATTATACCTTAAGTGTGTATGTAGAACTTGTTCACAAAATGCCATAGCACAGAGATTTAGGCATTGGTGGTATTTACTTCTTCAGGTGGATGAAGAGCATGGGAGGAACATTACAGTCTGGTGATTGTGCTTGTTTCAATCTGTTAATTGGATATGCCATGTAAAAAAATCTGGAGCAATCTGGTGTTCTATAGAGCATTAAATCAATGTGTTTAAATTACATGCTGCCCTTTATCCTGAGGGAGTTGTACAAGTCGGCAGTTTTAGTCCTTTTGCTGAAAACACAGCAGTGGCTGGTGAATTTGCTGTGATGTTTCATATCAGCCAGGGAAGAGTATCCACGTTTGGGAAATGTGGGTGAGAAATGGAGCAGAAGGTACCACAGGAAATGCCATCAATGAAGACAAGCAGGCATGATACTTGGGGACAAGCCAGCTTGTAAGCTGCAGTGGATAAAGAATGTCCTGGAACCTTCTGCACTTCATGGACATCCTGTGTTGGACGTCCCTTATCCAGATGAATGAGAGGGGTTTTTCTGGCTGGTAAAAGTGGTTGTTTCTAACCAGAGCCCTCCAACCACCTCACAGGATGTCCCACATTGTTCTTCCCTTCCCTTCTTTCCTTTCATGTGTCCAAGCAGCCCCTTGAAGGCCACCAGGCAGGGCTCTGAGGACCACCACGGACATTCGGTGGTGAGCAGCATCAAGCCTAAAAGATACTGCCTGTGTTTGAAACTGAGTGGTCAGCCTCTGTATGCTGAGAGAGAGGGGTTATTTAGATAATGTGCTACTGGATGAAAACATTTTATCTCCCCCTTTGCAGACAGAGTTTCAGACTCACTAAATTATGCTTAGAGTGGGTATTTAGGCTCAGTTTTGCAATACAGCACTGCACCCTGAGGAACGGTGCCTCCCAGTTTGTTGTGATATTAATCTTGGAAGCAAAACAAAATCCCTGACAAAAGATCAATTTAGTGCATCTCCTTTGTCTTGGCAGAAGACAAATTGGAGCTGCAACATCTGTTTTTCTGAAGGGATAGTACTTTTCCACTCTTGGTTTTCTCTGGCAGCCACGCCGCCTGAAAGGCTGAAGTCAAGTACTTGTCAGTGGTACCTCTGACACTGAGCAGGATCATGGGGCTTAGAGATGGGCTTAATATTTCAAAGCACAGGGCAGATTTTAATTATCTTTGCCATTATTGCCCTTGGCCCACCAATGAGTGTGGGTAAGCCATGGGGAGAAATACCGAATCAGGCAAACACTTTCATTTAGCAGAAAAAAGCATTGTTAGAAGTAGTGGCTGAAAGAAGAATCCCAAAAAATTCGAATGGGAAATGAAACTTGAATGCTCAGTAGGGATGGGAATTAATCACAGGGGGGAAAATACCAAGGGAAGTGCTGGCTTTTCTCCATCTCTTGATGTTTCAGATGAAGATAAGTTGTTCTTCTGTAAGAGATGGAGAGATATATATTGGTCAAACATAGGCAATTGGCCTTGATTCAGGCACAACTGAGAGAAATTAAAGGTTTTTTTGATATAGAGAAGCCAGACCAGACTCTTCTTTGTAGAGCTTTAAGCTCCATAAATCCACGATGTTAACTGTTCTCCCTACTTTATCTAAAGAAAAACCCAAACTGGCAGGTGATACAAGTTGCCCAAGGCCATATAAGAAATTAATGGCAGCATCAGGAGTATAACTCAAGCTTTCCTGGCTTTCTGCCTGGTTCTCTACTTGTGCAGCCCTGTGAGATGCTGATGCTGCAAGGGAGAGGCTGAAGCACTCTGCCTGCTCCTTGTCACAGCAGCCACTGCCAGGCTCCTGCTGAGGCAGCCTGCACTCCTTCCTGTATCCCAGCACCTGAACAGGAATTCTCCACCAGATTTTGGGCACTGGGCATGCTTTTGCTGTCCTATCTCCAAAGGCAGGAGCAGGAACCTCAGGCTCTTCATGCTGGACATCACAGTTAGACCTTCTCCTCCCTGGGGCACTCATGCTTTTTCCTTCAGGAATTTCAGGAAGAGAAATCCCTGTGTTTGCCTTCAGGAATTTCAGGAGGCGCTCAGAGCCAGGATGAGGGGCTGCTGCTAGAGAAAGTGTGAAATGGTCAAGGAGGGTGGCCAAACATCAGATGTGGCCATGGTGCAAAATAGCAAAACGAGGCTGAGAATGGAACTGCAAAGATCTCTGACCCCACGTCAGCAAATTGATGGAGAATATCCTTAAAAACACATCCTGCTGGATGCTGTTAAACACACTCTTCATGCTGCTCATGGGCTAAGGGCTTAGCTGAGGCCAGATTGCGTGAATGGAGGTTTGTGCATCATTAGAGGCATTATTTTTGAAGTCACCTATAATAGAGGAGATAAGATCAGCTATTTCCTCAGTACATCTAGAAATATAATATTTTTTTTCCAAGAGAAATAAAATTCTAAACATAAGGAAAAAATCCAGCAGGAAACTGTACCAGGAAATTGGACAGACAGAATATTTTTGTGCCTGTGAGATGATTTGAGCCATTAATAGCCATTTGCCAGCCTGAATGTATCTTGGTGCTGTCAGGCCCTGGTGACTTCTGTGTGGTGATGCTACTGGCAGGAAGGTGAATATTTGGGACAAGAGGGAGAACTGCGTGCCCTCAGAGAGCAGCACAAAGTTAAGCTGTGCCCAAGGTTTGCCCCTGTTTGGCCTGCAGTTCAGGATGGCCATGAATTCAGCTGCTGTGCTGGCTGGGAAGTGGCTGCCACGTTTTAATCAGGTGGAAACTTTGCAGTAAGGGATGTAAATGTTGGTTGTGGATTTGCACTGGGATATCTGATATACAGCCAGCACAACAAACATTTAACTCTCTTTATGTTACCTAAAAGCTCATGGGCACAAGCTCAGGTCTTCTTACGGAAGTTATTCATGCATAGCTCAGAGCAAGCCTTACCTTAATATATTACCTTTGGATTTTTTAGTTGAAAGCCGTGTCAGATGTTATCACATGGATTTCATCTCCTGTGTTGTGCTGAGACTGTGTTCCTACAAAGAAGGCAGCTTTTCTGTCCTACCGGGGAGGGAGCCAATCTCAAACCCAAACAGGAATTTATGTCTTTTTAAAACGGTTCTATCAAGTCATGAACCTTTGAATACGGTCCTTCAAAGGTTTCTTTCAAGCGCCTTCTTTGAAATGCAATTACCCAATTCCCTTTTTCCTTGAAGTTTCTATTCCAAGGTGCCTCTAATCTTCAGCAGCTGATAAAAGCAATCACAGAGGAATTGCTGGAGGGGGTGTCCCGTCACACAGGCACCTGTGGGAGCAGCAGGTGTGACAACCCAGTCACAGCTTGTGGGTGGAAAGTCCTCATCTGTCCCCCTTGCACAAAGAGAAAGGTAAAGGCTTGCAGCTCTTGACTGGGTGACCAGACTCCTGGGGCTCTCTTCTGCTCACTCATCAACATTGTCCACCTCAAAACATTCAAATTCCTGATGAGGGTCTCATAGATGATGACATTTTAGTACAAGATAATTGGAAATTTTCTTGGTTTTTTTATAGGATGTGTTATGTGTAGAAGGAAATTTCCTTTTTGGGTGATGGGGAAGGTGAGGAGAGGTGTCAGGGAAAAGTGTGTGGTGGTGGAGGGGCTCAGCATTGCAGCCTGGGCAGCAGGGAGGACAGATGGGGACAGGACGAGCTACTTGAACACCATCCTATCCCTTACACTTCAATAAATCCTGCTAATCCTTCACCTAACTGCTCTGAGATGGAGAGCCCCGTGGAAGTGGAGGATTGCTGATTCCCTGGCTTAATCCTGCAGGTCCATGGAGATATGTGTCCATGGCACTGCTGAGCTGCAGCGTCCCAGACGGGAAGAGGGCAGCATATCCTCACAGGTCAGGAAATGCTGTCTTGGGCTGGGAGCTGCAAAATAAAACTGCACAAAGGAGCTATTGAAGGCCCCTGTTTCTCAATGCTTTCAGAGAAAAAGCGACAGCTTTCTGTAAGTCACTTATTCAGCAAGAGGGTGGTCGAGCTTTTTTTAAAATTTTTTTTTGGCTTTTTAAATTTAAAAATCAGTCAGAAAGAGCCAGTGAGGTGCTACCTGAAACTGCTCTAATGAAAATGAGGAGCTGGTTTCTGTGGTGTGCTGTGTTCTCCTTGCAGCCTCTGTGAAGTCATTTGTCAAGCCATTTGTCTTCTCCCTGGTGGTAACAAACCAGGCTGGAAGGGCAAGATGTAAAATCCTTCTATAAAATAATAACCAGACGCAACACTGCAGCATGGATACGGTGAAATTCCAGCAGACATGGAGTGAGCAAGGCTATGAACCTACCTGGCCACATGGTGGGAATGCTACCAGGGAAATCTGTGGCCACCCAGGGTCCACAGCACATGGATCCAAAAAATTAAATGCTGGGGAATGTCTTTCTGGCCTGTGAAAAGGAGGGACAGGGACTGATCCCTGCAGCTGGGTGGTGCCATGGAATGGTGGCAGCACCAGCTGTGCCCATCCCTGTCTCAGCTCTTTGGGACACAGCACTCTCAGCCACAGCAGTGATACATTCTGAGTTAGTCCCCCAATCCATCTGATGGAATTTCCTGGCTCAAATTCTCCATACCCCACTGATGTGAGGTGGGTGAGGTCTCAGAAAGAGCCTAAAGAAAAATGTCAGAAACTCCCAGGGTGCATCCAGAGAGGGTATGAGAGGGCAGAGAACTCACTTTGGAGTTGTTGCCTTTCCAAGGGGAAAACTATTCATTCAAGCAATAAATTAATGGACATGATAGAAGAGATTGTCTGTCAGTGCTGACAGTGAAGTATAAATGGAAACGTAAGTGGCATCAGCTGGGCAAGGGCCAACTTCCAAATCTAGACCTGCAATCTCAGAACTTTTTAGGTTCAAGAAAAAGGCTTTGCTCCAGTTGTTTTTGGAAAATAAATAATCATTATCTCATCTAGAAAGATACTGTTCATGTGCAAGGAAAAATTGGATTTTGCCACAACAGGAAACGGAAAATACCCTCTGATTATGGATTTTCTCATAGAAATTCTGTGAGCACTTGTGCTTTTCCTTGTGGCTCAGATAACAGCCCTTGGAGGTGGCCACACAACCAGGAATGCTGAGAGAGCAAGGTATGGGGATCTCTGCAATCAGCCCTGCCTCATCTTTATTTTAGGGAGCAGGGTACTGGAATCACACTTCTGTGATGAAAAGTAAAGGAAAAATGACAGAGAGGTCATGTGTCGTCAAATGCTGATGCTGTGCCTATAAGTTGGATTTCCATTTGTTGATGGTTTACAAATTAAACTTGTTGTTTTCTAATTTTTCTGAAATCAGGATTTGCCAAACTGCTTGAAAAATGGCATGAACTTTTCTGATCTTGATTGTTTCTTCGTGAATCCACTGCTTGTTTGCTTGTTGAGTATCTGGAGACAAAGGAAAAGGAGTGGCTTGGAGTGTGGGGAAGTTACATTTCCCGTTCTTGGGTGCCAGTGAAGCTTGAAATTAATTGTATTATTTGATGATAAAATATCTGATTATCCTTTCCCCATCCCAAGCCACACTTCCACAACTTGTGGTGGAATAACCAGACATGTCATGGGCCAAATAAGGGTCAGAGCATTACCTTTTCTTTCAAACAACACTGCTCCGACCCCGTTGTGTTCAGTGTTTTCATTTATTGCTCTGGAAGCTGAAACACATTCCAGATGTGATTTGCCAGGGCTCCCGCAAGGTCACAGCCAAGTCGAGGTGCTCTGGTTGGCCTGTGGTGACCCCAAGGTGTCCAGGGGTGGGGGGCTGTCACTACAGATAAATCCCAACTTCTCCTTGGCTGAGAGCAGCCTCCCCTCCTTTGGGCAAGGAGGAATGTGGGGGTTTGCAGGCGCCTCTGCCAACACCTGGCTCATGTCTTGGCAAGTGTGATGAAGGGACAGCACAAGAAGGGAACTTTGTGCCTTGGGGAAGGGACAGCAGACAAGATAAACTTGGTCTGCAGGGCTGAAAAGCAGTGTTTGCACACTGCAGCCTGGCCCTTGTATTCCTGAGTGGGATTTTCCTTCCTTCAATGAGTGAAAAAAAAGAAGTGAAGGAAGAAATTGTTTCCTTGATGATATCATTCACCTCTCAATCCTTTAAGCTCACCAGACCTAAGTAACAATGCTGGTGTCTATTAAAAATAAATGGCTGTTTTTTCTGCTACTGTTCCCTCAGGACAAATCCAGGCTTAAAGCATACAGGCAACATAAATTCCTTTCTTCAGTGTGAGCATACTAATAAGCTGATTTTCAAAGGTCCAAGTGCAAACAGGAGTGGGTGCCATGGAAAGCCCAGCTGCAAATTCCAGTTCCCAGAAAGACTCCCACAGATGTCATTCCAGCCAGGCTCCTGGTATGCACAGAGCTGTCACATCCCTGGCTCTTTGTGGGACTGAGATTTGATCCCTCCACAGCAGCTCTAAGGGCAATGTGGATTTTGGCTGCTGGGTGGATCAGCAGGTCCCTGAGGTTTTGGAGACCTGCAGAACAGGCAGGGCTGAGGGACACTGAGCTGTGCAGGTCATCAGCCTCTTCCAATAGAAACTAATTTTGAAGCCCTGGTGTCTAAATGATGCCATGGCCTTGCAGGAACACCTTACACACTGTGGTTACTTAGCTATTTAAGATCCTTTGAAGGATTTTTTTCTTCCAAGAATTTGTCCACTTGCCCTTTGAACCAATGTAAACATATTTTTCTGTTACATCCTAATGAGTCCAACTGCTTCCCTGTAAGTTGTGTGCAAATGTCTTTTTTAGCCGGATCTGAATCTGCCATATGGAAGCCCCCGTAAATATTCCTGTTTTCAAACAGGAGGATGATCATAAGTTTCCAAATTTTGGCTAGTTCACAAAATCTGGAGTAAATTCTGCACACTTCAGCCATAGCTGGAGATTTTTCCTGATGGTCATGCTGCATCATTAGGGAAGAGGAATCCACAGGTTCCTCCTGTGACCCAGCAGTGTTCCTCTCCCAATACAGTTTTCATTTCTTTAGTCTCACAGCAATCTCCAGCTGAAAAAACCCCACAACCTAGAGGCCAAAAAAGCAGAGCTAGTTGCTCTGATGTATTTAGAGCCAGGGTCAGGAGAACATCTTACCATCCTAAAGTATCTGCCATTCCAACCTGGAGTTTGTCTGTTACCAATTAATTCAATCTTCATTCCCATTAAACTGGAGGGTTTTTTTGGGGGTTGTTTTTGTTTGTTTATTTCTTTGCTTGTTTTTCTCCCACCTTTTTTCCAGCAGTCCTGACCATGCTGCATTGAGTTGTCACACGGGCATGCAGCACTGCTGGGGCTGGAGGAGGCTCTCAGGTGAATCCAGTCTGGCACTGGTCAGTCAGCCTCTGCTGACTCCATTTTACTCTATTTTACCCTCCTGGGTCTCTTCCATTTCTGCCTCACCTCTCCCCCACGTCCTCCCTGTGGCACCTTGGCAAGTTCCCTGCGCTGACCCAAGAGATGTGAGAGGGGAGAGGCTGCCCTCTCAGGAGTGAAATATGGCTTTGTGTCTGCAAAGAGGTTAAAGCTGCTCCCCAGCAAGAGCAGCGGAAGGAAATGCCCTGTAGCTAAGTTTCATTTTGGTGTACAGTATGAGAACATGTGTAACCCATTACAATAAAGCCCTTGCTGGAAAGTGCCTAACCTATGCACTGTAAAACCTAATTAAGGGATTCCTTAAAAAACACTGTTACCAACCAGTATCAAGGAGTGGATAATGAGAGGCTGCTTTGTGTAATCCAACCCTTTATCTTTAGGCCCTGGGGGTGTCCAGGGCCAGGCTCTGTCCCCTGCTTGCTGCTGAGGCCTTTATTGCAGCAGTGAGAACTGTTCCACCATCCCTTGTAAAGCTGCCTGGCTCCACTGCAGTTTCCTCATGGATGCAGTGCCAGCTCCTCAGGCAGAGCATCTTGCTCTGACCTTGGGGATGGGGTTCTGAAACACTGTTGGGTTGAGGGGTCTGTGTGCAGCCCAACCCAGAATTGTAGGTGAGGTACCTGGGCTTGGAAGGAGATGAAGAAGGACAGGGAGAAATGGAAATGCTGGAGATTGTCTTTCTCCAAAACCTCCCCCAGGCCCAGAATCATCTTCCTGCTACTTTTGCCAGCTGACATCAGCTTTTCTAGCATGGATGGGAAGGGTGCAAGGCTTTTCCTCAACTCTTTAATGCTGGAATAGTGGAGCCTGGTGTGAGCAGTTTCCCACTCCAGCAGAGCCCTTCCCAGGACATGCAGAGTGTGCACCATCCCTGCTGTCATGCAGAAATTGTTTGTAATAACTACACTACTCCATACACGTACACAAAATTGACTGCCTCTTCTGATGGCACCTAATCTCCATTTATTTTTGGCCATTTTTTTTGGTGAATCCAGCCCCAGTGCATGAAATACCCAATTCCCATGTGTTCTCATGAGAACAGACTCTATCCAGGCAGCTTCCACCTCCTCACCTCATCCCTCTGCTACTCTTCAGAGCCTCTGAGAGACCTCCTTCCACTCTCACAAATCAGAAAAAAACACTTAGAGAGCCTGGAGGTTTGGTGTAGGGTCTAACACATCTCAAAGCCACCTGAATTAGACAGGTGAGGTTTACTAAGCTGGAACATGTTTGGGACTATGAGTGGACTTGTTGCAGACAGTGAAAAAGGGCAGGATTTTTGAAGGCCAGATAACCTGCAAACACTCTTCTTGTCATTAAACATTATTAAATGTATTTCCTGTTGTGGTCATGGCCATTTATTTGACCCTTCATTAGGGTCAAAACAAGAAGCTGCCTGTCTGTGTGTAGGAAAATCCAGCGGGAGCAGAGGCCAAACCCTCTGTTATCACTGTCAGCATCTCCCTGTTGAGCTCAGCAGCTGGGCCCGAGAGCTGAGCTGAGTTTTACAATAACTGTAATTAGTCATTTTTATGGTGTGCTCATTTGCAATATCCTAGGTAAGAATCTGTCAATGTTTTCATTATGCACCCTTCTGTTTCCAAGGATTTACAACCAGCCCATAAAAACACACTCTGGGGCAAAGCTTGCCACGTAAATTCTCAGCAGAACACCTATTTTTGTTTTTGTTTTGTTTTTGTTTCACTCTGTCACTTGTAAATATGACTTTTAAATGTGTGGTAAATATAGAAAAAAATCAGACGGCTTCTTCAAGCATGTGTTTAACCAGGTTTTAGTTTGGCAGAGACATACTGCAAAGTGAAATAATTTCTGTGGCTTTTGGGTAGCCTAAAAACGAGAAGCTGGGTGTTATTGAACAGAAGGACTATCTGTGAACTGGCATCTGGATTTAGGGCTCTGTTCACTGCACAAGCTGTGCTGGAATTGCTGACTCTCTGTAACTGCAGGAGGGCAGTTCCATCTCTCTGCCTTCAGCTCAGTGCACATTCAGACTCACACCCAGAAGCTATGTCCAACACTCAATTTTTATACATGCACATCCAAGCAAGGGGTGCATTTTAGATGAAATTAGGAAAGAAAGAGAAGGCTTGGTAGATAAACAGAAGAGTGGAGTTTCAGAGAGGATTTTGGGTGGACGAGGCCTACAGACCTAATGCTCTTCACTCATTTTTACTTTAATTGGAAGCAAAACTTAATGACAATGTTTAATGTTTCCTGTAAAAAACAGGATACGGCACAGTGCTTATTCCATAAGCAGTTCAATGCAAGGAACTTAATGACATAAAAACATTAAATTGTACCCATCAGGCAACACAAGCAGCTCTCTCACTTGGTGATATCACTGCTTTATAAAAGCTTTCTCTGTTTCCAGCAATTAGTGGTGGCTGAGCTGCAGCATCTGCTGCTTGTCACCGTGCTGGTGGTGTCCCAAAATTCACCCTGGCACATCCAGCCAAGTGACAGGAGAGAAACTTGTGTTTGGGGCAGCTGTCCTGCCACCAGAGACTCCTCAGAGGGGAGACAACAAAGGATGAACAGGCTTCAAGGACTCAGGATCAGTTAAGATTTTCTGTGTATCAAAGGCCAAGTTTTGCAACTCTTTCCTTACATGAAATATAAAGAACTGATTTATCTCCCTCAAGAGCAAGGGCTACAAAATCTGCTCCTCATCTTCTTTTGATGATTTTGCGGTATGTTTCTGTGATCCTTGGTCTGATCCTTTTAATTTCAAAAGCTTTAATCAAAACCTCTTAACAATACATCCACTCGCTGGTTTTGCGGTTTACATTTAATTCTGATTGATTTTTTAAAAGGATGGTTGCATTAAGATGCTTCTGCTGGAGTGATTCATTAATATATGCCTGGGATGGCACAACCCCAGTCAGGCTGAAGCTTTGTGTTGACAGACCACTAAAATAATACCCTGTGTGGGATTTCCCAGGGGGGGAATAGAGCTTTTACCAGGGAGACCTTAAACCCTTCTAGCATCCTGCAGGCGTGCTCAGGGAAGGCCTGGAGCCCCAGGTGTAACACAGAACATGTCACAGGGCTGTGGAGCACTTGCCCTGTGTGTGTTTCTGCTGGCAGCTCTGAGGTACACTTTGGGTTCTCCTCATCTGGGGTGAAGTGACATCAATTTGTCCTGGTGTGCAATGAGAGCGGGGTAAGCTGCTGCCAGATGAATTAGATTAATATTAAAACAATAAGATCTGGTTTCCAGGTTTAATGACAGAATTAGTGAGGGAGAGCCCCTTCTGCAGGAATCCTGCCTTGTCAGAGGGAGGAGAGTGGCTGCATGCGATTGCGTTTAACTGGAGGCACTTGGCTGGTGTCTCTGAAAGCTGCTCTGCTTGCTGCCCTGTTGAGTAACTCCCTAATTTTTATTAACCGAAATACAAATCTGATTGCAAAAGTCCAAACAATGCAAAAGATCAACAGTTTGTGCAGCTTAAAATCACAGCTTCTTCCTTTTGCTGGGGCTCTGCGGAGTCGCAGCATTTTGACAAACGTATGAGTCAATTGAAGCTGTATGATCTTTTCAAGACTGACTTTTGACATTTGTTTCTCTGGAATCAAAAATATTCTTCATTTTCTCCAAGCTCCTCTCTACAGCATCTTTGCCAAGAGTCATGTCTTGCATGGAGAGGACAGTAGATTTACACAGGAA
Organism: Sialia sialis; assembly: GCA_009812075.1. Lineage (NCBI taxonomy): Eukaryota > Metazoa > Chordata > Aves > Passeriformes > Turdidae > Sialia > Sialia sialis. The sequence goes on along the minus strand of VRYO01002482.1, from coordinate 10,478,465 downwards.
AGAAAAAAATGTCTGTCTTGGTTAATCTAAGTGCAATGATTTGATGACAAGAGAGGGGTTAGCCCAAGCCCAAATTAATGTCACACTTTAAGAGAGAAATGGAACAGGTGGAAAACAAATTTTAAATGGAATGATAAAAATGGTCCTGAAAGTTTATTTTCTTTCAGTTGCATAATGATAGGAAAAATTATTTCAGGAACTAGCAGAGAATTTAGTGAGCAGGGTAAAAGAGCTCTAGGTGCAGGTTCTGCAGGGGCTTATGCAAAAGTGCAGGTGCTGCCTGCACCCTGGGCTTGTGTGTGCTCAGGTGTGAGGCTCTGTCCCTCAGGAGATCACTCACAGGGAGTTAGGACAGTGCTGAGTGGAGAGACAGGGATTAAAGCATGGAGGGAGCTGGGAATGCTCCTCAGATGTGCTGCTGGGGCTGTGAACCAGCACAGGGCTGCATTTCCCTCCTGGATACTCAGAGAGTCTGGTGACAGCAGTGAGAGGCCGGGTGCTCACAGGTAAGATGGTTGTGCCTTTCATTTTCCTGCTCATCCAGCTTGTCCTACAATCCTGCTCTTCCTCCATCCTGTATCTTACATCCCTGCAGGGCAAGAGCCCTGACTGCACAAAGACATCTTTCCTCCCATTTCCAGAACCTTGTGCCATGTCATACCAGTATAATAAAATATCTGTCTTGTAGTACAGCTCTGGTCTCTACAGAAACCCTCAGCTGAGGCATTTTGTCTCAGCTGGCTGCCTCCAGGGCTCCTTACAGTTCCCTAGCAAAGCACAGCTCGACTTAAATCCATCTGGGTTAATCAGGGAGGAGGAGCTTGTACTAAAGGTTTCCTAGTGATTTTGGAAGAGGAGCCCTTGAGCTACTCTGGAAAGTTTCATTTTGCATTTTCTTTCCATCTCTTGGTTCAGGTCTCTCAGCACCTTCACACCTGAGTGCCCCTGACAATCCTACACCAGGGCTGCTTGTCACTGCTGCCAGAGGGCTTTGGCCATTAAGAACACAGAGTGTTCATGAGGGGCTCTCTGTTTCTGCCAAATGTAATGTTTTTTGGTGCTTTTTAAAGAAGAAATTATTTTCTTTTACTTTGAAGGGAGATCTGAACATTTTCTACAAAAGGATTGGAAACCTGAGGCCAGGAGACATTCTCACGCAGCCATAGCTGAATGACAAGCAATTTTTAAAAAAGCATTTCTGAACAAAACTTTTCCTTTTCAAAGACTTTAGTGCTTTGAGTTCATGTGAGAAAGGATTTGGCTGTCTTGGAGTGGGACAGATTTGGAAACTCTTCTCCAGGTGACCACTTTGAAGCCTCTTAACAGTCTTGCAAATTAAGCCAATCTCAGTCCAAAACCCAGAATAATTTTGCCTGCATCAGGAGAAAGTGATAAAACTCAGTGCTCTTGCTGGCTGTCCCTGAAGAAAAGTCCCTGACTAAATGAGCCATGAAAACTGAGCTCTCACTGTGCTCCATCCAGCCAAGCACTGCACCATATTTTTTTAGCAAAGCACTGGGAAAGTTTGTTCTAGGTCTATACAGAGTGTTTACATCTTCATAGCTGTCCAGCCAGCCCCTTTCAGGGGGCCTAAACTCTGCCTATGAAAGAAAATAATTCCCTCCTGTCCTATACCAAATGCCATGGACCTGAAAGAGTGAGGGAGCATTGTGCACTGGAAGAAAATAAAAGAGAGAAAAAGCTCTGAAAGTGCATTTGTGTAGGATCTTCTCAGGTATTTCTATCTTCATTACATATATTCATGACTTGTCACTGCAAAATTATTCACCATGCCCCTGCTAAAATACAGCACTGCTTCAGATTCTGTTTTCCCCAAGGAGTTTTCATCTCTTTTCAGCTCAGTTGCTTGAATTAGTATTTAGATAATATATGTATTAACTACTATGGGCTTTCTTTCGTCTCCATCAACATTAATGAAATTCACTCCTGGTCCTTTGATAGACCAACTTGCTGCATTGGTGAAGTTTAAGGGAACCTGAACTTCCTTGCTAAGCTCTGATGGGGAACACAGACTCAAAGCAGCAAGCTGAGTTTTGGATCCTCTTTCTTCCTAAAACATGAAACCACTTTCAGCTCGGGCTGCCCACTCTAGAAAAAGCGCCAACACACAGCTGCATCCTGGAGGGGCACCTCTCCCTGGGCTTAGCTGCTCCCTGTCTGGCCACAAAATTTACCCCAATTAGCAGCCCTGGAGGCTGGGGAGCTGTCAGGTGGCTGACAGGAAACTTCAGGTGTAATAAAAAATGAGTCTGGGGAAACGTTGTGCCAGCACTGGTTTCTGTGGTGAGGTTCTGGGAGAGGCAGGGGGAAGCTGCTGGGTGCAGGAGGTGAGAAGTGATGTCCTTTTTCTTCAGGGGCTGGGGCAGCACCAGGCAGCTGGAGCAGCATCGCGTGCTCTCGGTAGGAGCAAGACAATAAAACTTCCTCCCATCTCCCAGGCTCTGCAGCTTTCTGATGTCAACAGCAGCAGCAGGAGGCTTCAGGCACGTTCCCGGCAGCTGATCGTATTTATCAACTTCATGTTCCTTGCTTTTTAGTTTATTTATTTATTTATTTATTTAATTTTTATTTTTTTTTCTTTCTTTCTTAACTAGCAAGGTCCGGGAGCTGCAGGATGGCCCCGTTCCAACTCCAGCCCCTTTGAGGATACAGAAATGTGTGCTGGGGGCTGGAGCAGGGACATGCTTTCTCCATGTGAGCCAAAGAACAAACAGCAGAGCCCTCCACAGGGACTGATTGTTGACATGTTTATGATGATGAAGTGGGGTAGAACTCTCAAAGGGGGATGCTAGAAATGAAGAAGTAAAGCGTGGCACTGCTGAGGGCCTATATAATGCTAAATATTGTAGGAAACTGCAGTTTCTTCCTATTTGTGACCACTTCATGGAGCAGTTAGGGAAGTCCCTTCCTAGCCCTCCATTTGGGGCTGTAACAGCAGCAGCCCCCAGGAGCACAGAGTGAGCAGACTAAAGTTACTCTGCCATAATTTATAGCCCTGCTCCAAAAGTGTGAAAGAAATGACCCTGTGTGCCTGGAAATCCTACCCAGGGGACAGCTTACAGACCCAAAGTGGGTATTGGGATACCCTGGCTGACTGGGGATTGCCACTTTGTTTGGGGTCACCTGCAAAAGCACTTCATCTTCCTCTGCTGTGTGCACTGTGTGTCTGAGCCGTGGGACGGGCCCTGAGCCTGCTGCACAAGGTCAAACCTCCCACCTGGTGTTTGAAGGATGAGGCTGGGTTAAATTCTCCCTCGTGGTGGTGCACATTTTCTATCTTTGGGACTCTGTGGGCTGTGCTTCCCCTGGGACTGAGCTGCAGAGCGCATGGATTTAATGGGAGCAGCCATGCACACCCCACTGCCCAGCACTGTGCTGGCTCCTCCTTAGAGCCCCTAATCTGGGTCATTATTTCAGCCTCTCCTGGTCTCAACCTTGCACCCTGCAAGCTCTCCAGCTGGAAAGTGTGTAGAGGGGACAGCAGCTCTTCCAGATTTCCAGCACACTCATTGGGACTGTGAAATTGGGGATCAGCACAACTTTGGCCAGGGAATGTGTACCTGTCCATGGCCAGAGATGGTCAGCTGGGACAGCATCCAAGGCATGATAGCTATTAGAGTTTTATTTTATAGATTATTCAGCTTGTGTTTGGTCAGCGCAGAAGGTGAGAGGGGACAATTTGCTCTTGCCTGTGCAGACACAGCAAGGACTATCTTCAATTACTCCAAGATACTCCAGTTCCTTCTCTTGGGTTGCCCCCAAGCTGAGCAGCTCCAACCCATGTTTAATCTCTGTCTCTGAGCCTGCTCAGTGCTGCAAGAGCTGCTTGAAAGCAAAACAGAAAAAGAAATGTTCACAGAATGTGTTCTGCAGGGTCAATGGTGCTGTTATCTTTCATGAATCCTGCTGGCTGACTCTGAGCACACCTTGTCCGGGGGCAGAGCAGCTTTCACCATGAAGAAAAGAAAACCCCCATCTTTTTCAGACAATATTTCAGTGTCTTAAACTGCTCTGGGTTTCCCTCTGGGCCTCTTGAATGTATGAGGTGGGAGTTGATGGCTGTGCCTCAGTCTGAATTCTGCTGCTACTGTACTGGGGCTGTGTCCCTTGCTGGGATGATAGGCTCTTAGCAGCCACTTTCCCCCAAAAATTTAGTGGTTTTTTTCTAGAAAACGATGTTTTGGGCTTTTTATCCCTAATAGAAAAATTGTCTTCTCAACAATTAAATAGAACTGTCTGTAGGAAAGGGACAGTTGGGGTACATGGTGGTGTCTCTCAAAATAATCTTTACCAGGAGGAACTTGTAATTTTAGAACATCACAAAGGGATGCATTTTCCCCAGAAAGCAGAACAAACATTGACATTGACATTTAATATTTATTGTAGTGTGGTGGCACCAGTGTTTCTGTACCTGTCTTTTGGTTCACTGATGTGCTATTCTTGCTAAGAGCATGTCAGCCTTGCTGGAAGCCACAGTGTTTGCATTCCCACTTCCTTTCTCCCAGCTTACAGCCCCCCTGCAGAGCTTCTGATTTTCCCATCTCTGGCCTCTTTCATCTCTTGAATATTCCTGAGCTATACTGAGGCTCCCAATCCCCATCTGATATCAGCAACCACCACAATGACATTCTAGTCCAGCTCTATTTCCAGACCTGTGCACGGGAAGGACCACCTGAAAAGCACATTAAACTGTTTTCTTTTCCTCCTTTCCAGTGCTTTTCACAGCATCTCCTGTTTCACGATCCTCTGAACTGTAGCATTTCTCCCAGATCTTTTAAGTGGATGTTAGGGGAGTTAGACCTGGATTATTTCAATGGTTCCTCCACCTTTTAAGAAACATGACAGCTGAGAACTCTGCACCCTCTGTTTATAGTCCTGTCAGGCTGAAATCCTCCCACACTTGCCTGTATGAATGACTTTTTCAGCTGCATTTCCATGCCATGGGAGGCACCTCTGGGTCCCAGAGGTGCACGAGCATCATTTACCACGTGTCCAACATCTCCCAGGAGCGTGATACAAGGAGGAACGTGAACCTCCCATTTGGAATATCTGTGAGCAGGCCAGGAATCTAAATCCAGGAGACGTGGGGCTGCAGGATCCCTGTCTCACTGTGCCTTCTCCAAGCCCAGCAGTGCTGGTGGCTCCTCGCTGCTTCCCGACACGTTTTGCATTTCAGACCAGATTTGCCAGGAGAAAGGCCCCAAACAGCAAATCTGACAAACAAACCACAGAGAACATCTGATCTGATCAGAAAATACATAAGCCTGTTAGGGACTGTAGGCACAGCAAGGGCCAGGATTGATGGGGAACATATTTGTTATTAAATCCCATCCACATAAAGCGATCGGAAACAGATGTGAGCGTTGGGGATATTAATAAGTGGGCAAACTGCAGGGATCCTGAAGGTGCTGCAGGGAGGGAGAAGGGGAAATGGCACATCTTTGCTATCACGTGGGTTTTATAAGGAGGGACTATATTTTTACACTGTACCTTGTTTGCATTCCCTGCTGGAGCTGGAAAATGCATGGATACAGAGGGAGAGGTGGCAGGTTAAACAAGGATGGAAAGGGAAGGATGGTGGCTAATAGGAGAGTTGGGGTGGAAGAGAACCAGGTTCTCTGACCCTGATCTGAGTGCAGCTGGGCTGTGATGGAGTGGTCAAACTGTCCTGCCATGGCCAGCAAGGAAAAAGGCTAAAAGTGTCCAGGAAAGATGGAGCTGCAGAGATGTAAGAGATATTTCTTTGGTATAGAAAGGATTTTCAGAGCAATTTTGCTGTTTTAGATTTGATAAGGTTTTTCAGTACTTCAGATTTCCAGCCCTTTGTCTACAACAGGAAGACTCCAGAATTTTGCAATAAAATTTCCTGGGGTATTTTTGTGTTGCAAGCCCTGTATTTTCCCTAGTCATCTTCTTTGAAACAGCTGAACCTTTTTATTGGCAGACAGCTTAAAAAAAAAAAAAAAAGAAGAAAAAGAAAAAGAAGGAATAACAAAATATTCAGCCCAAGGCAGACACTTGGCATGGAAAATTGAAGCCCAAGCGGTTTAAGTTTAACAAAGTTATTAGCAATTGAAAACAGGGCTTTATAATTGGAAATGTTTGGCAAGCTGAGTAAGAGGTTGTGCTACCAGCCCTGCCTCTTAGATGTGTTCATGTTCAGGGATGTGCAAACACCCAACACAAAGGCAGGCATTTGTTAAAGCTGCTTACAACTGGAGACAGGCACAAATGCCATGACTTTTTGTTCACCTCTTTCTTCTCAACCGTAGTTCTTTAGTTTTTGGTTGTCTTTCCACCTCCAATTGTAATTAAAACCAGAGTCCAAATGCTTCTTGTCCTTGCTGGAACAAAACACCAACTCTCCTGATGCTCTGAGGACCTTAAGGGGAGAATTCAGACTGGCTTTGGGGTCACGAAAAGCCAGCTTGCAGGTGCTGGGAATGTAGCACAGATATTTTGTGCCTGTGATTTCTTCTTGCAGTGGGAGTAGAGTTGCTGAGTCTCTGTTGCACGTGCTTGTGGCCCTTTGTGTATTTCTATCTCATCAGGTGGAGGTGGCAGATTTTTGGGTGGCTCACCTGGCCAGAGGGTACCTACCTGAGTAGAAGTGTCCTTGCTGACCAGCCTAGGCACTGTTTGCCTTCACCAGAGTTCTCTGTGGTGCTGGCTGTTGCTCCACCACTCTCCCCAATAAAGCTTAAACTCTGGCTTACCATGAGCCCCACTGCAGCCAGGAAACGACGTCAAGTTGAGCCATCATATTGTTTGAATTACACCAATATGAAAATCCATGAAATCCACAGGGAGCCAGCATTTCCCCTTCTACATAAAATGGGGTTATGGCCATATTAAAAAACACAACAGAACCAGGCAGCTTTTAACAGGAGATCATGGAACAGAGGCCTTGAGAGATGCCGAAAAAGCCAAGCATAAAAATAATCACATTTGAAACAAGGCCCTGCTCTTTCTTCTCCTCAGCCTCATGGTGACCCATGGTCCAGTCACTTCTACAGCTCCTGCACTGCCTTTCATTTTGTGCTGGGGTTACTGAGTGGCAATCCAGCTCATTCCAAGAGGCTGGTGGTGCCTGCTGTGGGTGGGATGTTTGGTGTCTCCCTGGGGTGCACTGAAGCCCTGCTCTGTTCAGAAAATCTCTTTGCCTTGACCCAGCAAGTTGCGATCATTCACAAAAGGAAGACAAAGCTGAGGTTCAGGTACAAAAGAAAATAATAAATCTGGCAAGGAAATTATTCTCCAGCTCTCCAGCTCTTTCCATGACCATTTTACCAAATTCTTGTAAGCTGCAGAGCCATTTCTCTGCCATTAAATAAAGGGAACATTTCCAAACTTGGGCAGCACAAACCTTTCTTTTTTCTGATGGTAACATAAAGACTTCATCCTGCTTTATGAGCCAGCCAGACCTTAGGCTATGCTGCAAAGACCATCCCTCCCCCAGTGATGGCCAGTGAGCCCAAGGGCCAGAAGACTCAATTGCCCTCCTATTTTATAGGCAAAGAGGAAGCAGGGATGTTCTGATATTCATATTTTCTCTCAGGACCATAAAAGGTGCCACCGCAAGGTTGGGCATCACCACCCTCAGTGTTCCAGTGAGCAAAGTTCACTGCAAGACGAGTTGTGTCCTTCCCAAACACTTGGCCAGCTCTCTATTGCCTTCCAGTTAAATCTACTCTTGCTAAACCTGAATCAAGTTTTGCTTTCAGATGCTGCTGAAATCCCCTGACAGTCTTCCTACTTCTTCAGAAGCAGAGCCATTTGTGCACTGAGGCTCATTTTGGGTATTAATCATTTGGTTTTTTGCTCTTTCCCCAAGGCTCTGATATTGCCACAAGTCCAGGTCCAAGGCAAACCAGCCCTGCTGAAACCCAGAGCAAACCCTCCACCCCTTTCAGCCTTGTTGGTTGTGGTGTCGTGAGTGGTGTTTGCACACTTTTTAATCACCTCAGCCCAAGGAGTCTGAGTCCCTTGCTGTTGGTTATTTTGATATATAGCTACCATGCTACACAGAAAAAGTATTTCTACTTTCCTACCTCCACATATGTATGCAGTCAGGAACAATTACCACTGTCAATCCTGTCTGCCTGCTAACTTGCTTTTTTTTTTCCCCTGTTGGTCATGCTGTAAATCATTTTCACATTTACAACATTAAGAAGGTGCTCTGAGCAATCATTCTTGTGGTCAACAAACTGTTACTGCTTCTCAAGTGTCATGGGTCACTACTTAATTACTGGATTTCACTCCCAGTTAAAACCATTAATCTTGTCTCCACCAGCTTTCTCTGGGCCTCTCAGTCCAGTATGTTTTATGTTAGGCACATAAGTGCTGGGTTTTGTGTTTTTTGTTGGTTTTTTTTTTTTCATGCCAGCAGAGATTCTGTAGCTGGAATTTCTGGGCTTGATAAACAAGGTCACCCAACAAAACGTTTCTTTGGCCTGGGTCACTCTAAGCTGAGCCTTTCTTCAGAGAACTGAGTTTTTCAGACAGATGCAAAGGTACTGAATACAGCAAAAAAGTGATAAGGGTTCTGTGTGGTGGTGAAGCCACCTCAGCCATGGGAATTCCTCAGGCTCCATCCCATAGGATTATCTCAGCCTCAGCTGCTGCCTGGAAACACAATGGCTATGAGCACAACAAGAAATTCAGAGTGATCTGGGGAAGCAGGCATTAATCTGAGTCCTAAAGGTTCAGCAGGAGTTGAACTCACTTGTGAAAGCTCACATGTGCCTCTGGGAGGGTTGGTTCTGCTCTCACTTTCTGTGCCCTGGGCAGGATGGAAACACAGAGCCCTCCCTGGGTGATGGGGCAGCATCTGACTCATCCCAGCTGTGATTGCACTGCTGGGGATTCAGAGGTGTTCTACTGGGCAGAGAAACCGCCCTGTTGTTCCCTTGGTGCAGCAAAGTCATATTCAGAATTATAAGCACAAAAAAATAGGAACATAAGGGCTACAGAATTCTAACAAAGCTTGTTTCATAGGCCACATCCACAGTATGCTCGTACAAAATGCCACGTGAATCACACTTAATTTGCTGCAGAATATACTTTGCTATTTCAGAAAAAAAAAAAAAGCAGCAAGCCTGTGAAGGGAAGAACTTTGCTTCATGTTAGTTGTAAAAGTTCCACAAGTATGGAATCTATTAAAACCATTATTTGTTTATGATGTGAAAGTGATTAGTCTGTTCCAACAACAAAAAACATGAAAACACTAAGTGCTGGGACTTTTCAGGAGAATAGCCACTGCTTCTTCATTATAATAATTTATATAATATGGCTCTATTTCTATGATATCTATAATTACTGTAGTACTTGGTTGCCTTGGCCAAAATCAGGGTCCTCTTGCACATTCATTTAGAAAACACATTCCCTACCCTGACAGGCTCTAAGCAGGATGAGCACCTGGGGCTGGCAGGTGGGGAACTGAGCTGAAGGCTCATCCATGACTTGCCCTGGACTGGGTACAACAACAGGATGCTGGAATATTTAGGCTGTGTTCACTGCAGGGAATGTTCTTCCTTTAAAAGCAGAAAAAAAAGTCTGTTTCTCTCTAAGATGTCAAATCACAGAAAGATGGGGGTTTTGTAGAAACCTCAGCCAGTTTTGGCTTCTTACCACCTCTTTTATGATTTGCTCCCTTGATTTTAATATTCTGCTGATGCTGAAGTGCTCCATGGCTTTTTGGCTCCACCCTTTAACTTGCCATCAGTGAAAGCTGAAGCCATTGGAGGAGATTCTGGTCGTTCACTGATGGCTGATGATAAAAACAAATATCTTTAGGTTTAGCAGCCTCTTGGAGCTTTTGCCTTATTATTTCCAGGCATGGCATGGGGGTCTTCAAGCTTGGCCTATGTGCTTTGATCCCCTTGTTTCACTTAAACCAGATTTGATTTGGGGGTACAAATTAGGCTATTCTGCTCCTGAAAATGGTTTCCTTTTCTGCTAATCTCAGAGTCCTTCCTTTCAGAAGTTATCCAGTGCTCCCAGCCTTTCCACCTCAGTGAGGTTGCAGTGATATGATGCCTCACAGCTTGCACCACAAATGTAGGACTTCTTGCCTCAAGATCATCCAGTTAATCTTGTTCTCTTCTCTGGACATTTCTGAACCCGGGGTCATCAGCAAGATTCATTAGCACATTTCTTACATTACATACCACGGTCACTAACGAGAATTCCCAGCAACATTTCCAACACCCAGCACTGAAGAGCTCCTTGAGTAATTCCCTTTACTCAAAGAATTTCCTTTTCACATAATGTGTTTCCTTTTGTGCAAATCAACACTTCATGTACTTTTTCAGAACTTGTACAAATTCCTATTTTTTCCTGTAAAGAGCCATTTTCCATGTGGCCCTTTGTGACATACTTTACTGAAGTCCAGATCAATTGGATTCACTGTATGTCCTCTAGGAAATCTCTAGCAAAGAAGCCAGAGGAAATGAGTATCTGTCTGGCAAATCCCAAAGTTGTACTCCATCCCAGTTCCCATATATACTTATGTCTTTAATTACTCTTCCTTTTGACTGCTATTTTAGAGCCTTGTGTGCTATTAGAAATGATTAATGGCAACTGATTTGCTTGCTGCTATTTATAATCTTTGACCAAAAGGGAATCTTGGTGTCCAGGACGCAGCTGACATTTTTCTGGAGTGGTGCTTGTAACCAACCTGCCTACTGAATCCTGTCCATGGTGAGGAGATCCTGCAGGTTTCCAGAGGCATCTGGACGTTTAAGGGTCAGGTCCCAGCATTCCAAGTGGGATCTTGGGCCAAATTTGAAGGCATTACAAGAGCTGTCATTCCCCTTGGTTGTTCTCAGACAAATAATGGTGTGTGGGTCACGTTTCTCTGTGGCATTTCTGCCCAGATTTTATTTGTCCCCTTTCCCCACTTGCTCATCATGAGAAGAAACTGGAGCTGGTTTATACATTGGCTCCCTGAATTATTGTTCTTTAAATGGAATTTCTTCTGAAAAGGGGAAATTTATTGTCATGCTTTTGCTCCTGCTTGGAAACACGAGTTTTGGCTTGTATCTACATCTATATTAATTCAAACTCAGGCAGATGCCCACAGCTTTCTCTAAAACATGCAAAATGCCTGCCTGTGCTTGCTATAAAAGAAATGGGCCAAAAGAGAGCAGGAGGGATAATATGGATAAAGAATAAAAAGAGCCCAAATAAACTCAGCAGAAATGAGAGACTGGTAGGTGGAAGGGAAATGGGAACGTGCATGGGGAATGGTAGCAGAATGGTAATTAGTACATCCAACAGGAAGCTGTGGATTTGACCTGGGAAAGTAAGCAAGGAGAAAACAAGGGAGAAATCCAGCTCTTTACTGAGAAGAGAAAATTCTTCCCCAAGAATCTGGCATGGAAAGAGGCCTGGAACGGATGAGAATCTGGATTTTTCAAGTGAAGGAATGTATGAGATGAGTCAAGGGAGAGAGAAAGATTTGAGGAAGATTTACTTCTATATCACAGATGAGGGAAGAGATAGTGAACTAAGTTCTTAATACCTTGAAAATTTCTAGTCAAAAAGAAGACATTTCTTTAAAAATCAGTGACTTGAACTGAAATGGGTGGTGAATGACTGCTAGGGTGAATATGGAGATGTGGCTTGGCTTGGGCTGTGCTGTTTGGCAGAGAAGGGTTTGTCAGCAAATCTGAGCTGTCCCTTTCCTTGTTTTGGATGCTCCTTGCACGCCAGGTAGGAGCAGCAAGGCTGGGAGAGCTGAGGGTGCATCACATCACATCACATCACATCACATCACATCACATCACATCACATCACATCTGCTCAGAGCAGTCCCAGCCCTGGGGGGAGCTGGGCTGCCCTGCCCTCCCTCGCCTCCTTTCCAGGAGCACAAAATGCAGGATTTAGGAGCAGCAGGGTGGTGAAAGGCTCTGCCTCCGAGCAGCTCTGCAGCCTGTGAAAGGAGGATGTGTATCCTCGTCTGTGGTGCAGTTGTGGGATTGAGGCACATTCCCTGGTGTGTGTCCTGCTTTGTCCCAAACAGTTCATAAGTCTAGGGATTACAAACAAAGGGCATTCTGTTAAATGCAAATAATATCTGGAATACAATTGCTATAAATGCAGTTCATTTAGCCATTAATTTTATAGATTGTTGAAGCAATTAACAGTGCATAAAGAGGACTTCCTCCTATGCAAGTGTGATCTTTGGCTGAATGGACCTTTGTAATGATCTCCAAGACAATGGCACCGAGTGGAACTGGAATTTCATCTTGCCTTTATTGCCTTATTTGGGTACTTTTAGCATTTTCCAAAATGATTTTTCTTTATGGTATGCTGACTTTTCATGGTTTAACTTGTTTGGTTTTGTGGGTCAGTACAAATAATTCTAAAATTAATAAATTAGTATCCTTTAGGTAAATTATTTAAACACTCAATTATATGAACAAATGCTGCCTTACACAGAAAGGCTGTTATGTCTTTTACAGCTGGACAGGAGCTGCAGCATGAGCAGGGTATTTTTGGGGTGATTTCCACTTAATTTATTTTGTTTCCTCTTCTCAGAAATGTCTTTTTCTTTTGGTTCCCTGCATGTCTCATCTGCAGCTAAAAGCCATTTAGCACTGCAGCAGAAATGAAGATCTCCATTTATTTTTGCTGTCTAAAAGTTATATTCTCCCAGTGGGACACCATCCAAAAAACACAACCTCTTCTCCTGCATCACTGCTGTGGTTTGATCTCTCTCCTTCACCTGTAGGCTCTTCTACCATTTCTATTTACACAGATCTTTTTTGCTATTTTGAATCTTTCTATAGATGGAAATCTTTTCTGCCTTTCTTCTTGGAGATTTTGGTCCTTCCTCTGCCAAGAAAAAGTTTTATTTTGAGAGCGTGGGAAGGATGATACTACAGAAAATGCAGGACAAGCAAATAGGTTAATTCAGCCTCACTGGGCATAACCTCACTTACCCAAGGATGCAACAAATACTCAGTCTTGCTTTTCTACTGATTAGCCTTATTGAAATTAATTTGCATCCTTTAGTTCCCAGCATGTTCTTACAGTGTCCCTGTCTGTTTTGGTAAAGATTTGTTTGGTAGGTAGCTAAAGCTCAAAGCCTTTGCTGTTGTAATATCCTTGCTCTTAAAGAAATTAAGAGGTGCCCATTTGGTGTTTATTACAAGAACTCTTCCTTCCTCATGGGATGGAAATGATATCTTATTTCTCTCATTAGAGTAAAATATAACCCTTTAAATATGTTGGTATATCATTGCATAAATTATGAGGATTTCTCTGTTGATATGGAATGCAGATTTTTCAGAACTGGAGCACAGAGAATCTGGGCTGTGAAAATAAAAAGCAGATGTCTCTCCCTCTCACTCAGGAGGTTAGAGCTTATCAGGATATTTTAACTCTTGAGGTTCTGTGACAGACAACTTGTGTTGGACAGAGGGAACTGGCATTTTTCAGGTGCAAGGTTGGGCATCCAGTTAATCCTGGTTTGCTCTCGGGATTTGTCACTGGATGAAACAGAGTGTGACAAATGTGGAAGTTTTGCCACTGTTGAGGTTTTTGAATGTAAATAAAAGGGAAAAGACAGCCTGTAAATAGCTATGTGGCTGGGTCACTGTCCCTTTCTGCCTCATGGCAGACACTCTGCATGGAATTGCTTTCTTGGTTTGCTTATCAAGGTGAAGTGTATTTCTCACTCTGCACCCATCACTGTGGGGCTTTTGTGTATCACCCATGGCATCTAAACAAATAGCAGGAATCTCCCCATGTAAGGACTGAGACACTCAGGCTGCACAGGGAGGCTGGACATGGAAAGAAAGAAAACAAAGCATCTTTCTCATACCCTCTGTGCAGAGCAGCAGGTGACACAAAGCCACCTGTGCCATTTTTGGAGGTTTCTTGAGCAGTGGGAATCCTGACATGTTCCTGTAGGTACCATTTCCAGACAGCTGGAGACTTTGGAATTGCACCTGCAGCCTGAGGATGTGGTGGCTGAAAAGGGTGATGACTTCACCATGAGAAAATGAACTCAGGGCAGTGTGTGGAAAAAGAGCTGCATTTAAAAAAAATCTGCAGAAAATAGAAATTTGTCGTGAAACACTGATTTAAACAAACTATATGAGAGCCAGGCAGATGATTCTGAAATGTTAGGCTGGCCTGTACTTCATGGTATTGCCACAGTGGTTTATAGTGTTTGGAGGGAGAGTTATGATGCAGAACAAATGAGATAAAAAGCTTGTTTAAGTGTGATTAAATGGCTCTAAAAGCTGCCCATTTAATAGGAAGGAGCTGCAGGCACAATGCCAAGCTGTAGCATGCTGTATGCTTCACCAGCTCGTCACATCCATATGGGCTGACTCAGAGGAATCTGTTTTAAAGTAATCCAAACTATTAATTTATGGAGGTTCTCATCACCGGGGCTGAGTCCGTGAAGGGAAGATACACCCAGCGAGGTCACAAAGTGGTACCAGCATCTTCTGCTTTTAAAAGCAGCAGTTTAGATATTTGGGATTGCCTTCCTCTGACATCACCCCAGCAACCATGAGCACTGGTGGGGTGGTCGTGGGCTTGTCATTTCCATATGGAGTTGTATTTGTTGGCAGCCAGCTCCAACAAGAAAGGATCACTGGGTCTGGATGCTCCTGAGAGGGAAGTCAGGTTGCAGATGGATCAGCTATCCCTGCAAAGAAAATTCTCCTCCAGCCAGGAAGATCCTTCTTTGATGGTTTATCCCGGAGAATTGAGCTGGTCAGAAATGTTCCCATGAAACATCACTCCTTAAGCCTGGCTTATTTTGCTGGAGCACAGTTGACTTTCCCCCATGCCTGAGGAAGAGAGCTTAAGGAAACCCACCTGTACTCCTGGCAGATCTCTTCCAGGACAGGAGAAGCACAGTGTGCACAAGTCCTGCTCCCGAGCGGATGCACCTGGTGGATTTGCCCCAAGGCCAGGGATGCTGGAACTCTGCAGCTGCCCACTGAGGCTGACAAGCTCTGACATGAGTTTCACTGGGAGGCTGCAGCAGGGTCTGGGGAGCTTCTGGCTTCCTGGAAACTGCTCTCCTTTCAAAAGAACCTGAAAAATGTTTCTGTTCAATCTGGATAAAACCCAAATTTTATATATATATATATATATTTTTTTTTTTAAATCCGTACATTTTCAAGGCACTGGAAACACCATTTTTCGGCCAGTTCTACTTGATAGTTTTATAGGGCTTTGCCATAATAAAAGCAAAGTGAGACGAAACAGAAAAGCCCTGCTTAGTAACAACATGGAATGGGGGAGTGGAAGGGAGGCTTAACCAGAGCCAGGCTCCCTGAGCAACTGCTCTGCCAGCACAGGACCAAACACGAGTGCCAGAAATGGGATTGAAATCACATGGGCACAAAGCTCTGCATCTCAGAGGCCCCTGCACCCAAACTGAGAAGCTTTTTGGGGTGCTCTGAGTGGTCCCTGTGTTATTTCTCAGGCATATCCCAGCAGATGCTTCCAGCCTCTTATGGCTGTCTCCCCACATATGGAGCTTTGCTTTGTCACCAGACCCTGCCAAGGATCCAGTTCTCCTTTTGACAACAAAGAACTGTTTTTATTTACTATGAAAGCTGGTCTGGCCTTGGCTCTCCGTTTTGTAAATTATTCATCTCGTGTCAGTAGCAGCGGAGCTCCTCTCACATGTTTCTTTCCAGCCAGTAATCAAGTCCAGGTTTGGAGGGAGGAGGAGGTCGAGGGAAGGAGTAATGAGGCAGAATAGTCTTAATAGCTTGTGTCTTCATTAACATGAACCAGCCAGGTGACCATCTCCCCCCTGGATGATGTTCCATCCTCTCCTGGTGCTGGGAGTAGCTTGGCCTGTCCTGTTTCTGCATGGGGGACTAAGCCATAGATCAGCACTTAGAGCCAGGATCTGTCCTGATGAGATTTTTCTTTCTTGCTTCCTAACTCACCTCCCTTCTCAGTGGAGGCACTAGTCTGAATCACACAGTTATTTAAAAAAAACAACTGGTTGCAGTAGATCTCTCAGCTAGATCAGGACTATCATCAAAACTAGATCAGGTGAGCCATGGCTTGGAAACAACCATGGAAGCAGATGCAAGATCACCTCTAGATAACACCTTCCAGAGCTGAATTACCCAGCTACATAAAAAGCTTTTACGCTCTACACTTCTCATATTGCAATTTGTGTTGCACCTTTTACTAACTTTCCCTCCTTACCTAGAGTGTTTTTCTGCATGACCACCCTTCACCCAGCTGTTGGCTTCCCCTCTTGCCTCCTCTCCAGCAGGCTGTACAAGCCCTGCTCCTGTGCCCTGCCTTTTTCCCCAGCTGGCAAGGCACTGCTGCATCATCGATTGCCACGCTCTGGGTCCAGCTGTCCAGCCCTTCTTCCACCCACACAATGATCCATTTGTCCACTCCGTGCTTGCTCAGATTACAAACCCACAACCACAAGAAATAGGGTCAGAAGCTTTCCTAAAAGCGGAGTCTAGCACAGCTCCTCACCTTGTCTCCACAGCCTGTCATCACACAAGGCAATCAGACTGATCTGCTCTCAGTAGATCTGTGTTGCCTATTCCCTATTTATCTTCCCCTGTGTGAAAATGGTTCTGTGGTCCTTTCAGGGATGGAGGGAACCCAGCTGCTTCAAACCCTTTTTCCACCTTTCTGATAGATGGGTCAGCTTTTTCCTGTCATACAGGACTTGCCTTGACCACTGTGACCTTTTGCAGGTGTTAAACTCTGCTCTTACAGTCACAGCATCCAGCTCCTTCAGTGAAGGTGAAACCCATCCATCTCCGTGGATTTAAATCCTGTGTTGTCTCTACCTTGTTGCTCCTCCACTGTTGGCTTTTCTTTCCCAAGCAATTCTGGTTTGTGCTGAGGAAGATTTATTGGTGAAGACAGAGGGGAAAAAAGGATATTTAGTACTTTGGATTTTTTCAGACTGAAAGTGGTGGCTGTCAGGAGGCTGTCTGCTACACAAATGACAAATTTTCCATTTGAACTGGTTAATGGGACTGCAGGGTAAGATGTTGTAATCATCCAGAGCTCAGTGTGAGACAGGGATTTGCTTTGCTCAATATCTGAGTTCCAGCAGATCAGTCTCATGCAGTGGGAACCCAAGGGAGAATGAATTCTCCATGCAACTCTGACATGCTTGTATCTGTTCTTATTTTCATGGATGTTTTGGGCAGTAAGCCCCTTATCTCCAGCTATGTGAACAGTTTTCTAAACATCTGTCAGCAGCACCCGTGCCCATCTTGCTAATTTGGAGTGCCAAGCCTACCAAATCTGCATCTCGCTACTAAAAACATGATGCAATTTAAACTGTGGCGTGCCTGGCTTTGTTCTGTAAACTTTATTTGCAAGGCAATCTTTAGCCATAGGAAGAAACCCATTTCCAGAAGGAAAGCATTAGTGCTGGGTGCAGTTGTGAGGGGCTGGGCTGTGACTGAGCTGGGCCCTGGAGGTCAGATGGTTATCGGAACCAGCTGAGCTTGAAAAACCCAGAGAACAAATAGGTCTCTGGCATTTAGGCACTATATTAAATAGGATTTGTGGTACTTTCTGCTTCAAGCTGTGCCAAGAATAGCATGAGTAGCCTTTCTTGTTGAAAACTGGCACATCTGGTCCCAGTCCTGGTTGGAACCACTGGGGCACAAAAGAATATGCTGCGTTACTATTATTTGTTTTGAAACCTTTCCTGGAGGATCCAACCTAGGCTGGTTATTCATAGTGTTACGTGATTACTCCTGTCTTTCTCAAGCTCTGCACTCAGCAGCAGAGCAGCTCAAGTGTCAGAAAGCCCTGATCATCAGGGAAAAATGGGATCTGCTCCTGCTCTGCTCCCGTGCTCTGTTCCCCCAGAGTTCCTGGGACACCGGTCTTTCTAAAGTAACACAACATCCTTGCACGGAGGGAGAGTTAATTTAGCCAACCTAGAGAAGGAGAAAGGGCACAACAATGAATTTATTTGATGGGGCAGCCTGATGACAGCAATGGTGGCGGGGAGCTTGGGTCTGTTCTGGCCCTTTTTGAGTCCTTATTTCCAGGCCAGCTTCCCCTTTACTGGTTTATACCACCCACCACACTGGGAGGGAATGCAGAAACAAGAGAAGTGGGTGGATTTAATCCTTTATTTCAAAGATGTTGCTGCTGGGTTTGCAGATGGTGGCAGCAGATGACAGAAACGAGCTCATTTTTCCTCTGATCATTTCTTTCATCCCTAATAATAATAAAAAAACCCCTCAAAACAGAATTCCTACTAGAAATGTGGAGTTTTTCCCCCCTCTGTGGTTTTTTTTTTTTTTTTTTTTTTTTTTTTGAGAGGTAGGTAACCAGGGAAAAAGAGAATAAATTCTTTCAATAATCTCAGGAGTATGGCCCATTTTAAATAACTCCTTTAGTTCCTCCTGCTGTAGGCTGGTGCTAGGCAGGACATGGAGGGATGGCTTTTCTCATCCTTGTCTGCAGCTTTCTCCTCTTGGTACCTGTATCTGAGCTTGAATTTGCCAGGGGCTCCTGTTCCTTTTTTCCATGGGGACAGAGAACGTGACAGGGATTCCCCAGCCAAGAGCAGGCTGGTTAATCCAGACAACATCCAGACAGGAAGGCAAAATGTGGCAGTGTGGACAGTTGGGCTGTGTTGGACACAAATGTGGTTTCCAGCCCTGAGCACAGACTGAGCTCCTGCTGCCAAGTGAACCATGCACTGTCCTGGAAAAATTCCTGATGTTTCAATCCAGTCCTGTTCTGCAGGACATACTTAGGGTTCAGAGAACGAACTTCAAGATCTGCTTCCATGAATTTCAGCATGCCATTTATTTACCTAAGTCCTGATTCAATAGTGAAAAGAAAAGGAAAACTAAGCCATAAGGTATTTTCTTGTCTTGTTGCTCTTTGAGCTCAGTTTGCTTTTGGATTCTGCACTCCTGAATTAGACAGCTGTACTGCCAGTAATATCCACTTTCTCTCATTTTTTCTTTTTTTTTTTGGAAGGATACAACAGGTGTGATTCCCAGAAGTAGCTCTCCTTGCATGATTCATACACTTCAGCAACACCTTGTTCTCCTGCACTCTCAGTTTTCCACTGTGTGTTCCTGGTGGGATGATTTGTGCTGATCTTAGCTCAACAGGCTTTACGGGTCCCTTGCTTACAGCTTAATAAGTGGGGTGTAATTATTAAAGGAAGAAACAAAACCATACCAAACCCATCAGGACATTTCTTAAAATAATACGAATTGCCCATTCAGCTGTTCACACACTGCAAAGTAGAACCCAGATCCCTTCTTGAGCTGAAATCCTTCTTGAAGCCTGGGTCCCATTGAGGATTTAGGACTGGATTCTCATTTATGCTGAGGTCTCTTGAGCCAACAAGTACAGGATGTAAATTATTTTTACTCTCACTTTCACATGAGAATTAGGCCTTTAGAGTCAACTTGAGTTACCTTGTGCTGGCTGCAGCACTCATACATGACCACCTGTTGTTCCTTGGTTGAGCTCAGCAGTATTTAGAGGTTTTTGGCAGGAATGCTTCCTTTTTCTGTGTGTTTTCATAGCCCTGGCCACTAGGTGCTACTGCAACACAGATGCAGTGATGGTGAAATGGAGCCGGCCAAAATCGTGGCCCTGGGATGAGCATGGAGCTCAGGATGTTTCTGTACCACTAGTGATGCCCATGCTGAGCTGCTGAGGGGATAAGGTGAGCCTTGGGAATGACAGAGGAGTATTGGGTGCTGTGGTGAGGCTCAAACAGCCTCTCCCGGGAACTGAACCCCAGAGGAAAGGGCTTGAGGAGGAACCCCACTTCCTGCAGCTCAGGATGGAATATGGGAGACCACTGACTGCACATGGGAATGATGCTTTTGGCCACCAGCCAAGGTGGAAGACCTAAATCTAAAGGTAAGTTGTGAAGTATTACTTCATTGAAAGAAGCATTGATTGAAAGGGACATCAAAGATCATCTCATTCTGGCAGGGACACCTTCCACTAGATCTGGTTGCTCCAAGCCCTGTCCAGCCTTGAACACTTTCAGGGATGGGGCACCCACAGCTTCTCTAGTGGGGAACTGAAACTGTGAGTCCACATCTCACTCCTCTCAAATGGTTCATTCACAGATCACCAAATCATAAAATTTAGGATGAGATGAAAGCTTGAGCCTTCTAGGGTGACATCCTTGGTGTAATAAAAAGCAGATTTCAGTGGTGAACCTGGTGAGGAGACCAGCTGATGGTGCATTGGCAAAAGAATCACTTCCAAAAAAGAGTCATCTCAACCTTGTATCAGGAGAGGAATTCTATCTATACTCCATGGTTATTTGTGCTCTATGCCTAAAACTGTTTGTGCCTGCCCACTTGTTTGGATCCACCTTGAAACCAGGATTCAAATAGGGAGCCAAAGTATATGTGCTAGATTTGCCCTGTATTCTCCTAATGCATTTTCTTTCTGCAATATATTTTGGGTTTTTTCCCCCCCTGGAAGAAAAAGAATCTTTAATAAAATGGAATTTGTAATTAGAGCAACAAAAGAAAACTTGTTCTTTTAAAACTCAAAAGTGAAAAATCTGGTTTTAGGAAAACTGGGTTTCTTTGGCTGGCTTCATTTGATATCTTCAATCCTCAGCATGATGCTGTCTTTCATAAGACTTAATTTGTGTAATAAAAACCAGCAATAAAGGCAGCAAATGTTCCCTTTGCCCTGTTGCTAACTTTGATTCATCTGGGCTGACTTCAGCACCTCCAAGGAGGCAGCAGAGGGACAGTTTGTACAACTCAGCCTTAGAACAAACATGTTAAATGGACACAGAGACTCCTTGTTCTCATGGGCTCTAGTCTGTCCCCCTGAGCTCTTTTCTTGCTGCAGCACAGCCCAGGGACCCGCAGGTCTCAGGGGTCTCTGTCCCAGCTCAGCCCTGCTTCACACCATGGCATTCTGGGCTCTGGACACTGAGATCTTTGTGTGATTTTTTATTTGAGGGTGGATGGGCCATCTGCCAAGAAGGTTGGGCAGAGCTCTGTGCATTTGGTAGTTCTGAATAATTCTGCTGCTGTCTTCTGCAAAAGAAGTGGGAATGCAGAGATTTTTGTTGGTATCCTCTAACGCTCTGGTAGTTTTACTCTCGGCTTCTAGGAAAACAACAAACAATCTTTATCTATTGGGCTTGTAAATGTTGATTATTCTTGACATGGTCTACTGTTCTATGCTGCTTTAATTACTCCCCTGCCTTGTATCCAGTTGGAGCTGGAATTCAGAGCTGATGTAGTTTTTCATGCATGTAATGCAACTTAAAGGAAAGCATTTCACTAGAGAGCTTTGACATTGTTTGGTCCTTGTTGTACTGCTAAACTTTGCCTTTCTTTAGTTGAATGCAGGATACAGGCTAGAGCAGACCTTTGTGAACAATATTTTTGTACTTATTATTTTTCAGCTGCCTGAGAAGCTTGGCCATTCCGTGTTGAGCCCTTGCAGAACTGGGAGCATCCTTGCTCTGTCTGGTGCCCTCCTCCAACACAAAATTCCACAAAAAATGACATGAGCAGCCAGAGGCCATTGCAGATCTGTGCAAGGTGATCTGTCCTGTGCTGCCAGGGGGTTTGAGAGCCAAATGCAGAAATCAGCTCACACCTTTTCCAAAAAAAGCTGTGCTGGGTGCTGAATGCAGGTCGTGCTGGCCCATGAGGTCATGGCTGGCACTTAGCTGCCCTTCTGGTGAGGTTGCTACTACTTGATTTGATCTGTTTTAAAGCAAAAGGAGCATTTCCCCCCTCTTTAAGCTGTCTGTCAAGGACTTGTAGATTTTCCAGTTCACTGGATGACCTTTGGTGCTGGTAATCACTCCAGGACAGAAATCACTATCTTTTCAGGCATATATCCAAAGTTTCTGCTCAGCAGCATATGTTCAAGTGAGAGTTTGCTAAGGAACGAACTCTCCATCCAAGCAATAAATTCCTGAGGTGCTGCTGTGTTTGCTTCAGTCAAATGCTGAACCTCAAACCTCATCCTAACCTGCTCTTTAAAACAGCTCTCCAAACCTGGCATTTTCATACTGGTTAGAAAGGAGTATTAAGAGTGCTTGAAGAAACAAGTCCTTGGAAATTCTTTTAATGGAGGTTGAGGGAGGAGAGAAGTTTGGCAATGCAAGATAAGCAGTGATATTACAAAATTGTAAAGCTGTCTCCTACTGAAACCATGCTAAATGTTTTGGAATACACTGAGAAAAGAAATGTGCATCATCAGCAGTAATGAGCCTTAGAGAGAGTTTGGCCAACACCAAAAATTTTAGATTTGGATTGGGACTAATTTACCTTCCAATTTTGCATGTTTTCCCTGTACTCAAATTGTGCTGTTTTGAAGGCACTAAAACAGACCATTTAGTTCCTATTGCAGCTGTAAAACCTTGCCTGGACACTTCCCCACATTAGGTACAGCTAAGTGCCCTGTTAGTTGTCCAGTGTCACCTTTCAACCACACAGAGTGATTCTGTTGTAAATAATAATATCAGGATATAATTCATCAGAGTGCCACATTGCTGTTGTTGCTTGAATACTACTTTGGGTGGAAGCATCTCAGAAGAACCATTCAACTGAGGCTCTTTCAGGCTTGGACACTTAAAAACCATCAAGGTTTAAAATACTTTGTCAGACTGTTTGGTATATTGCAGGAGACTGGCTGGTGAGTGTGTTTGTCACTATCTTCTCCAACATAGGATGTGACATGAATCTAGTCATGCCAAACCTTACAAGATATTTCTCTCCAACTCAAGTGATGGATTGTGCTTTCAGGATCTGGCTGCAAGGCTTAGTGTAGTGACAACATGTCATTTTTCATGGTCATAAAGTGGTTACAATAGATCTGAAGTGTTGTGAACCACAAATAGTTAGGAACAAAATTTATCTGCTGCTCAAAGTTCCATGCAGATTGCTACATCTTTCCTTTAAACAATTGTTATTGTGCTTTTGTGCAAACATTTGCTTATGAGCTGAGCCTGGAGGTTGCAAGTTCAGAGCTTTCCCTGCACAAGAAAATGGTCTTGATTTATGGTTGACATTGGGTCCTCCAAACCTTTGGGATTGTAGATCTCCAACAGCTCTTTCTTTACATGATCCCATTCTTTCCATCTCCTTATCTTTACTCTGTGTCAGAGCACCCTATTTTGCTTCTGTAGTGGTCATGTACCCTTTGAGGCTCTTGCTGTGGGCCAAACCAGCCCCTCACATCCACCTTGTCCACAGTCCAGGCTTTCTGTCATGAAGGTGGCACAACCATCACAGGCACCTCATCAGGAGATGCCAAACCTGAGCAAATACATCCATCAGAATTGCATTTATTGCCATGACAGGCAGGAACTGAACATAGACCTCTTTAAAGAATATTTACTGAGAGAACTATTAAAAATATATTTATCTACAGACAAAAAAAAAAAAAGTCTTATTGAAACAGTGATTTTATTTCTATAGAATATGCCAGAGCTGCCCACCTGCAACCCCACTGCTTCCAGAGGCAACCAGGGTCCAGGAGCACCCAGGAGCATCTCTGAGTTTGCAAACTTCTCCCAAAGGTAATAAAACTCCCTGGAACCACAAGAACTGCGAGTTGCAGAGAGGTGATTGCCTCTGTAGGATGGTCCAGAATGAGTGAGTGTCACTTGCATTTTTAATACATTTGGATATTCCTTAATCCTTGCTGATAAAGGAAGGCTGAATGTATTCTGAAGGTGCATGCGGGATTGTGCTGCAAACCAGCCTCTGCAAAAGTTTGTGCTTGTATTTGGCCTTTGATGTTTATCAGTAGAACTAAAAACATCAACACCTACAGTCTCTTTTCGTATCCCCTGCTTTGAGGTAGGGCTGCCTCAGCTTTGGTCACAATGCTCTTTTTTGTTCCCCTTGCTTCTTTCTTTTCTTCTTTGCTTTGACACCTCAATTCTTGCCTGGTAATTTGTTATATTTCTGGCACTGGATAGCTGTCAGGGCCAATGCATTTTAAAAGCTTCTGGAGCAGGACATAGGAAAAGAGCCAAAACTGGAGAAAAGCTTGGAAGACACTCAGCAAAACACACAGGTGCAGCCATGGGCGAGAGCTGGTCCACAGGAATAGGAGTCAGCTTTCATCCTGAAGGCCAATGATGCATCTGCACTCACTGCCTGTGCTGCTGAGTAATTCTATTTTCAGGCTGGGAAGGCTAGGATTACAGTAATTTCACAACTGTAAGGTGCACCGGACTATAAGGCGCATTTTTTTTTTCAACGAGGATCTGCGCGCAACAAAGTAAAGAGTTAGTAAATGGAATCGTGCGATCACGGGGTTTACTGGCAGGTGCTCAATTTGCAAACATTTTTCATAGATCAGTGTAGCCTTTAAACGCAGCCCCAGGCGCCCTCCCCATGCCGTGGGCCCCAGCACTCCTGTCCCCGGCACCGGGAGCCGCGGCTCAACTTGGCTCGGCTTGCGGCAGCCCCGCCCTCTGCAGCTCAGCTTGCACTTCAGGTTGGCAAATTTCTGAACTTGGTCCATATATAAGGTGCACCGGATTATAAGGTGCACTTCTGGGTTTCGATCAAAATTTTAGTCAAAAGGGTGCACCTTATAGTCATGAAATTACTGTAGTTGTCCTGCAGGAGTTGTGCTGGGCAGTGACTGCAGTCTGCTCCCCTCCACCTCCCAACTTAAAATGGTTGGACTTGGTGATCTCAGAGCTCCCTTCTAACCTAAATGATCCTACAGTTCTGAATGTTGATGGGATAGTCAACAAGCTGTGCAGGTTGATTAGGAAATTGCTTTCCCTTCCTCAGATCTCTGAAATATGGAAATATATGATGTTAAAAACCTCATTCATCATGACTTAGTTTTCTTGGGTGGTCTGCTCTTCCCCTGAGATCCTTAGGGATTGTCCCACACAAGTTGCCTGGCCTTCTTGTTATGACAGCACTCAAACATGGTCACTCATTGCTTCATTGCCCAGTGTGGAAACATCTCTTTGCAGAAAGGGCTAAGGATGTTCCATGTTTAGCATAATTAGGTATACACTGGCAGTGTTAAAATTCATTCAATCCTCCTGATCCAGTGAGGACAGCTCTGAAGTGATCTCATGGAAAACTCTGAGGAGTTCATATGTGATTTCACACAGGCTTGTCCCCATCATAGATGCCTTAAATCCATCCAGCTTGTGCCTTTTAGGAGTCCTCAACAGATGAGTGAACCTGGTGCTTATGCAAAAGAAAGATTTGTTTGTTTTACCCCCACATTTCAGAGATTTGCATCATGCTTCACATAATTTTGATGATTTCTCGTTCCCCATCCCAAGCTGCTTTCCAAGCATTCTGTGTAGCTCAACATTGCTCATCTGGGACAAGGAAAGAAACCTGAGCAAAGCTTTTACAGGCCAGGACAGAGTGATGAAAAACTGTAATGTGGCAGTATTGTATCAGCTCAGTTTGAAATGATTCAAAGTTGTTTCTCTCCTTGGGAACTCACAGAGGGCTTGGGCAGACCACCAACTCTAATGGCAGATCCTAAATATCAGCTGGAGGCCTCTGGATGCTGGCAGCTAAATTTATGGACTTATACCTGAATCCCAAAGTGGTGGCTTGTCCATTCAAAGTGGCAAGAGCAAAAAGTCCCTCCATAAGTGCTGTGCATGGGGTTTATGTAAAAGCTCCTTGAAAACCACTGGCAAGTGGCCTTTGCGTCAGGGCCATTGTAAAAAATGAAGTCTGAGACCAGATCAAAAATTTGTTTTGAATCTTTTCTGCTCTTTTAAAGCCAAATTCTGCAATATCCTAAACCATTTGCATTGTTCCAACCCACATGACTGAGGAAAGTGAAGGCATTGCAGAGAGAATGCATTTTAGGAGCTGAATGTTCTTATTCTGCATCCAACAAACAGAAAATATATTCCCTCTGTATTTTCATTGCTAAGAGAGATTTTCCCAATCATGGTGTGTTTATCTTTCAAACTGTAAATATCCCAGGTTTTACTCAAAAGTAAAACTGAGCTGTGCAGCCTCTTTGGTGGAAATGTGAACACCCCTGCTCGCCCCTTTCAACTGTGGCACCATATAAATGACCTGCCCACCCCCTTGGCACATGAAAAGTTTGCTCGGCCTGCACACACAGCCAGCTGGTTTGGACTCCAACAGCAGTCTGTGGGGTAACAAGGCAAAGCCTCCAAAATCAAAGATTCTTGAGCATTGTGCAGCCACCTGAAAGGAGCAGTTGTATTCAGCCTGCCTGAAAAAGCCCAGGGTGTAGAAGCAGTAGGGTGAATTACTCCTTATTGTGGGCAGAAGTCATGAGCTTTCATTTTTCCTTTGGTAGGGAAGGCAGCAACTGCAGCAGCCTTTCTTCTACTTGTGACAAGAAGTGAAACACACATGTGATGGGGAAACAAATTAATTGTGAGGGTCCTAATTAAAATCACTGGGAGAGGTATTGCATTACAGTGCAAAGAAACAGATGAATATGACCTTTCTGTGAACTTCTCAACCCTACTAGGAGCATAAATTTGAAGTCTCCTAGCGGAAAAGCGTTCTGGCACTGAACTGGTGTCTACAATCAGGATTTTGTCTGCAGGTATCAATGCACAAAATCTCTGCCTCGTGGAGCTCTGAGTCCCCTGAGGCTCCTTATGTTTTGCCTTGGTTTGTTATAGTCCATGTCAGAGGGTTTCAGTGGGCTGGCCCTCTCCTCCCAGCCTCCAGCATTTCCTTAGTACACAAGAAAAGTCTCTGCGAGGAGGTGCTGAGAAAGGCCACGGTAACCGGAGCAGAACGGAAAGCTGTGTCCTGCAGAAACGTTTGCTGGAGATATATAACTTTTGTCTGCTACCAATTGTCACAAACAGTTAAGGCAAGCAATTTATGGCTGTGTGGCTCACATTTACCCTGCTAGATTTCCATCTCTGACTCCTACCTGGCACATTGCACTGATTCCTCCTGATTTTCATCAGGGCAAGATGAGCCTTATGAGACAGATACACTCCTTTTCTTTAAAGGACTGGGATTTTTGTTGGGGTGTTTTTTTGTTTTTTTTTTGGCTTCTTCATCATTAAGCAAATGCTTTTTTTTGCTGAGTGACAGCTGTTTCTGCTCAGAAACGGGACACAAAGTTTGGCTTTGTTTTAATCCTGGGATGTTTATCACTGCACTTTGAAGAGTACACCCTTCATTTTCCCCTTCTCTATCTCTCCAAAGCTTTGGGGTTGAGAAGAAGCAGGAAAAGGAAGGGTTTTCAAAGGGATGTTTCGCTGTTAAAAGTTCAGCTTTGCTCTCACATGTGATTTTCCTGGTTGGCAGCTTTATGGCTAAAACCCCTGTCTAAAAACTGGTGCACACTGGTGATATCATGAACACGCCACATGGTGTCTGATGGCTTTCAGTGACAGCAGATTTATAGCATTTTCCCTCATAAAAACCCTCTCCTCTGCCAAAAGAGGTCCAGCTGGAGTTATGAAATCACTGAATGGACCCTGCTACAGTGAGGAAGTTTGGCCTTTCCAGTCCCCTCCATCTGTTGTGTGCAGTGCACACCATAGCCTGCTACCCTGGGAATCACACAGCATCCCAGGGTACCCTTGGGAAGGTTCCTTATTCCTGTGGGGACATGGGAGCTGAGAGCATTTGGGGTTTGTGTGTGCTGCTGTGCAATTAATAGGAACTTATCTTATTCCATTGTTTAATAAAAGTCAGCGCTTCAGATATTCCCCCCTCCCCAACTGCTAGATGTTTCACCCCTGAAATCTGAGTGTCTCCAGACAGACCTAATCCCTTCCTGAGTGCTTGGGAAGTGGTTAGTGGGGCCTGGATGTCACCCCAAAGAGATCTTAGTTAATATTCTTTCACTAGGAAATGTGTTCTGGATCTGCTGCGACTCTCTGACCACTAATGGCTTTCGTGTTGCTCACTGTGAAATTCGTAGGCAATTAGGGGAATGGAGAGAGATCTGATAGCTAATTGCTGCAAAAATCATCCTCTGAGTGGTTGAAAAACCAGAATTCCTCAGCTGAAGTCCACAAAAGTCTTCAGGCAAATTGAAGAGGTCTCCCTTCCCGTGGGGTGAGGATTTGGGGGTTCTGGAGCAGTGTGGGGGCTTTGGAGGAACTGGGCTGGAAGCAGCAGAGGCAGCACAAATTTCCCATCACTGCAGAGACCCTGGCCACGGGGCATTTGCAGTTTTTTGGAGTTTTACTCTCAGCTGTATTGCCTTTGGGGAGCAGCTGTGCCATGAACAGAGTGTAAGGGACAGATTTGCACAGGATTAGAGATAAACTTCATATCCAGCTGTCTTGGAATTCCCATTCTTTGTACCAGTTTAAGACTAGAAAACTTCCTATCCAGCTCCTTTCTTGCTTTAGTTTTTTGGATTAGGAGGACAGTATGGTTTGAAAGGCATCACTGAAAAGAGATAGATATATATATATATTAATCTTCATATATATATATATATGCAAACACATGGTATATACATTTTATATACATATACACACACGTTATATACATTAAAGAAAAAATAATTGTAATTTGTAGCTGACATCCTGGCTGGAGTCAAGGGAGTGAAAAGAAAAATGGAAAAGAAAATGAAAAAAGAAGAGTGAAGAAATAAATGTCTCTGAGAATATGGATGAGAAACCCAGGGAAATTGCTATGTGTCTCATGAAAATAAGACATAAAAATCAGGGTGTGAGGATGAGGGAGTCAGCATTTTTCCTTATGATTTTAGCAGCACATTGGACTAATTGAATGAGAGGACTGTCCTAGTTGGCTTCACTTCTGCTCAAACACATCACACCTGGCTCTGCTGCTTGTCATCTGTGTAAAGTGAGAGTTCAGGGACTAGATTTGGGAAAAAAAGGGATTAAAAAGCAGGCTGGCATTGGGTTTTGATGGCAGCGACCTGGCACAGAGCTGGGCTCTTGCACTGAGCTCCTCCAGAGGGAGGGCACCAGGGGCTGTGTCAGGTTCAGGTTTATTTATTTATGCACCACGTTTAATTCTTTATTTACTCTGCATGCGAGTGTGGATTTAATGCTTGGCTCCAGGCAGCCCCGTGTTTATCCACAGGGCTGCAAAGGCTCAGGCTGACAATAGGTTTTAGCCCCAAGTGACAAGGTCTTTAGGTCTGCTGCCGCAGCCTGTCTGCTCACTGGGACACTGAGGAGCTGTGGATGACAGGATATTTACTCCCAGGAGCAACACTGAGGTCCCTGAGTCCCTCCCAGGGGCCAGGACCATTCTCTGGTCAGTTGTGGCTCCCAAAGCACGAGGTGCAGAGGCTGAGATGCTGCAGGGAGTGGCTCTGAGCTGCTCTTTGTCAGCAGAAGGGAGTTGGCCATGTGGGATGGAATTAATGGGACATCTGCACATCGCTCTCTTCACTGGCCTCTGCTTCAAGCTCCTTCTATTCTCAGCGACAAAACGGCCCCTGAGGGGCAGATGCCACCAAGTGCAGTAAGGGAATACCCCTGTGGATGCTCTGGCTCCTGCTCTGCACCGGACAAAAAAGGCAGGAAACCAAAATACCCTGTACCAGTGCCATGTCCATGCCCTTGGCCCCATTCTCACACCACACAGAGCACAGAAGCCACGGGGAGCCAGTGTGACACCATTGTTCATTGTTAGCAGCTTCAGATCTGAAGCAGTGAGTGGGGAGCCAACATCCCACTCCAGCTTGCAGAAACCATCCAGTTCCCTCTTTGTTTGTGGGCAAACAGGGGAGATGACAAAGGGCGCTGCTGAAATCCAACAGTGTGGCAAGATCTGCGTGTAATAGTTGCAGAGCCAGTTGAAAAGGAGAAAAATAGGGTTTTATGAAGAAAAACTGCAGATCTTCGTGCTGCTGCTGTTTCCCAGAGTGGTACCATGGTTGAAGGTGTGCCCTGGAGGGGTTCTCATGGCTGCCCAGTATATTGCAGAAGTCAGAGAGACGCTGTTAAGATGTCGAAGGAAAAGGAAAAAGAGAACCCCACAGACAAACAGCCTGTCAGTGCATTCAGTGGTGAAAGGAAGGTGGGCCATGGGTGAGAGAAGAGCAGCCATCCATTAAGGAAATGAGGAAAAAGCTTGTAACACTTCAATTTTCCAAAACGCAAAGCTTATGTAAACCCTAGTTTGGTTTTGGTATAAAATCCTTCTCTGTGAAAGAAAAGATCTAATGATTGGAAATTATGCTTTTGGATTGAATCTTTTAGTTTTGGGAAAGTCACTTTTTCAGTAACAAAACCTTTCACATAAAATCTTCCAAAAGGCTAGAGGTGTTTGTGTGCAGTGCTGTATCTAATGAAGGTGATTCTCAGATCAGACAGATGTCCCTGCATGATTTCACCTGCTCCGAGGACAGTGTGATGCTTCCTTTCCTTACAAACCCAATCCCATGAAAGGCTGGCATGTTTTGCCTGTGTTGGCCACCAAATCCAAGCCCTTTCACACTGAGGAGGTGGCCAGCAGGGGACGGCAGCTGAAAAATGGTACTTCTGCTCATATGGTACTGAGGCCTTGGGTTTTAGCTTTTATAGATTTTTCAGAATTCTGCTGCTTAGTGTAACTCTGAAACTTCATATTAGGTGTTATCTCAGGGGAGATGGATGGAACAATTTCTTTCTAGCTAGAGAATCAAGGACAACCACTACCCAAAAAGCAGAAACAACAGTGAGGGAAGGGGGGAAAGCCAGGTGAGACTTCATTGCCTGAAGCTGTGGCTGGACAATTCAACCCAATGTGTAGATGAACCAAAACTTACAAAAGTGTAAAACTCATGACCAGGATCCATCTTGAATTTGATTTAGGTGTAGCCCAGGCCAGGACTCTTGCACTGCCCAAAGTTCATCCTTTCAATAAATACCTATTTTATTCCTTCTGCTCTGCCTAGTCTCTGTTGCAGGTCAGCCTTTCCAGGCAACAGTACCGCATCATTCCATGTGAGCAGCCAGGAACTCCAGATGTGGCAGGGAGCTGCACTTTCTGGAGGACACAAGGAGCACATGGCTGTGCCCATCCCTGCTCCACAGACCTTGGATAGACCTTGGATATCACATTTCCAGCTGCAGGACTGATGAACAGGACACAAACATTACCTGTGGGGGTGAAGCCCTCCACCAAGGCATGCAGAAAAATCTCTTTTCTTTCATTTCACTGCATGCCTGTCCCTTCTCATCCCTCTGATCCAGATGCTCCTTTTCATGCTGCTGTGAGAGGTTAATATTGCTGACAGAAATCAATAATCTGAGATGTGGAGCTCATTTCTTGGCAAATCAGTGCAGAGGAAGTAAACAGTGCCTGTTTGTTTTGACTTTCTTCCCTCGTTAAATCTGGTTTATTTTACTAGATGGTCTTTTGATTTCATTAATTAAAATATGGCTGAATGGGGAATGAGAATGAAGACAAAGGACTTAGGATTGATATATACAAAAAAGGGAGGAATATCCTTTGGATTCCTGTTGCCACTAAGGAAGTTGTAAGAGGTAATGCAGATCTTCATCTCTTGGCTCTGTAACTGAAGGGAGGAGAGGATGGTAATTTTAGCTCTCCATGGTGCTTTGCTAGAATTCGGGGTTGAGATTCAAGGTCTTTGAAAAAGCTGGGTTAATGAATGATAAATAAAACATGGTGAAGATAAGATATAGCAAAAGAAAGCAGACTAAAGCAAAAATATATATTCCAAATCAATTGTTACAAAAGCATCCACTGAGTTTTAGTGCATCCCATTTTTTAGCAAAACACTTGGGAATAGGTTTTTTTGTCTATTCATATTTCAGCAAATATTAATAAGCTGTTGTACTATCAGTGTGTGAATTCTTTTCAAATTTGTTCCTTAATGCTTTCACCAAAATGTCTCCTCTATGCTTTTGCACTGTCAAGACAACTCACCCACCTCATGCCCCACTTGCTTTGCTGCAATGAGATCAAGTAGCTGTGACACTTGCAGCTGGAATAGTAAGTGTATTAAAAATTACAGCTTGAGAAAGACAAATTCTACTTCAAAATAAAGTCTTGGACCTCAAAACGATGGATGGTGGCCATTGGAAAGAATGTAAAAGTCAAGATACAATATTCCATAATTTTGAAAAATGAAACACTTGGGAAGTGTTGAAGTATTTATTCAGAACTTTGCATAGGAATTATTTTAACTTTCGTTGATTTGTTTAGTCTCGAAATTCACATTTATTTTAAAACAGGTGCTAAATAACTGTCTTTATAGGTTTCCTTTTGGGCTGAAAAACATATGTCATTCAATGTAAATCTACACCTTTTTGAGGCAGTCAAATGCATTCCGTTGACTCAGGTTTATTGCTGGGCAAAAGAAAAAAAATCTCCATTTTGGTTTGACTAGAATCAAATATTGTTTCAGATTATTTCTTGTGTTGCTGCTGACAGGAAAACCAACTGGCTCACCCTGGGCTGACACCCAAGATTGAAGGAATAATTAAGCCCTTTGGAGTAATTGGATTATGAGGGAACTAGGCTGGTGGCTGCCAGGCTTCCCACCAGAGCATCTGCAAGGGCAGCCCAGCAAGGGCACAGCAGAGATAACCAGAGATATCCCCAGGCAGTGTGGCTAGGAGACTAAATCCGTTTCTTCTGCCTTCAGCATTGGAAACATTTGATTTTCTGCCTGTATTCTCTGATTTGCACCATCCATAGGAAAGTTTTATTGTTGCTCCAGGAAGGAAATTGTTTCCTGCCCTCCCCAAAATACTAATTCTGCTTTTTACTGGTGTCTTAGGTTGCAATACAGGATGTGACCAAAATTCTCTCTATTCTATCACCACCTGTTGAAACCAGATGGGGCAGTGATCCTTATCTCTGTGGAAGATGTCCTCTGCTAATGGGCCAGCTGTTAAAACCAGGTGGGGCAGTGTTCTTCATCATTTCACAAGCCATCCTTCCTCCAGAGAGATATCTCCTGTTGATGGGCCATTGAGTCCCATGCATGACTGATAAAATTAAATCATCCCATTGGGAGATGCTCCAGCCAGGGGGAGGAGCCAAGCCTTTCCTACCTAGATAAAATCTGAGATTTGGAACCCCAGAGCAGCCTTTTTTCACTGTATTCCAGATGAAAACCAGACCTTTGCTCATCATTACTGCACTTTGGAGGGAAACTGCACCCTTCTACAGGAGCACTGCTTCAACTGAATCACATCTGTCACTGCAGGTGGGTGCAGCCACCATTTAATGGGACTGCTGCCAACACCCTGACTGACTAACCGGGGGTCAGGTTGTACTCTAACTCTGTCAGTGTTTTGGGGTTGTTTTCTGAAATACTGTATTTCTATTTTATTTTTTCCTAGTAAAGAACTGTTATTCCTATTCCCAAATCTTTACCTGAGAGCCCCTTAATTTCAAAATTATAATAATTTGGAGGGAGGGGGTTTTCATTTTCCATTTCAAAAGAGACTCCTGCCATTCTTAGCAGACACCCATCTCTTAAACCAAGACAACTGGCTTTCCTTCAGTGCTGCTCTGAGCAGGAGTGGACTTCAGCACGGCTTGCTTGAACTTGAGGAGAAACGTTGTCAGGGGCTGATGAGCACCATGCAGCTCACAACAGCCAGCTCTCTGTCCATTTCCATGACAAGAAATGGTTTTTATGACCTCCAGTCACTTGGGAGCCAGCTGAATGCGCAAATCTCATTTTTTTTCTCCCCCCTACATGTTGAGATTG
Source organism: Sialia sialis (assembly GCA_009812075.1). Classification (NCBI taxonomy): domain Eukaryota; kingdom Metazoa; phylum Chordata; class Aves; order Passeriformes; family Turdidae; genus Sialia; species Sialia sialis. The sequence continues at coordinate 10,444,802 of VRYO01002482.1, read as the reverse complement.
CTAGGCAAGCAGGCAGACTTTTGGAGTGTTTTTCCAGCTCCAGGTTTTCTACTGGGTGCCATTAAGTGGCAGGTAAAATGTGGTGGTGGCTAGGCGATGCACAGCATGATGTTTTGTTTGCTACCTCACTGTGATAATTTATGCTTTGCTGGGATGTTCCGTGAAACTGAAGGCCGTAAACATGTGTTATAAATTGCTTGAAAATGAGAGGAAACTTAACTTTCCTTATAAAAAGACTAAAGGCTGTAATTTATTACTGTAAACAAGAACGAGAGGACAAAAAAAAAATCAATTAAAAAAGAAAATGTCAAGCTCTTTTTACTCAGAATTTGAAAGGACCTGAAGTCAATTGTTTCCTCCCGTGGAAGGTCTGGTTTCTATCAGCCAGGCAGAAGGGCTTTTGTTTCTAGCAGTCAAATCAACAGGCCAGTAAGAGTAGCTTTGAACTGCAATTTGTCTTTACGTATTTTGAAAATGTTCTTTCGACGTGTTTACACGTTGGCTGGGGCACTTCTGCTGCAGTCAGCTCTTTCTGGGACGATTAATCAAATGATCAAGTCTCTGATTAATCAAAGTCCCTCCTGACAACTCCTTTCTTTCAATCACCTGCTGAGTCTCTACTAAAACCCAAACAAGCAAATGATTAAACTCTTTTTTTTTTTTTTTTTTTTAATGGGGAAGAATGAAAGAAAGAAATTAAAAAGAAGGCGGCGTGTCTTGCAGATTTGGCACTTTTCGAGGTACATACCTCGAGGAGAGAGAGATCTTGGACTGCATTTGTGATGCAAACTGGAACCTTTGGCTACCAAATGCAGGATGTGGTGTATCCTGTTCAAAGAGGCACATATTTTGCATGTTTTTGTTGGCTCCTCTCAATCAAAGCATGCTGTGATTCAGCTACACTAAAAATTAACAATCTATGTTATAGCCATGTATTACATTACGTCCTCCCCCCATTTTTTTTTTTTTTGGAAAAAATCTTTTCCAGAAAGACATCTCCTAAAGAGAAGGGAAGGTAGGTAACAAAAACCTTGCAAATGTTTTCATAATAATTATTTGACTACAATCAAATCATGCCACTTTAAAAGATCAGCTGAGCTATCTGTAAATATTTTCTCATCTCTGCACAGCAGTACAAACTCCTAATAAAATGCATCTGTTTCCATTTCTGGAGTAAATTTGAGGTGGATTTTTATGTCAATGGCTCTTCAGTGTTGCTGCAAATAGCAAAGAAGAGGAGAAAGAGTTAAAATAGGAGATGCTGGCCCACAGCAACTTGGTATTTGTGTGAAACTGGTTTTAGGGATTTTCTTAAGGAGAGAAAACGGATTGCATTGGATGAGTTGATTGAGTAGTGCTGTTAAAAATCAAAGCCTGGAATCTGAGTGATGGGCAATGTCATCTGAGTCTACTGGCAGCTTAATCAAGGCTCGGAGAACTGTCTTCTTTTAGTCTTCTAGAATTTTAGACTCTTTATTAGCAGCCATTCTTCACATCTACCCTTCAGAGGTGTTTTATAAACCAATGAGGTGCTACAGAGGTGACATCTAAATACAATTCTATTTCTTTACAGAGAAAACCAAATTGAGCTACCAGGGAACTAAATAACTCAACTATGTCCAAGATCCAAGGATGGAGAGATTCCTCAGTTCTGCCCAGACTAGTCACATCCCCAGACTGCTCCTCTGAGCAGGGAATCATCTTGGTCCCTTCAAGCCAATCCCACCTGCTTCTGAAAATTGGATTAGAGGGTTGCCCTGCTGTGAGTACCCATAAAACACCTCTGGGTTAACTGGCAGACTAGGAACACAACATTTTTTGCATTCTCTGTTTCAGCATCGCTGGTAAATCTCCAGATTTCCTGCTATTCTATATTCCTGATGTACAAATCGTTGCCACACACTGCCCACAGTTTTGTTTCCCCTGCCACACCTATTTCTAACTCACAAATTAGTCTTGTTACATGCTGATGAGCCAAATAGTTTTTTCCCTTTCCCCAGGGTGGCAATTAAAATCCAAGATTGCCTTTATTAGCTGAAGTGGCCTTAGGAAAAGATCTTGTCCAACACGTCTAATGACATCTCCTTAGCATTTCATTTTCAGCATTTCCAAAGAAACTCTGTTTTATTTCAGGCAGAATTTATTTATTTAAGATAACCCTGTTTGTAGGCTTCATAAAAAATCAGCACTGTGTTCATTCTTCCAGTTACAAACCCCTCCTCAAAAACAACCCCAAGCAAACAATTTTTTCTCCCTGCTTGTATTTATTTTGTTCTGTTTTCAATAACCTGTGCCCAGCATGCATGTTGGGTATTTATCACCCTAGAGAGGACTGGACATGAAAAACCCAACACAGCAGCGTGAAAAAAAAAAAAAGAAAAAGAAAAAAGAAGCCAAAATATAATGTAAATCTTAGACAAGTTATGTTCTGAGGAGTGAAATGACATAAAGGATAGGTTTTACTGTGAAAGAAGCAATTGCATGTTAAGTTGTGGATACCGAAGTACAATAATGTCTTAAAAATAACATATCTTCTGAACTTCATCATGGAGAAGACTCTGATGGTTGACAGATTCATGACAATAATTAAAATTGTCTTGTAGGTGAATGTTTCTGGTTGTACACTTAAACCTTAATTTTAGCAGGAGATGAGATCTCTGTCAGCTGCACTGAAGTCAGAAAAAAACATGGAGAGATAAAGACATATAAACTAATGCCACTAACAACCTGCCACATTTAAAATAATGAGCAGCCCGTTCTCATTCTGTAAAGTTTAAATATTTAAACAAATGGGGAAAATTCATCTTATTCTTGGCACAGGTCTTATCCATTTTATTACTCAGTATCTCCAAATATGCTGAGATGCCAAGTAATTTCCAGTTTTTATCAAATTTTAACTTTGGAGCATGACTCTGGGATATTATGTTCAGAAGTGCATGGAGCTTTTGAAGCTGAATTTCCTTGGATTTAATATATCCCTTTCAGAACTTTTCCTTTAGATGGAAATTCATTCTGAGCCAGTAATATTATATGTTATTTCTAAAACTCTGAAGTTTATAAAGCACATAATGAAATTTAAGTCTTTAGCCCAGGTGGAATCATGAATTACCACTGAGTTCTCTGCAAACAGCAGGGCTAGTTGATTTTTTTGTGCCTTTGCATAATTTTGGATAAACCATGGAGTGTGGCATGAAACAGCTGCAGAGCCAGGACAGTCACTGGAGCAGTCACCCCTTTCCTGGGAGTGTTCTGCTCCAATCCTTCCTTGGCAGGGGGAAGATGCTTGTGCTGGAAGTGTGGGAGAAAACTGACCGTGACCTGGAGATATTTCCTCAGAACTTTCATGGGTCATGTCTGTCTGTACACGAACAAAGGATTCCTTTTGATGTGGTTATTATCTGGACTATAGCAATGGCACAACATTAATCACAAGGGGAGAGAGGGGGGATTTTTTTAAAGCATTAAGATCACCATTCTTTAGTTATGAATTTTGCCATCTCAAATCCTCAGGCTAGTTCCGTACTCATCCAAATATATCTGATTCCATGTTACCAAATAGCTGAAATAAACTCAACATGCTGAAACAGTCACTCCTGTTGTTATTCCTGATGCAGAACAATATCAGTTTTCCTTTAGTTTCTCTTGCAATGTATTTATTCTGCAGGGTATTTTAATCACCAGCTCAATACTTGATAAAGATGTTGAACATAAGAACATAAATTGAGCTAACTCCATCCTGGGTGATAAGGACAATGAGAGAAAAAACTGTCACAGTGGGAAGAATTAATCTGATACTACTGTCTTGTTTTGCCTGTGTTATATCAAAGAAGCAGCGCTGGGTAACATCATCTGAACATCCAGGAATTAGAGCAGATGCATGATCACAGCCTGTTCCTGTCCACATGGACTTTTCTGGTTGTTGGAACAGGTGAGGGAGCCACTGGAGCACAGGCATTGCCACTGGGCAGTCCTCAGTAGCTCCATCACCTCTTAAATGTGTTTTCTCAGCACTGCTCCTCTGTATTTCAGGTGGGTCTTGCTTGCCAGAAGGAAAATTCTGTTTATGTAGCATGTTATGGAGGTGACACGCTCTTTGCCCCTGTTAGGAGAAGTTTGCTTTTCCCCCTGAATCTAAACCAAAAGTCACACCCGGTGACAGAATACAAATGCTTATTTTATTTGGGAAAACACATGGCAGGAGTCAGTCACTTTCCCAGGCCAGTTGCAGGTAGAACTGGGATCCAAATTGGCACAGCAGGGAAGCAAGCAGGAATTTCAGCCAAACTGTGACTAATGGATGCTGTGCCATGGGACATCTCAGCTGCTGAGCCCCAGACTGTGTTTTGATCAAGGAGATGAATTTGAGCAGAGCAAGGACTCAGGTGTGACTGCTCAGGAGCAAAAACCTTTTCAATAGTCAGCACTTTCTGGCTTATCTGACAGGCAGACACTTGGCCTGAGCGCTTATTGGAACAAATAAGCAAAGTGTGTTTCATACCTGTGAGCTGCTTTTCCTTCCAGGAACAGACTTGTCCTGGAAGCTCTGCCAAGTGGTTTATATGCAAGCCCATCACTGATGAGCAGCTCACGCTGCCTGCTAAGCCACAGCTGAGTCCAGCCTGCTTTATATTCCCTTTTCATACTCGAGAGAGCAAGCACCAGGATTTTGTGAGCCCAGAGCAAAAAAGTTTAAACAATGGAAGTGTTCAGCGCTGTTTCCTTTGGAGATGCTCAGCTCTGATTAGATCTCCTGCACAGCAGGTATCCACCTAGCAAAGAGCTTAGCAAGAGCTGCCTTGGAGCACCAGGGCGGCCGTGACACGTGAAGGGATTTTTAATTCCATCTGTCACACACAGCTTCTTGCAAAGCTTCCAAAAATCACATAACCCCTTTGCCCAGCCCCGGCTCTGAGAGCAAAGTCCTTTTGTTTATTGTCTTTGGGGCTCGTGTGCCTGCAGCTGTGCTGGTGGCAGCACCAGCCCCTCTGACTGGGATTGGGATCTTCCCATGGCCAGAACTCAATTTTTTGGATTGATGGTGGCAGAAGGTCATGGACATCTTGTCCCTTTGCCTGAAGTGTCCTCCTGGAGCCTGCTGGTGGCCACGTCCTGTTAAATGTACCCCTGGATGGGCTTTCCCCACACTGCCACCACCAAAGGGATGGCTTGTCCTTCATGCCTGGACTATTAACTTTTCATGGCCGAGGTCCTTCCTAAATCCCACAAACTCTGTGGGCATCAGAGAAGATTCTATTTCACTTATGAGAGGTTTCTTTCAATGTCTGAGACTGGTAATATTTTAAAATTTTTTTCCCATTGCACATCTGATGCTCTTCATGCCAGAACTGTGTTGCAGCAATGTGGGTGCTTTCAGGTGGCAGGAGAGGTGAGAGGGAGGTAGAAAGCTGTGCATGGCATTGTGGACCTCCTGTCAGCCCCTTTATTGGAGTAACAGCACAAATTAAACCTACAGTGCCTAAAAAAATAACGCAAATCCAACTGGAGTCACACCTTTCCTTCAGTCATAAACAAAAATGCAAGGCTGAGAGTTTCTCTGAAGTCCATACATGCTGTCAGAGATGTGAAAACAGCAGAGGGAAAAGATTGCCATTCCAGCAGGTTGCTGGGTCTGCAGCTCCTGTCCCCTCAGTGAGCAGCTGGCGGTGGCACACACACACACCATGGAATGTCTCTGGCACAGGGGCCTTTTTCAGCTGATGTTTTCCTGGAAGGCCATGCCAGGAGACATATTTGTACTTATTGCCAGGGCTGGGAGCTGCCTACAGGTGCTAATTATTGACCGCTCCTCCTCCACAAGGGAGCCAGTGTGTGAGCCACCCTCTGCCCCGCCTGGGAGTCACTGTCACGTTCCCAGACCTTCCTGCAGCTGGGAATGAGCTGTTTGGGTTGGCCTTGGTGGCACAGATGGTGCCACCTGTGGTGGGCTCTGCCAGCAGGACAGATCCCAGGCAGCTGGGACATTGTTCATGGCAGGAGAAGCCAAAATCCATTTGCACTTACACCAGACTCCCCAGGCTGACAAATATCTTTGGCTGCTCCCACGCCCTGCCTTGGGGCTGATGGACTTGCAGACAGCTGAGGTGGCCTGCTCAGCCCTGAACATGGCCCGACTAAATCTGGGAGAAAAAAAAAACATTCAACATCCTCCTAAAAAACAGAGCAGCCTGATTTCCAAGGTTTCGCAGTGCCTGCAGATCTGCTTGCCTTACCCATAACAATATCTCCTGTCCTTGAGAGGGTCACCAGAGAGACTGAGCCCTCCCTGGATGAACATTTATTTCCTGCAGGGATTTTCTCTGGCAGCATCCAGTGTGCCAGACTCCGTGATGGCAGGTTGGTTTTACACACAAGTGATGAAATCCAGAGTATAAACTGGGATTTTTCACTCCTGATGGCTATCAGATAAAGAAAAACAGCTTCTGGCTTTCTTCTGCCCTCTCTGTTCCCAAACAAGAAGCATTTATTATACATTTTTAAATTAAGATTTAGGCTGATAAAGCAAAATTGCTGCCTCACCCTGTACTGCTTTTGTTGAAAAGACAGCTGAACATGATTACTAAAGGAAAAGTTTTGCCTTGATGATCTATTCTTCATTTTTTAACTGTGTTCTTTGCTGATGTCCAATAAAATAATAGAATGTAAATCACAGCAGCCTAAAGGCTCAGGATGAGATTCCCTGACAGGTGGCCTTGGAGCAGGCAGGGATTTGGGAAGATTCCTGCAATGTGACTAAAATTGTCACATTCTGACTTTGTCAAATTTATGTGGAAAAGAAAATCATGGAGTCTTTGCACCTGAAGCTATAAAGTGGCTCATGCTCCCTTGAAGCAGAGCCAGCACTTATTTGAAATTTGGTCCACCTCAGGGACCATCGTTTGAACTGAACAATAAAAGCCAAATTGAGGCAAATTCACGTGTCAGGGGCAGATGTGAAAGGCTTGTGTTGAGCTTTTTGCTATATTTGGTGTAGTTGTTTCTACCCTGTGTTGGCATGACCCCGACCCCAGTCAGGACATCCACAGCCATATATTTGTGCTAAAAGAAATGGCAAACCCATGCATTTTCCTAGAAAATTCTCTAATTTGTTTGATTTATTTTTTTTTCTGGGCTCCTTTGGGAAGAGGAGTTGAGTTCAGTAGGAAATCTAAATTTGAAAGTTTGTGTAAAATGTATTTAAAGGCTTTTTGTTTTCAAACAATAACATTCCCAAGAAATATTAAAAAGAAATACATATCTTTCTTTCTTGTTTATTTTTTTGTAATTTTTAGATCAACACCCGTCATTTTCATTAGTGCTCTATGACCCAGTTCATCACTAACATGCTGAAAATTAAACATCCACTGAAGTACTTCACTAAATCAGGGATTGGAGCTCCCTAATGACAAGTACATGCACACTCCACCAGCCAGCCATACGATTTTTTTGCATCTATTTATGTCCTTTTTTCCTCCAGTGCAGAAAACGATGCCAAGATGCATTTTGCACCGGCCTACCGCACACTGAGATTTCCCCTGCTCCCAGACCCCTGACAGGGAGCACTTTTGCTTTCATTTATTACTTTAATATAATTTTTTTTTCCCTTCTGTGTTTCACAACATTTAGCAGCATCCCGCGGGCTGGGATGGCCAGGGCCCCGTTTGGCATCGCGGTGGAGGAATCCCAGGCATGTTCCACCAGCCCCTCCTGACCTGTGGGCAGCCTTCAGGCAGCCCCTCTCACCTCTTCCCTTCATTTTTTTTTGGAGCAGAGCTGGGTGAAGCCCAGTTTTTCCATCTCACAAGGACACTTTGTGATCGTGGGGCAGCTTTTCCCTCTCCGTCTCCCTGTGAACCAACGGGTCTCACTCGAAATGAATGAGTGGGAGAGAGAAAGGAGGAGAACAAATACCTTACAGTCCCCTAGTGAGGGAAATGCTCGGAGTGCCAGCTCTCTAGGCTCCATTCCCAACTCCAAAGGCTGTGCCTTTCACATCCCAGCTGGCCTCCCCACCCCAGGCTGCAGGATGAGCACATACTCCCTTTCTGTGCAGGACCAAAAATTCCTCTTTGCGAAGAAAGAAGTGGGAGCAAACCCATCCTGTTCCTCCAAACAGTTTCCATCTCAATGCATTGATATTTTTCCACCTCCAAAAGCATTTCATGAGCGCTTTCCAGCCCATTCCCTCCTGTGGCCTTTAAAAGCCATGTCAGTCACCCAGAGCTGTTTCAGTAGCTGGTCCCAACGGACTGGGTTCAACCCTATTGATTCCAATGGCACCTAATTTGTATGGATGAGTGTTTTCATGTCTGCAGATACATGTAATGGTTTGGAAGACATTTATGTGCCTGATATAATTAAACCCAGTGGTTTTATATTCCTTCATATTGGCATAGTGGAGATGTTATGAGAATACCAGCTCTTTCCTTATGGAAAAGTCTTAGAGAATTTAATAAGAAAACAATAACCATTCTTAGGCTTTGGAGGTTTTTGAATAGGATTTAAGACCGAATTACATCATTGCAATTCTATAGAATGTCTTAAAAAGTCTTTGCAAGAGGGGATCATTCTCTATCAAATTTTGAAGATTATACAGCCATTTCCATAGATTATTTCATTTCTCTCCAATTCTACTGGTTGCACTCCTATTAATTTCTGAGGGGTTTTCCCATATGGCACATATTATTTTGGCCATAAAACTACTCCCTGAGGCAAAACAGGCCATGAAAGACACACAGCCTCAGTTCAGCCCAATGAAAGCCCATCAGCTTCCAGAAAGACTGAGTCAGGCTTGCAAATTCATTTTGTGTCCTTGTTCCTTTCCAGTGCTGTGCAGATGGCTGTTCCCTGCCTTGTGGAGGGCACAGTGCTCAGCCCAAAATCTGAGATGTTTGAGTTCCTGTGTGTGGTTTAGGAGGCATGCCAGAGCCCATCACACTTGGTGGCATATTGAAGAGATTAGTGGTGTGATCAATTAAAACGTTTTAAATTTGAATCAGCTTTTTCTTCCAAGTTCCCCTCCTTCTCTCTGTCCCCCTGCCCCCTCCCTCCCAGCAGTGCTTATGATGTGTTATGAGCCACCCTGTGCTCCCCTCCTCCTGCCTGCAGGGCCAGTACTAGGTCAGCCTTGTGGCCATTTGGGGCTTCCCCTGTGTCCCTGTGGCTGTGCCTGCTCATGCTCAGCCAGCCTTGGGAGCATCCTTCCATTCACGAAACCTTGAGGTTAAAGAAATGCCCCTGACCATCAGTTTTGGCCAGGAGCAGCCTGACCTCCCACTTATGAGAAGCTGCCCTCCAAAGAGCTGCAATCAGCCCCAATCAGGACTGAAGCTCATGGGCTCATGTGTCCTCCCTGTGCTTTGGGATACCACGAGCGCACTTTCCTGCTTGCTGCTGTTGTGCTGTGGTGGGTGGGTGGGATGCCTTTCAGATTTCACCTTACCACTGACCTTATGATTTATTTTGATTAACCTAAGCCTACTGAATTCCAGCCCTTCTTGCAGAGCCTGGTGCAACCTGCAGCACAGCCCCAGCCTAATTTGGGTAAGCACGGCTTCGCTTACGTTCATTTTGCAGTGATTTATTTTTTCTTCTCATACCCTTATGAAAGTGGACACCGCCCGTGGATGGTGGGGTCAGACTTCACCTTCTCTTGCATGTGCTTAAGTAAGCAAATGTCTTTGAGGGAACTTCAAAGCAAGGGATTGGGAGCAGGGCAGATTTTTAGCCGTGGAATGAACAGCTTGGCATGTTGAGATTGAGCCCCAGCACGGTGCTGGATGTGTGGGTGTCTTGGACATAGCAGGGTGTAATATTAACCCAGAAGAAAGCATGATTCTGGCACAGGTTGGTACAGCTGCACTTTTGCCAGTGGATTGATTTTGGTTTCCAGAGGAGGAAACCTAGTCCTTAGTCTGTCATTTGAGATTTTAAAGTTGTCCAATGTGGGGTGTAGAATATCTCAACCTGATTACATTGCACAAAGAATGGCCAGACCCTTCATTTTGAGGAAGCTACACCATTTTCTTCCAGAACAGCATCTGATCCCTTGAAGCCTGGCTGGAAATCACTTAGCAGTGGGAATTTACTCCTATAACAGCACAAGTAATTTACAGCGAGGCTTTTGCCATTATTATTCTGCTGCATTTCTTCGAGATACAAAATTATTTTATATTGCATATTTTCCCATGCCCTTTCCCTGCTTACACTGTCTGCCTGACTCGTTGCTAATGACGTTTGTTGACAAGCTCAGCGCATTTTGATAAGTCTTCTGCCAAAGTGTCTCTAATAAAAATAAGAAGAATGACAAGTGGAACAGCGCAAAGAGGATTCCAACAGCAACAACCGAAGGTTAAAGCAGCATAAAACAGGGGGAAAACATAACAAAAACAGAACACAGTGAGCCCAGATTGCCGTTGTGAAGAATTTTTAATGCTGAATTTTGTTTTGTAACCCTGGCTCTCAAGCCCTTGTTTTGCCGTTGTAGGAATTTGTCTTCAATCCCTGCAGGAGCAGGGGAGCTCTGCGTATGTATTCTGCACTTCAGTCTTTGGCCTCGTTGGTTTTTGGTCTTCTAATAGTCAGAGCAAGGATGTGTCTCCTGTGCACGTGGCTGGAGAAGGCTGATGGCTGGCAGCCCCTCAGCACAGCTCCCTGCCAAAGGAAGGATCCCACGGCGCCGAGGTGGGGCAGATACAATGGCCAGTGTACAGCCAAGCATTTGGGGCATTTCCTGGTTTGGCAAATCCAGTTGTGCACCAGCTGGGGGTCCATATCCTCTGCACAGCTGGGGAGAAGGGGTGAGAAGCTGCTCAGAGAGGGAAGTTCCCAGGCACAGCACCAGCTGTTCCTGGCAGGGCGTTGAAGCAGCCCTTACCCCTCAACCCATGGACCCCTTCCCTGCCTCCTCCACCACCACTGTTTAGTTTTGGGAGGCACCTGTGATTCCTCAGCTCTTTGCCTGGCCTTCCTCCTCGTGAAAGAAGGAAATCATTCCTCAGTCAGTGACTTTGCCTCTGTTTGGGCTTCACCAGATGGTGATGTCACAATTGTGGAGTGATGGCCTCAGCAGGGCAGTCAGGGTCATTGGCTGGGGTGTGTGTCTTAGAGATGTTAGGAGAAATAAACGTCCAACTGAACCAGCAGTGGATGATTTGATGGGAGATTTCAGTGCAGGCAATAAATGCATCTGCTCATGTAAGACCTTGGTGCCGTCAGCTGGGATTGAGTGCAGGGAAAATCAGTGACAGAACCATTCAATACACATGAGATAGGCCTGTTTGGAATTCTGGAGCTTTCTGCTGAATTTAATAAATCTTTTCAGCTGTTTTACAGAACCCTTTGACAACCTTTTTCAAAGATGCAGGAAGGCCAACAGCTTTAAAGCCCTTGGCCCAAGACCCAGGCTGAGCACAGCTGTGCCTGACCCCACCGTGAGAACCAGAGAGGGGCTGAATTCTGCATTTGTTAGCTGGGAAGGTCCTGCTTTGGCTCTTCTCCACTGTGAAAAGTCCCTTTTTGAAGCAATGAGGGCTGAAGTTACAGGTGTCCCGAGGCTGGGATCAGGCTGGGATCAGGGAGAGCAGCAGCTGCAGGGAGGGGTGGCCCCACTGCCTTGTCCCTGGTGTCACCTGTGGGCCCTCGCTAGGGCTGCTGTCCAGGACAATTTCAGCAGCTCATGGGAACCACCATTTGAAAACATGCTATAATGTAATGCCTTTTAGTCAGGAGCAAAGGATTAGATCTGGATTCCTCTCCTCGTGCCACAAAAGATATTTTTAGTGCCCTTGAAGCCAGCTGGGTTTTCTGCAGAGGGGAGGACTCTGCCCTCTCCTGTAAGGTTTTTCAGCACTGCCCACATCAGTGCTGTGAATTACTCCTTCTGCTTTTTCAGTTTTGCACCAGTGGAACCTTTGGAACTTGTTCAAGCAAGTTCAGTTTTTTAAAGGGAATTTAGGAATCATTTTTCTTGGAATTAAGCTCTTAGGCTCTTTTCCTGCCTGACACCAAGCTACCAGCTCCTATGGGTTCTGTGTATGAAAATCCCTCAAGTCATAGGGGAGTCTCAGCCCTACAACAAAGTACACGTGTGTGGGTCCAGGACATGTGGGCATCATCTTGGAGGATGATGTAAAAGATTTCTGGGATGAAATCTTGTGGGGATGATAAACTCTGCTGTGTCCCATTCTTTCCATGGGGCTACAGGGAAGCTTGAGATGGTGCTAACTGAGCTCCCAAGGGATGAGAGCATCAGATTCTTGACCAGATTCTATGCTCAAAGATGTTGATTACAACTATTCTAGATTAAACTCCAATTTCTGTGGGATACCTGACCCCTCAACAGGACAATCCTGTCCTACAGGGAACCAATACTAGAAGGATAAAGCCCAATCCCAAATAATTTTTTAGCAATATCCTTGGAACCAGGATGGTGTAGAAGGGTTTTATACTTTAAATGTGCCTGGATGCCCAAAATAGGAGTGCAGGCATCCATCAACTCAGCAGGTAACAAATCTTGCTTTCAGAGGTGGATGTTGTCATTGCTTGGCTCCATGGCACCAGCACCTGGCTTGCTGGAACGAGTTTGTGTCTGCCTTTCTTCTCCTAGCTCTTTGGAGGGATCCAGTGGCTGATCTCACTCAGATCTCATCCCCTCCCTGCAAATCCTACATTTCTCACCACCTGCAGCTCCCCATGGATGTTTGCTTTCTCCTGCCTCGGGCTGGTGGCATTGGGCTCCTGCTGGCACAGACCTTGGATCCCACATTTGCAGGTGGAAGTGGCTCTCAGCCTTGGGGCTGATCCTGGCTCCAGGAAAGATCTGGGCAGAGAGGCTCTGCCATGGTGTGCTGGGGCTCAGACCCTACCCAAGCATAATATGGTGCTTTCTCCTTTCTTCCCTTCCTAAAATGTCAATTTGTGGTTAATTTGGTTTTTAGCAAATTTACATCAAACACCTTCATTTTTACCCTGTGAAAACAGAATTGTAAAAAAAGCCAAAAAACCCCCCAAAAACCCCCCCAAAACCTCCCTCAACCAGTTGAATTTCAACAAGTTTGAATCAGAAAGCATTCTCTTATTTTTTATTTGAAACATCTCTTGAAAAAAATCCTCTGAAAAAAATCTGCTTTTCAATCCAAACTTTTTGTTTGGTTTTGTATTTTTTTTTCCTGGAATATCCTTCAATTTTCCTAATACAACCAAGAATATCTTTCCTGCCTCCCCTCTAAAAACAGTCTGTAAAGAAAATATATAATCTAATTTTGGGCTGAGCAAAGCCATTGATTCATCTCAGCAGAGAAAGCTGCGTGCTTCTCAGTTCTCCAAAGAAAATGTTTCTTTCTTTTCTGTCTCTATTTCTTTGTCCCACGATTTTCCCCCTTTGTTCCATAAGGTCGACTTGGGACAATTTCTCCCCTCCCCAGTTTTCAGTATTACACAAGTGGACCAGAAAAAACAGCCATTCAGCTGCTCCAACCACAGTCTAAATGAGAATGAGAAGATATTTCAGCTGTTTCTCTTGGTTTCCATTTTTTCCCAGTTTCTGGCTCAGTAGCTCCCAGAACCTATTACACTAATTGTTCTTTTCCAAAATCCGACTGTCAACAAAAGGCAGGGAACCAGTCTAACAATTTCAACTGGAATTTCCACTGCTTTGGTTCATTCCTGGTTTTGATTTTCACAAGCTTGTTTGCCCCCTGAGAAATTTGACATTTTGAGATATTTCCCAAACTCAAAGTTGGTCCCATAAACTCTTCCTACGACAAACGTGAAATTCATTATCACAAGTGACACTTCATGGCGGGGCAGATACAAATGTTTCCCTCATTATACCACTTCCAGTCTGGGATGGGAGAATTATTTGTGTGGAATATATGCAATCAGGATGAGGGTGAGCCAATGGTGTGAGCTCCTCAGTGCAAACTCAGCTCCTTGGGTTTCCAGAGGAAGTTTTCTTCCACATATACACCTAATTTCTGGCCAAAATGCACCTTTTCTAGCCAAAATGTCCCTTTTCCAGCCAAAATGTCCCTTTTCCAGCCAAAATTTGTCTTACAAATGCAATGCACATTGTCAAAGGGGATGCTTGGGCTTTGTTCAAGACAATTGTTTGTCAATGTGTTTTTCCAGTGTTCCCCTATTGGGAAAGGCTGCTCCCAACAGCGCTTTAACTGCTTGGTTGTTTCCACGATGCTGAAACACGTGGCAGAAATAACAAACTGGTACAATGACTCCTTTATATTATGGGCACTGAATTATTTGAGTTCTTGAGTAAAGTCAGATCAGTGTTTGTCTACATTTTGTGTCACCCACTGGCACACTCAGCTTGCCGTAAATAGAACAAATCAAGTGCTTAAAATTAGGGGCTCTGTTAAAATACAGCCTAAATGCTACTGCAGATTTAGGAGGGGTTTGAATTTTCCCTAGCAGAGAGATGTGGGAGTGGGATATGGGAACCTCTGCTTGGACAACCCCAGTGAGACCAAACCAAACCCAAGCAAACCAACCCTTCTTAACTATTTTGTTCTGAATTCCCTTCAAATGTCTCCTTTCCTCTCTTTTGTCTCCTCCAGCTCAGAGCCTCTGATAAAATGGAACAAATAAGAGCCCAGGGTAATTGTTTGCAGTGCTGGGGAACGTTTTTGTGACGTGTCCCAGAGCTTCTGCCGCGAGCCAGGCGTTGGCAGCTGGTTTCACTTTGGAGCCGCGCACGGGCTCATTGCTCAGGCAGTTGTTACACATTTACAAACCTCTGTCACTCTGGGGCTCTGCCTTTGCGCCCTCCTCGCTTTGCTCCCAGTTGGTTTTCTTTTTTTTAGCCCCACTCTGTTTTTTTTTTGTTGTTGATTTTTTTTTTTTTCATTATTTTCTTTTCTGTCCTCTTTTTGTTGCTTGCAGAATGAATAAACATCTTTTTCACAAGCAGGAATAAGGCCGTGGACACTCCTGGCTGCTGCTCTCCCTGTGCTACCACTCCTTCATGTGTATAAATTTAGCAGGGGGTCCAGGAGCTAAAATAGGAAGCACATGGTTTTGTGACTTTACAATTGAAATAAAGAAATCTAATATGACAGAAGAAACATGTTGTTTATGGAACTACAGATTTCAGTGAAGGCCATCCCTACCAAATCATAATTAAAATTACCATAATGACCCCTGAGTTTCATTTGTTGGGCTGGGAGGAAGGAAAATACGGATATTTTCAGTGGGTTCTGCTGAAACAATTTATCGAGAGCCACAGCTGGTTTTAATGTGCTGATGAGCTGGGAAAATAGTCAAAACTGCACTCCAGTCAAGTGACTGTGTAATATCTGAGGGCAGAACCAGACCAAAATCCCTGTCATTTTATTTAATCTAATGAATAGTGTTTTGTAACTGCAAAACATAATTGCTCTGCACATATGTTACACGCACACTTCACTAACAGCATCCACAGTGCCACCAGTGGAACAAATGAAAACACTTTCAGTCTGATTTATTTAACCCTTCCAAATTTTTTTAAGTCTTCTTTGGAATAAACCAAATATTTTGTATAGGGATCTTCATCAACATGCATGCAGGCTATAGGAAGGAAACTTGTGTTCCTTGAAATAAAAATGACGGAATTTTTCGCAAGGAAAACATTTTTTTACAAAATTATTTCTACCTCTTTGAGTAGATTTCAGGTTTTACGTTGGATTTGCCTTTGAAGTCATAGACACAAAACTAATCAACTTTAAAATTAGCACATAAAATTAATGATTGCTGGAGTTGGCAGGCTGGCTGGAAAACCAGGACTCTTCTGGCATTTGCATTTGGAAAAATCTTCAAAGCTACTGCCTGTGTTTGACATTAGAACTAAGAGATGAAGAGTGAGGGAGAAAAAAGGGAAAATGCCTCCCAAATATCAGGTGCAAAGCAAATTTTACAGGACAGAAAACCCCACGTTGTGTTTGGAGCCTCAGACTTGGAGGAACTACTTAAAGCAAATCTCTTTGCAAACCTCTGAGTCCAAGATTTTGTTGATTGTTCATTTTTTGGGGTATTGGTTTGTTTTGTTTTGTGGTTGCTGACGTTGTTGTTGTTTTTCTTTAGCATTTGGATGTGAATGCAAACAAGGTAATGGTTTAGGGGAAGCAATGGAAGAAGCCATGTAATAATTCCTAATAAATCCATAGCTGTGCCTTCCCTGAAGAAACATCTGCAGGAATGACCAGCTCATGCTATGAAGACACTGTTTGATTTGGCTAAACTTGCTGAAAAATCTGAAACCTGCTCCTTCCCTGAAGAGGCTCAGACTTGCTCACCCACCTTATGACCAAAACCAGCAGCTCAAGCATTTTATTGCACTTTTTGTTTTCCCAGCAAAAAAATCCAGCAAAATTTTCTGCGAGCGGGGAACCAAAGCACAAACACATTTACCTGCTTTATACCTTCATTAGTGGAAAATGAAGTTTTTCTCTCTGCTATGAGGAGCCAGCTGGGTGTGGGGCTGGTGATGGAAGACAGCTGCAAACAAATGTGTTGAGTGAATTAATGTAGTGTGTGATGGTGGAAAAAGAGCCCAGCTCTGCAGGATTTGGTTATCACGGGTTGAGCAAGGCTGGGAGAGGGGCAGCAGAGACTGCCTGCAACTTCAGCTGCAAACTGTGCAAAACTTTTAAAAAAAGAAGGAAAGGATGTCACAAGAGAGAGGAAAAACGGAAGAGAATATGCATTTGGAGCAGAAAAACTGGCAAAATATGAGTTGCTATAAGTTGGATTCTTGTTTTCTCTAGTGGATTTGGCTTCAGAAGCAATTAGCTTCTTGCCACATGCTGGGGCAGCTGTGCCAAACAGTTCAACAACACATTATTTTTGTCATTGCACAAAAGGTGATATTGAGCCCAGAATAACTGTTTCCATTTATGACTTTGGCTTTTGGCCTAAGCTCAAAGGAAGTGAAGGGAAAAAAAAAAGAAAAAAGAAAAAAGTGATATCCTTTTCTGAAGGTCTTGGGGCACTTGGGTCTCAGAAGTTGGTGTACAAGGAAGTTTACCAGGGTCTAGTGTCAATAGAATTTATTGACAATTTATTTATTCCCAATGGCTTTATTTGGGTTGTTTGGCGGCTCACTGGGGGAAAATCCCAGCACAGAAGCTGTGCGGGATCAGGAATTGAGGCCACAGAGGTTCCTTAGTGCTACACCTACCAAAGCCATTTCTGAGGTGTCAGCAGCTTCAGGAGGAAGAGGAAGACTGAGTGGCCAAGATTTGTGCATGCTACCAACCCAGCAGCTCTAAGCATTATTCCAGTCTCTACTGAGGCACAGAAATGTTTCTTAAACACTCCAGGAAAATATTTTGCTCCCTTAATGCACTTGCATGACACGAAGGAGGGTGACAGAGTTCCTGCCTGCTAAAAGGAATTAGTGTTTAACCTGAATATTGATTAACCCAACAAATCATGCTGACCAGGCTGCAATAACCAGAGATACCCAGAGGGATAAATGCCAGGTAAAAGAAGGTTTTTGCTTGCAGGGAAGGGAGAGCACACTCAGGCTGGGGGTATATGTGGAAATGGATTTAATAAACACCTACTGAGCCTCCCTTCTATTTCCCTGCCTGTAAATATCCACTGTGGTATTTTAATCATGATGTTTTTAATAATACAAGAAAATCTTATTAATAATTCCATTTTGGAATGTTTCTGCTTAGTCAACTCCAGGGCAACAGTTAAACTGGACGCAACAGTGTTTGCTTTAAAATTGTGTGGACCATGCCAGTCCATGGGGGTGATTCATTTGCAGGCTAATTAACAAATGTCTAATGTAAATTTAACATTCACTTTGACTTACATTCCTGCAACCCAAACTTCTTTTTGATTGGGGTAGCTGTAAGTGGAAGCCAAATATTTTACTTGGTGGGGATGGCATATGCTACTTGTTTAGATTTCCATTTCCTCTGCATCTTTTCAGGGGCTGAAATTCAGGCGTTAACATTTCCGAACACAAAGTCATTTTTGTATGAAAATTTGAAAATAACCCCCCAAGATTTTGTAGTGCTACCAAAAACCGAGTTCTTTCATTGGCACAAAAAGAATGTGCCCTATGAGGTTCTGCTTGTTCCTGCTTCCCAAATTCCTGGTAAATACATGAAATTCCTGGTAAATACGTGATTTCCCAATTTGGCTTTGAGAGGATTTTTTGCCTTTCCTGTGCTGAGCATCCCTGTGAGCTGGAGATCCAAGCCAAGCTATTGCTCAATGAAGAGGAGCTTTGGCTCCTGGTCACCTCTCAGCTTCAATTATGTCCCCATTCTCTCAGATGATGCCTTTTTTAATTTTTTTTTTTGCCCAGGCATTGAAGTTTCTGGAATATGGTAACACTGACTGTGACATAAACAAGATCATAGCTTTCCCAAAGGCCCATGTAAAAAAATAAACAACTTAATCCTAGAAAGAGACAGCAGGCTCCTGACCAGGAATATCCTCCCCAGTGGCTGGGAAATGCTGGGTAAATGATGGCAAAAGAAAAATGAGATGCTTGGAGGGGTTGGAGGTGTAAGGCTGAGATTTGAGGCATCAAATAGTCTGGACTTGGATATTTGCTGTCACTGAGCCCTGCCTGCTGCTCAGGAAGCAGCTTCTACCTTTTGCCTCTGCTTCTGGAAGGTTCCTGTGTAGGAAGGGCACTGCCCAGTGCTCCCTGGCAAGCTCTGGTGCAGATTTGAGTCCTCACTGAGATGTCCAGAGGCGCCAAACGCAGCCAGTGTGAGGCTGGATGGAGGAAACCTGCTCCTCTTCCAGAGTCTTCCAACCTCTTCCTCACTACCCTTATCATCAGGTTGGACTCCCAGGGCTGAGGGAAAAGGGTTTCTGGCCTGGTCACCCCCCCATATGTTCCAGGAAGAACTTCAGTTTAAATGCTGTGAAAACCCATGGTAAGCATGTGTAATTTAATTTTTAATTTTTATTTTTTTTAAGGGAAGGATTGCAATTTTTGGAACATCTTGACATTGATGTCCCACTCCAACTGGCTAGCTTTTCCTGTCTCCCTTGTGGGGAAATACTTTCTTAATGGATTTTGGGAAGCCTGTCCCAGGAAGTGTGAGAAAAGGAGCTCAGCCTCTCAATGACATTTCTATCACTTCTGCTGTTTCACGTTGCAGGTTTGGAAAGGTGACAGAGACCCTTTCTCTCAGCTTCCAGCTCATCAAGGCAGAGCAAAAGCTGCTGAATCCCACCAGGGGCTGCTGCAATTAAGTCATGTTCCTGAAGAGCATGGGATTCACCTGATGAAAGCCATATGCTGATGTTGGGCTCATCTAGCACAGGTTTGATTTCAGGACTGTTTGGAAATGACCCAGTGGAGAGGGAAGGCTTGTGAGGACTCCTGAGAAATGCCTGCAGAGGATCAACCATCATCCTTTTTCACCAGGAGAGAAATCCAGGGGGGATCTGAAGGGATTTAGTTTAGAAATGGCTCTGCAGTGTCTCCATAACATCATTCTGCTGTGATTTCCAGCACCTCCTGCCTACAGCCCTGTCTCAACGAGCTGCAGACATCTCTGAAAATGTCAGGGGGGTTACCAAATTTTGAAATCTCTTGGTGATGTAAACACACTTTTCATTTAGTTTTGTTGGGGGTTTGGGCCAGGTCTGCGAGCTGAGTTTGGAAAGTCCAGGTTTTGCTGTGAATTTTGCAGCTCACTCCAGTTGCTGAGACACCAAGAAAGGCACAGAATATTCACAGGGGCTTTCTCTGGTGAGGGAGGGACGCAGAGCCATGAAACACCACCTTGTTTTGTCAGCCAGCAAGGGAGCTGTGCTCTACCTGTGTGTATTTATGTTTCAGCTGGATGTATACATAAAATATTTTTGCCCCTGCTGCACGTTCTTCCACCTCGGCGAGGCTGGAGCTGAGGAAACGCAAGCAAAAAATTTCTTTTTGCAGCTCCACAAAAAACCAGAGTGCCTTTTTCAGATGAAAAATTCATGCCATCATTAGTGCTGACTGGTGTCTCCTTGACTCCTGTGCTCCCTCATGGCACAGGGAAACCTATATAAAAAAATTTGGCTGGCTCTTGAAAAGCATAAATGAGAGGAACTGGCAATGGGGAGAAGTTTCTGAGGGCTCGAGGAGGAGTTCAAACGCTTCGTTCTTCAGCTGCTGGAGATAAAAGTCCTGGTACATTCAATTCCCACTTTCTGCTGCTGCCAATAAGCAGGGGGGCTTCTTCCTCAGCCTCTTGCCACCGCAGAAATAACAGAGATAAAGCTAGCAAAATAAATAAATGCTTTGTGGCTGGAATAGATAATAATTTCACCAGCTGAATATTAAAATATCAAAGCTCAAGGAGAGGATATGTAATTATGGGCCTTTGAAGTTCAATAAAGGTCTGTTTCATCAACACTGTAGCTGGCATTTCAAATGCAAAGACAGAATGATAATATTGCATTGGCATTTCTGACCCACTGAGAGTATGCCAGGAGGAGAAGGAAGCCCTTTAAGACAGAAGCCATTTAGACAGAGGCTGATAAATTATCCTACCCCAAAATGAACTGTCCCTGACAGGAGAATGTTGCTCAGCATCATTTCTCTCCCTTTTACTCCTGCCATATTTTGATTTAAGGATTGTTCATCCCAGTACGAGCAGGTGATGTGAAACACTGGAATGAAGGGGCTCTTCTCTACCAGTTGTACTCCAGTTGTAAATATTCCCATATTAAACAGATCTAAATCCTTCAGTCCAACAAACTCTGTCTGAACTTTATTTGCTTGATGCCAATTTCTAGACCAGGGCTAAAAGCTCAGCAACACTTCTCTGTGGTGTGAATTTTTGACTCCACCCTATGGCAGGTGAAGAAAAATCAACGTTGAGGCAGGACACACAGTTCTGATACAAATTTTGTTCAGGAATATCACCTTATTCCCTCCAGAGGCACTGCCTGCTGCTCCAGCTTTGTGGGAGCTGCAGCAGTGATGGCTCCAGCTGTTTCTCACCTGGTTTCCCAGAAGAAGGACAGCATCTGATACATGAGCCCTGGCTCATCCCGAGGCTGGAGGGGAAGATTTTTGGCAACACATCACCTTGGGTAGGGAGAGTTTTTGAAGGAATGTTATAAGATACTTTTTAATATTTTTTTAATGTTTAATTTTTGGAAGACGTTTCACTGTGATCACAATGAACTAAAAAACCCCTTTGCTGAAGGTAAACTAGGCTGGAAGAAAAGCTGTTAAAACCAACTGGAGGTTTATGAGTGCCCACAGTGTTTATATCATGCGGTTCTTGTACTCAGAAAGAGTTTACAACATTAGGTTATTTTATTTTTTAATAGACTGTCATCACATTTGGGTACATTTTCCATTTCCAATTAACATCCAGGCCAGTTTTGTGGTTTGGGAAAGACAAGCAAGAGCCCTCAGCTACATGTCAGTGGAAGAGGAGCTTTTATTTGAGGGTAGGGATGTTGAATGACCCCACAGCTTCCTGTGAGTGTTTTAATAGCAGGACTTTCCCACCTGCTCTTGGCTGGAAAGTCAAGCTTGTGTGCTCATGTGGAGACCCAGTAAATGTGTGAGCAGAGTGTCCATATCCGATTTCCTAGGTAAAGTGTGTTACATTTTGTTTTTGGTTCAAAGTGGGAAGCAGCCTGTGGGGAGGAAAGGGTCTTTCCCACCTCACACTCATGGGAGGTGTTGAACACCATGTTTCAAACTTCCCAGGGCAGTATAAAAGAAAGGAAAGTTTCTGAATTTTGCTTTTCAGCGCGCACGCTTGGTGGTGTGCAGAAGATCTAAGGGTTTGGTGCTGACTGGAAAATGACAATCCATCTTTGACCTGACTCCAGTGAATGTTTGCATCAATGACTTCCAGGCTGGCATTCCCTGCTGATCAAACCATCATCTCTTCAAGGCTGGGAGGCTCCAATACTTCCCATTAAAAAGGGCTCTGGTGCTTCTCAGCATTTCTCAGAGCACCTTGGTACAAAATGTGTCTGCCTTTGGAATGATTTACTTCATCTGCAAAGGTTGGATGGAGCTCTGAGTGACTTCATCTAGTAGAAGGTGTCTCTGCTCATGGCAGAGGGGTGGGATGAGAGGATTTTTAAGGTCCTGTCCAACCCAAACCACTCTATGACCCTTGCTGTCAGCCAAATTCAACAATGGTTTGAAAATGATGAATATCTAGTTGTAAGTCAGGGTCCACTGCCTGGGTTTAGGTTACACTTCAGCCAAAAACATTCTGGGTGAGCTTGGGTTTCTTTTGCAGGTCATTTCTTCTGTCTTCAGAAGAGAGGGTTGGGAATGTGTGAGTAAACATCAGTCCTTGCTTGGACTTGGTTTCTCCTGAGGCACAATGCTCTGGTTCCCTCCCTCTCATGCTGCTGAATTTGAGGAGTCTCTGTAGTGCCCTTTGATAGGATGACGAATGGGGTCACCCCAGTTTTGACACAGCCTGGCAACCTCCTCTCTCTGCATCCCCCTGCACAAGCCAGGTTTATCCATCAAGGATGGAACATGCAGGGGGATGTGGGTCCCCTGGGAAAGCCTCTTGATCCCCCCACCCTGAGCTTGTCAGCCCTGGCTGCACTCTGGGGGCTTTCACAGAAGACAAAGAATTCATTCAGGAAGTGCCTCAAATCAAAACTCAAATTATTGTAATGATATCTAAATGAAACCGTAATAGGAGAGAAATAGCAAACAGGGATTTCCTCTCTTTTATGGAAGAACTGGCAATTTAAATTTAAAAAGTCAAAATCAGTGAGTGATACATAGTTCAAAGGAGAGTCAGAGGGTCCTGGTTCTGCCAGAGAGGCATTCAGCTGCAGATTCAGCCCTGTAGGCTTTTCTCTGCATGTAGACCTTTTTCTTTTTGTTGTTTTTCCTCTGTCAGCTGCTTCTACTAAACCACTTTAAATTAAGTCTTGGTCAATGTCAGAGTTGAGATCTGTTTTATAGGGATGTATTTGTGGAAAAGCATCCAAATACCTGCCTCAGAACTTGTCAGTTATAACTATATTCTCAGCAGACGTTGAAAGCCATAAACCTCATGCTGAGGGCTTTGAATATCACTTAAGAGCTTAAGCCATATTCTTGGAATGAATTTATGAGAAAAACCCAGAGGGACTCAGCAGCAGGCAGGGAAACTGCAGCTCTCCTTCCTTTTTTCTAGCTAGGGGCAAGGAATCCCAATGGATAATAACAGCAAAACCTTTTCCAAACGGGGCAGCACTAACCTAGCAGGAGGAGTCCAGAAAATACTGAAAGTCAGTTGTCTTATGTTAAGATGCACATGATGGAGGGAGAGGTGGGATGGCTTGGTCAGAATGAAGCGGGAAGCATTTCCTGCAGGCTAAAAGAGCTTGTTAAAACCAAACTAATTTCTTGGCCCTCAGATTCTCTGATAGCTGGTTGTCCTTCTTCAGCTGGCTCTGATCCCTTTCTGACACCACAGACAAGAGCAAGCAGGCAGCTCTGAGTTAGAAATGTCAACGTGGTTTAGGTTAGGGAGTGTTTGTAATAATTATGAATTGCCTTCATGGTTTGTTTGCTTTCCATAGCAATTGGGAGAAGACAGCAGCTGACAGCTGTGGAAATTTCTGGTGTTGTTCCCCTCCTATAGGACAACATGGATCTAATTAGCATGTGCCAGCAGCACTGTATTATTAAATTAATAATGATTAGAAAGCTATTTGCACCTGTGCTAATGTAACACTATTTATCCCAAAGTGTGTTAAAGCATTAAGCCTTTCAAGTCTCTAATGACACCAGTTTTACAAATGGGCAAACTGTGACAGGAGGCAGAGGCTTTCCCAGATGTACAAAAAATACTGAGGATCACTGTATCAAATAACTTTTCAAAAAAATCTTTGTTTAATTTCATTTTTTTTTTTTTTGAGTGCATGTGGAGGGAATCAGAGTTATTGAAAATAAAGCAGAGACTGTCTGGGCTGTGAACAGATTCTGCTAGTGCTGTGAAAGACAAACACTGGGATTTTTAACAGATCAGCCGAGAGATTTGCTCTCAAAAATCCCTTACAGACCAAGGATTCCTTTTGCCCCCTAAGCAACAGCGGAATGGAGATGTTTGTTGAATTGCTATTCTGTGTTAGGCTTAGCTGGAGTGATTATAGTTGATATTTTTAGAGGAAGTAGATAGACCATAAGGAACACATTGGAGTCTAAACTATACCGCATCCACACAAAATATTTGCTGTGGTTGAATTTGTACCTCTTGAAACGTGACTCTTTAACTTAATTTCTGTTTATTTTTGGCATTGTTGATGGTAGGAGACAGCAACATCCTTCCTTGAAGGTTGTGTACTGTTCTTGGAACACAAAAGAAATAAATTTTTACCTAGGGAGACACGGTTTATTATTATTACTCCCAGATATTTATTTTTATTTTAGTGGGGTAGATAAGGCCAACTGGGGTCAAATTGTCTGTGTGAGGCATCTTATGGGGAAAGATGGTCTGTACCTCAGGAACAACTGCAGATCAATGCACGCCTGGGTTCAGCAGAGTGTTTAAGCATGGATTTAATTGTAACCACATGCAGGACTCCCTTTGATGCTGCATCACATCGGAAGCTGTGAGACAAGACAACAATTAGGAATACTGAGCAATCCTATGGACCGCAGATAGAGAGGGCAGCAAGGAGCTGGGAGGACATTACACAGGCTGGAGGGAGGAAAGATCTCCCTTTTTCCCTGCTGCTTTGTCTGTGAGGAGGCAGGAGGCTGAAGAGTAGAACACTGAATCCCATCAGAGCCATTCCATCCCAGGCTGCTCAAAGGTGGGGATGGCAGTGGGGTCAGCACTGCAGCCTGGCCATGTGTGAGTGCTGCAGGAGCTGGTGGTGCCATTTTAACCCCCAGAGCAGAGCTGATGGTCGAATGCCTCCCTCTGAAATAATTCTCCAGCAGAGGTGCAATTTCTCCACAGGTCAGCATCTCTGGCCAGCTTTAACTGTGTGAGTTTGTGGCCGTGTCAGCAAATTGCTGGTGCTCCCTGGTCACCAGCTCCAGCTGCATTCTGTTAAAAGGGACAATTTGCACACAGGAACCTCCTCCACGCCCTTCAGAGGTGGTGAGCAGCAGAGTGGCCATCTGGCATTTCCGTGTGTCAGACAGGTCTGGGACAGATTGTTAACACCTTCCCCGTGTGGAGCTGAGCTCTGCAACTGTCTGTGTTTGCCTGTGATGTCAGGTTCTACGGGAAGAAAGTTATTCTGTGTGTTTTGTAACAGATATTGCTGTGCTGGTGAATCTCTGCTGAGGGTCTGTGAGGTGGAATTGCTGTCACTGCACTCAGTGTGCCCAGTTTTACCTGATCAGAGCTGAGGGTGGGCTGAAGACTCTGAGAGCATCTGCCCATCATTACTGAATTATTTTGATTCACTTTTTTCCTTTCCTGCCTTTCTCATGGTGGGAAGGGCAGAGGAAATGGTGATTTTTGCAGAAGTTATTTGTCTTTTGTGAACCCTCTTCAAATGAACTGATGTGCTCCACTGCATGCACAATGAAACATCAGCACGGTGCCATCAAAGGGACAAGTTCTGCCCTCAAATGAGGGAGTGGGCAAGAAATTCTGAGCTGTGCACATGTGTCTGATGGCCTTATGTGTCTCATCTGCTCAGCATTGAACTCCTTAAATCTTGTCCTGCAGTATTTACGGCTGTTGTTCAACTTTAATCTCAGCCCTTCATTTGCTTCCTGGTTCTCATATAATTAGAACATATTAAACAGGAGCCAACCACAAGAAATATAAAAGGTTAATGCAGTTGGGAAATGTCAGTGGAATGCATACAGCTCGCTAATTCACGGGTTCTTTCCATAAATATTTCCACCAGCCAAAATATTGACTTTAACCTTCTCCATCTCCTGCGTGTAAAGCTTTGTATTCCCTCGTCGCAGCAACAAATACCTCGGAGCATGGGGATGGTGCTCAGCACAGGGCAGGCATTGCAGGCTGCAGTTCTGGTATTAATTAAGTGGCAGAGTCAGATTTCACCATGGTGAGGCACACCCAGAGATAGAAAACCGGGATGTAATGAAAATGAGCAACATGTTATAGCTGGGATGGCAGAAAATTGTTTAGGATGACAGTTTGCAGCTGGTCCAGCAAATATCTAACCCAAAAGTGTTTTGGTGTGAGTAGCACAAACGTTTGGGTGTTTGGATGGGGAGATGTGGTGGGTCAGTGTCCTGGGCTGCTGGAGAAGTCCACATCTCTGATCTTTTTTTATAAATTGATCAAGACCCATCCTAAAAGCTGTTTATGTCCTCTTAACTCCAATCCCCAGAGTGGAAGGTGGTTCCATCACCTCCTGACTGCAACGACACAAAATCTTTTGGTTCTGGTGCCCCAGGATTGCTGAGCACTCTGAGCTGGTTTGCACATGCTATGGAGGGAGGGGGTGACAGGCAAGGTTTGCTGCTGACCTCCCATGGTTTGAGCTTCGTTCCAGGAATTAGCAGCTCCTACCTGTGGTTGTTTCAGGCTAAAACTTGTCCTCTGCCCAGACTTCCTCAGGATGCTAAATGAAAGGGGATCCACTACTGTTTTCCTTGAATCCCTACCAAACTCCTGCCTCTTTGAGAGTCAGAGATAAATCTTTCTGTGGGTCTGTGGTACTAAACCCAACAGCTGCACTCAGGGTTAACTGTCCCCTGGGCTTTCCATGTGTGCATGGGGCACGGCTGCCTGTGGAAAACATGTTATTCCCTTAATCTGCTTCCCTGTGTGCTACCTGTGGTTTCAGCTGATAAGTGTTCTGGATGTTTTCCTCTGGACCATCTCATAAAAGCAGCATGTGCTGTTAGAAAGCAGAGGGCTGCATCTAGGAAATTAAATCAGTCCTTTAAACCACTGAGGACTGGAATTCAATTTCCTCCATGCAGTGTTCCTTGAGAGATTTTTGTGTCTCACATCCTGCTGGGATGCCTGCACATCCTGGGAGCAGGTACTGGGGGTGTTTGTGTCACAAGATATAAACAATAAATCACAGAATGGTCTGGGTGGCAAGTTACCTTAAAGCTCATCCATTTCCACCCCGTGCCATGGGCAGGGACACCTCCCACTATCCCAGTTTGCTCCAAGCCCTCCCAACCTGGCCTTGGACATTTCCTTGCCACAGCTTCTCTGGGCACCCTGTGCCAGTGCCTTGCCACCCTCACAGGGCAGAATTTTCCCCCAATATCCATCTAACCCTGTCCTGTGTCAGTGTGAAGCCTTTCCCCATTATCCTGTCACTCCCTGTCCTTGTCCAAGTCCTTCTCCAGCTCTCCTGGAGCCCCTTTAGGCACTGGAAAAAGCTCTAAAGTCTCCCTGGAGCCTTCTCCAGGCTGTATAAATCTACATGTGGGTGTACACAGACTTACTGTACCTTTAAAGCCAGTGGTGTAATGCTGGGATCATGGCAGAAATCAATATTTGCCCTTAAATGAATATATCTTCTATAAAAGGAACCACAGTGAGCAGCCCAATGAGACATGCAGTTGTTTTTTTTATAAGGTTTTATGTTGCTTTCCTTCTCCTGGGATGTGTGTGCTTCCCATTAGTGCATTCCCCACCAACCTTGTCATCTGTCACAAGTGATTTGCTCTTTCTCATCTGTCCCTGAGGAGAACAGGTTCTGAACAGAAACCAGTTGAGTTTGGGAGGGTCTTTTGTTTTCTAAATTTCTGTGCAAGTGCCCTCTGCTCATTGCTTATGCTGGGAGAACAGGGCTGAAGATGCATCCCTTTCTCTGCCTTTGGGGGCAGGTAAAGTGTGGAGGGGTTGCACATGAAAAAAGCATTCCCAGATCTTGCCAGGACCTTTTTAAGCCTCTGGTCCTGCTGTTCTTTACCAGTTTAATGGGCTAGAGGCGACCAGGAGTGGAAATGCATCATTCCCTGCCCCATACCTTGGGGCACAGCTGGAAAAGGCTGGTGCTGAAGGAGCTCTGGATTCCCAAACTCAAACCCTTTGAGAAACAGCAGCAATGAGATTTTGAGGCTGAGGTGGTTCTGTTTTGTTTTACATCCTCTCTCCAGTATTCCTTGGCAGCACTCTGGCTGAAAACTTCACCTGTCATCTTGTGGGTGCCAGTGACAAAACTTAAGTTCACCTCTCTGAATTCTATGGAAAATGTTATTTCTTTTCCCTCAAAAAGAGCCAGTTCAGGCCTGGGCATGAGGGTAGGTGCATGGAAAGTCACCTGGGAGTAAAACCTGCATCTGCCTGGAGTTTCACCACCACATCTTCTCCCTGTCACATTAATTATGAATTGTTTCCCCCCCCCTAAAAATCTTCCTGTGAAGTTGGCTCCACTGAAAGCCACAAGGGCTGAGTCACTGCATAGACCCTCATAGCACATAATCACCTGGGGGATTATTTCTTGCATGGAATAGCTGGAAAATCCAGTATGTCTGGCCACTGGAAAGGAGGAGGAATTCCTCCCTGCATCCAAAACCACGGGGAGGTGAGCCATGGCTGGTGGCCAGCTGCAGAGATGAGCCAGCAAGCCCAGGTGCTTTGTTTCGCTGCACACCTCTGGTGTGGGGCGAGGCACCACTCGAGACTTTGTCATCATCTGCTCCTTGGAGGAGCTTTCCTCCTGAGACAGCCTGGCTTTTGGCTCTGAGATAAATCATGTCAGAAAGGTGTTTCTCATTGTGCCAATTATCATCAAGAAGCGGGGATTAGCTTCCTTTCTTGTGTTGCATGGGGATAATTTGGCATTGGCATGACTTCTGAGTCGTTCTGATTGAAATGATTTAAAAGCTGAGGTCATGGCAGGGCTCCTTGCAAATATCCCCTTCAGCAGCACTGGCTGTTCTGTGTTTTCAAGGCATCCCAGAGTATTTTGACTTTTCCCAGGGAAAAAAAAAAAAATGTAAAAAGAGAGGGAAGAGGCCCCAGCTAAGCTTGGAAATGCTCATGCTTCTTGCTGGAGAGCAGGTTATTTACTGTTGTTCTTGGCATGGGAGCATTTCCAAGCCCATGAGCCTGGGTTTGGCTGTGTTCTTGTGGGTCCTTGGCACCACAGAGATTCCTGTTCCACCACAGAGGACACATTCCCCCAGCTCCACATCAGCACTGACCCGTGTTGGAGAAGATTTAATCATCTCTGATAACTGGGCAGCCAACCAGAGAGATGCCCCCAGCAGTAAAATCATCCTCCATGGGCTCAGAAAGACTTGCATATCTGCTAAAGTCAAGCCTAAAGATGCAAAAGTGCATGTCAGCCCTATTTCTAGCTGGGCTGCCAGCATGGAGAAGGTTGCTTTGATCTGTGAAGTAGTGAACAACTCCTTACAGAGAGATTTCAGACTCTATGTGGGTGGGAAATCTGGGAAATCTCCTGGTGGAAGAATGCTAGTCTTGGTATCTTTCATAATAATATGAAATAACTTAAATATGAAAACTTCTACTTTTGCTACAACTGGCATAATATTTCCTTAAATTATGATCCTCTGGATCTGTTTTTTTGTAGAGGCCTTTTCATCTTCAGATGTCTTTCCAAATTTTATCTGACTGAACTGCCTTAGAAACACAATAAAATTGAGGGCAAAATATTACCTTTCTTTCTTTCCTCCTAGGTAACATGTCACTCTTTCATCCTCATTTTGGATGAATGACTCTAGTTCTTCATAAAATTTCTTTTAGCATCCTGGTAAGAATTCCCTCTGGAATAGTTTATCATGTGCTGTAACATGAATATGAGGATAAGATTGACTGCCTTTCAAATTCTAACCTCAAAATTTTCATCTGTCTTGGAGTCTTCCCCTGGCAGTCGTCATCAAAGACCCCGTTAGTGCCTCTGTGGAGCTGCAGGCAGGGGTTTTGTTACAACAGGACTGGTCTGGGAGCCAATGTTAATCCCCAGCTTCCCTTTGGAGCGGGATTTGAATGTGTGCTGGTGTTGTGGAGTGAAACCTGTGTAAGAGATCATGGACCCTGCTCCATCCTCCACCACCCCATTGTCAGTTCCCAAGGAATGCAGAGGCTTTACTCACCTCCAAGACCAGGCAGTTTTTAAAAATACTGCCGGCATTCAGTTGGTTTCCTCATTTATCAGGGCAAAAAGGCAACAAAAGGGGCTGAGGTGCCTTCTCCCCTTGGCTGTGCCTGGAGGACACAGAGCTGTGAGGCAATAATGGGGTGGCTGTAGCACGTTGGGAATGTGTCTGGTGCTGGCTGAGCTGGAAGCCTCAGGGCTTGATGCAGAAATTATCAGCTGAGACTGTTTGGTTTGAGTTTCACAGGGAGCTGGATGGGACCATAACATCCCCTCTTGGATCTAAAAGTCTGTCAAAGGTAAAAATATACAATTTAGGCCAAACACCTCAGGTGTTCCTGGGCAGCTGTGATGGCAGCATGGAAACCCGATGGATGGAAGAATTGCACTGGAGGTGCTGTGCCTGAAGCATCGTGCATGAGCCCTGGCTTATTTCTTCTGCAGCAAATGAACTTACAAAATATTTATTTGGCTGAGATTTCCATGGGAAAAAGAGGGCTGTTTTGTACTGGGAGACACATTTGTCTCTGGGCGTCCTTGAAAACTGGCATAATGTGTGATACATAAATGATCCAGTGCTGCATTGCATGAGGAAGGGTATTGTGGACCAGCACCTGGGGCTGGAATGTGAATTACAGCAATTTCATGCCTATAAGGCACACCCTTTTGACTAAAATTTTGATTGAAACCCAGAAGTGCGCCTTATAGGCCAGTGCGCCTTATATATGGACAAAGTTCGGAAGTTTGCCAACCCAGAAGTGCGAGCCCGTGCAGCCCTGAGCCGAGCCTGCGTCCGGATCCTCGCTGGGGGGAAAAAAAATGTGCGCCTTATAGGCCGGTGCGCCTTATATATGGGCAGTGTATGGGAGATTGCCAACCCGGGAGTCCACCCGATACTCCAGTGCACCTTATAGGCGTGAAATTACTGTAATTTACCAATCATGTTTGCAGAGTTGCCCAGTTGTACCTGTTGCATCTACAATGTCATTGTAAATAAAATTCTCACGCTGCTGCTGGGTCAATTGGAAGCCATTGCAAAGAGGGCTCTCAGCACCTTTCACAAAATGCAGCATGCCTTCCTGTGTCAGCTCTGGGTGAGTGCGACTCTTGTGGCACTGAAGAAGGGCTGAGATGGAGGAGCTGCACCAGGAACCCAGGACTGAGGCTGGTGGGTTGTGTGCGAGGTGTGTGTGGTTGTGCAGACGTGGGCCTACAGGAGGGATGTTTCGGCACCTCTGGACAGCCCAGATGTGCATGGGAAATGTGCACATGTGAACTGTGTGGGTGTTGTTTGTGTAGCATCACAGCTGAGTGAGCAAACTCGTAACCCAACCTCGTCACCGGCTGGGGCCAAGCTATGAGAAAATGGTTAAAGCCATGGAGAAGGAGGATACACAGCCTGACTTAGAGGTAAAGTTTTTCCATCTGACTTCAGCTGGAGTTTGAACCATGTCCTAAGCTAATAACATTTACACCCATCGGAGGGAGGAGGCCTCAGCTCTGTAATGAGTCTGCAGTTTGTTCCACGATACCTTTTTTACTTTCTGCCATCTGAGCTGCTCATGCTCTGGACAACCTTGGATGGGTATTTATAGAGCGAGAATGTGTGAAGCCTTCACCCTTCAAACATGTGCTCAGCCTGAGGAGCTGTAATGATTCATGTCCTCCTCTAATGACCACTGATTACATGTGAAAAACTTGGATAAATCTTCTGAGAGGCTTAAAACACGATGTATATCTGGATTCCAAAACTGCCATATGGGTTGTGACTCATTTCTTCAGATGCTGTTCATAAAAATCAATTATATGGTCACTTTGGCTACCAGAAGGGATCTTTTCCGTTGCCCATTTGTTTCCTAATACTGTATTTTATGACTCTTAGAAAATCATAAAATGCTTACAAATTAGATAATATTTCTGGCCAGAAATGTCTTCCATGGAGACAGACCTGTGGCAGTTTAGTTAAAAGCAGGCTGGAATCCTAGGACATGCTGAAATTTTTAGCATTGATGTGCTAAAAACACCTGGCAGAAGAAAGGGGGAAATGCAAAGCATCTGGAAAAAGAAGGGAGGCTCTGCGGGGAGGGAGGGATGGAGGCAGCTGCTGGGTGGCTGGAGCACAGTGGCTCTCTCAATTCTCTCATTCCTTGCCCAGCTCATGAAGCCTGATGTTTTTACTCCTGATGGCTGCAGCTGAAAGCTCAAATCATGGCAATGTGATTATGATTACCCTGCTGTCTGTGCATGGCTTGAACACCAGGTGATGGGAAGGGTCAGGGGGTTTGGCTCCCTGTGTGGAGATGTAGGTGGCTGTGGCAGAAGAAGCTCTGTTGACTTCTAAAATGTTAGAATATAGTAGTTTCACACCTATAAGGCACACTGGAGTATAAGGCACTTCCAAGTTGTCGTCAAATTTCCAAACTTTGTCCATATATAAGGCACACCGGACTATAAGGTGCACTTAAAAAAAAAAAAAAAGCGAGGATCCGTGCGCAACAAAGTAACGAATTAGTAACAGAATCGCACGATAGCGGGGTTTACTGGCAGGTGCTCAATTTGCAAACATTTTTCACGGATTGATGTAGCTTTTAAACGCAGCCCCAGTCACACTCCTCATGCTGTGGGCCTTGGCACCAGCTGCTGCAGCTTTCTTGGCAGCTGCTGTGGCTGCTGTGGCTCAGCTCAGCTCACGCTTCCGGGTTGGCAAATTTCTGAACTTTGTCCATATACAAGGCGCACCGGATTATAAGGCAGGCTTCTGGGTTTCGATCAAAATTTTAGTCAAAAGGGTGTGAGCCTTACAGTAGTGAAATTACTGTAATTAAGGGATGCAGAAATTGTGGTTGAGGATACAAAATGCAACTGAGGTTCACAAAGTCTTGATAAAAATGGTGTGCTGATTTTCATTGATATTTTAGTGTGGTCACTCCCAGGGATTTTTATGAAAATCTGTTGTTATTCCTTCTCTGGGCTAAACCATTTGAGAGACTGGTAGTGTCTTCTTCCTACCTATAAACTATGTTGATTTTCTTCTGTGTTCTGTGCTTTTCTTCTGTTTTTACTGCTTAGCAGTGTTTGCCTGCTGAGGGCGACAGGCTGGGACAGCCCCTCTGAACCTCCAGTTCAGCATAGTTTTGGGTGGTGCCCTCAGGGTTGTGACTCTGGGCTATAAGTATTCATGAAAAACATTAATTTAAAAGGAGAAAATCTCAAATGTATCCTTGTCAGAGAGCATTGCAGCGACTTTAGATAATGCACTTTGTCTTCTGAATAAAGAAAGATTGATTATCTCAGATTATCTCACGCTCACTGAGTGTTTGCTCTGAATAAAATACAACTTAGCAACCAGCTGCCTGTGCCTGGGTATGTCAATCTCACAGATCCACCAAACTTTCCTGAAAGCCTTTTGATGTCCTGTGGCTGGTTGATTAGGAGTCCCTCAGGAGATCCAGGACTGCTCTTCAGATAAATCTCTTCTCATGCCCTGCCCTCGTATTTCCACTGCCTGTCCCATGTGTGGGACATCCACTGACAGAAACCCACTCCAGAGCAAGCCTTACCCTAACATAAACACACTGCTGCATTTCCTGATTTTATTTTTCTGGAGCAGAACATATAAATTGTTGTTTGCCCTTGGCTCGGCTCTTTGAAATATTGCTCTGCCACTCACCCGATCTTATCTTGCACAAATATTTACACACATTTGTACTTTGTAAGGCATGATTTAAACAGCCTTTGCTGGACAATTGAGGCGGTGCCTCTGTGATCCAACCCTTTGGTCCTGGGCTTGTGAGGCAGCCAGCATGTGTCCCTGGAGGATTCCTGCTGATTCAGCCAGGATCTCCCAGAAATCACCCATGTTCCCATCAAATTTCTGCCACCTTTCTGATCAGCTTAATCTGTTGTCCACTCAATAAGCAAAGTTGCTCTTACAAGTACTTGTAGTGACAGGATAAGTGGGAATGGCTTCAAATTATATGGGATGTTGAGAGGAGATTCTTCCCTGTGAGGGTGGGGATGCTCAGGCCCAGGTTGCCCCGGGAAATTTTGAATTTCCCCATCCCTGGAAGCGTCCAAGGCAGGGTTGGACAGGGCTTGGAGCAACCTGGGCTAGTGGAAAGTGTCCCTGCCCATGCGAGAGGGTGGGACAGGATGATCTTTAAGGTCCCTTCCAACCCAAACCATTCCATGACTCTTTGATTCTGTTTTTACAACATCCCTCCTGACAAATATTAGGAGAAAGCATTTCAAGCATTCCCCTGCGGATGCTTTCACTCCAACGGAAGCCGTGCATTTTGGGCAGGAGTTTCTGGGTGAGGCTGCACTCTCCAGAGAGCCAGACTGAACATTTGTGACGGCTCCTCTGGCCTAAAAACGCACGAATTTGTGCATTTCCGTGTTAAATGGATTCTTCTGTGCGTAAATCACCAGGCACTATTTACAGTGAGTCATCTGAAGGGAAAGATGCGTCACTGCTGCAAGTTTGCTGGTGGCTCAGAGCTCACTCTTGGTCAGGGATGATGGGGAGGTTTTGGGTTTGAATTTATCCTGTTTAACCCTTTCTAAGATGTCCCAGTGTCAGCCCTGCTGCTCCAGTAATCAGCCATTATCTGGCCTGAGCCATGATTTAGCTTCTGCTTCTTCTTTTAAATACTCATAGACAGGGTTAGGTGGAAGCAGTGTGAACAAACTGGATCCAAATGATGGTAAAAACAGCTCAAAGTCAACTCAGTGATGGGTGATTCTGTTTTTGTAGAAGCCAGCAAAGTTCACCAGAGCCCATCAGGGCTTCTGAGCCAGGTCAGGACGGCTGCATGGTGAGCTGAGCACCTAATGCACTTTTAATGAAAATGTTATCCTCTGGAGCCAGGCCAGGCATGGCTAGAGCAGGAGCAAAGACCCTCCTTTCCCTAGAAATCATGGGAAAAGATATTACAGCTATTTTATAAGCCTGTATGTTTTAAAAGTCTAAGAAATCCAGCCCACATCAACAGCAGAGAGAGCAGGCTTCTACACGGACACGTCATTTAATCACAATTTAATAAGGCTCCTGTATCAGACTTTCGTAATGAAACTTTTGGGCAGATCCAAACAAAGGGGTCAGTGTGGGAGAGAAGAATGCAGCCTTTGATTCGGGGTTTCTTTTTAGGGTTCACGATGGTTCGTTTTCAGCGAGCTGCTGGCGAAATGAAATGCTTTCTGCATGCCAACTGTTACCTCATAAATGGACCTTGTGAAAAGTAATTTGTGATCACAAGATGATTATCAGCCTCCTCAGCCCAGCTCCTGGGAGAAGGGAGAGTTCTTCTTCCCCTGAAGAAGCCCTTGGGTGTTCAGTCCTTTCACAAGTGCTCCACAGAGGTGTTTAGGGCCTGGATGACAAAAGGATGTTATTTTAATAATGCAGCAAAGCTGCTGGGAGCTGGACTAGGACAAATATGTCAGCATGGTGGGCTTGGATGTTTTGGGAGGACATGAAGGCAATGATGGATCAGGCAGGGATGAGCTGCCTGCACTGAGGAACCAAATCTGCTCTGCCAAAGGATGCCAGAGGATCTTCACCCTCATTGTGTTAATGATCCCCTCAATCTCCCTGTTTTGGGGGAGTGTTGTGTGAGCTGGCAACTTACTGAGAGGGCCATGAAAGGTCTGGAAAAGGTCAGTGAAGGTGGCATGAGGAGAACAAAGGTGTCTTTGCAGTCATCTGAGACTCTTGGTGTTGCAGCCTTGTGATTACAGTGTGGTCCCCCTTGATGTGCAGAGCACCCAGGAAGGAGGGACATCCACCACCAATACCACCATGTTGGACAACATCATCTGAAGGTGCATCTTCCACCCCTGGAGGAAATAAAATGCAACCTCTGGGCATTTTCAAGGCATAAATTCAGTTGGTTCATGCAGTGCCTGGAAAGCTTTGGCCCAAAAGGACCAGCTGGAAAATACAGACTGGCTTTGTTTTCTTTTTTTCAATCCATGACCTGTTGACTCTTTCCAGAATCTTTGAGTTTTTTAGTTCCAGTCTTTCTGTTTTCTTGAAAAAGTGTTTGCCTCTTTTGAGGTCTCAGTAACTTGTTTTTAACCAGCCCTTGAGGTATGGTGTGTACTGATGCTGAAGTGGTGGAGTCTTCAGTGTTTTGTCATGGATGGTCTTCCTTGTTTTTCCATGAGCAGGATTCTCCTGGTGTGCCATGTGTGGCAGCATGCTGTTCCCAAGGATTCCTGCGGCCCATTCCTGGTGCTGCTCAGCTTTAATTTTGTCCCTCGTTTGTTGTTTTTTTTTCTTGTAAATACTACAGGCTGGGCTGGGCAGTTGCGTTTTGCGTATCGGAAAAAATAACTGAACTCTCCAGTGATTCTAACCGCAAGGAAAGATTTATTGGAGGGAAAAAAGAATTTAGAGTTGTTTTTTTTCTTGTGAGGCTCTTTGAGGCCGAGCTTCATGCTGCTGTCATCTCTGGCTCTCCTCTGTCAGGGTTTGGGTCTACAGGTGACCTCCAAGCAAAAATTCCTTGATGTCCCTCTACAATTCCCCCACTTGAAGCTCTTTGCTCATGTGAAAGCGGCACAAAATTGTCAGAATTTATGTGGGCTGATAAAGGCTCATCCAGGGTGTGCTCCTGTTCACCTGGAGCTGCCTGTCCAGATGGGTTGGGCTGTGTTTGTGGCAGTTTCTGTGTTTCTGACAGTTTCTGTGTTTCTGACAATTCTGTATTTCTGACAGTTCCTGTGTTTCTGACAGTTCTGTATTTCTGACAGTTTCTGTATTTCTAACAGCTCCTGTGTTTCTGACAGTTCTGTTTCTGGCTGACAAATGCCACGTGTTGTCTTGCTTTTCCGTCCATGAGGGACATGGTGACCCTGGTCAGGATGGAGTTAGTGCTCCTTTGCTTGGAAGAGCCATAGGTGGATGAAGGTGATGACTTTAATTCATCACATTTGAAGCTCAGAAAGCTTCCAGCAGTGCACAAAGTGAATTCCCTGATGGGACAATGGCCAGGCAGCTGTCCTGGCCCCTAAATGTCTCCATAACTGTTATCTCTTAAATATTAAATAAGGACAACTTAGGTATTTTTTATCTTGCTCTAAGGCTGCAGAAATGTTTGAATTACAGAACCAAACCTTTGCTATTTTTTTTTCTGTTCACCAATTTATTTTTCATAGTGGTGCAAGGTGAAGAGAACACCCTGCTTTACCTTTAAGAAAAAAGCAAAATTTTTCAGTATTTTTTCTGTATTCTGTGATTTTCTGGCTTTAAACTCTTCTCAACAATCTGCTTTATTTGCAATAATAAATGCAGGAGTGCTGCACCTAAAGCCATCAAGCTTTCCTTGCCAGTTTTCCTGTGTTATGTGAACAGTCATAAAAGCTGCTGCCTCCCTGATTACAAATACAAAAATGGCAAGCAAGCAAAGGATGCTCTTGGCTTCTGCCCAAAGTATGTAGAAAGACACAATGCTACATGCACTCGAATGCCATTTAAACATGAGAATTGCTCACGAATACCAGAGTGGCAAAAAACACATCTTCCTGAGGGGAGAGGCGGGTGAGGGGACAGGGATTTTGTGTCTGTCTGCTGCTGGTTAAATGCAGGATGTGGTATCCTCCTCATCACTCGCTCATCTTTCATGGCCATCCTTTCTAGCAAAGCCTTGCCTGTTATGTTTGGCTGCTCTGAGGTAGGGTAGTATATCCCTGGCTTCATCTGATACGAACAAAATGTGGCTGAAACAAAATATGAAGTTCTCAAAGCAACCCTTGCGTTCATATTTTTACATCAGAAGCAGGGCATTTGTCCATCA
The DNA here is from genome assembly GCA_009812075.1 of Sialia sialis. Taxonomy (NCBI): domain Eukaryota; kingdom Metazoa; phylum Chordata; class Aves; order Passeriformes; family Turdidae; genus Sialia; species Sialia sialis. The sequence continues at coordinate 10,407,036 of VRYO01002482.1, read as the reverse complement.
GTGGCTCTGATATGATTGTGGGGAATAAAGACAGCCCGTTTGCAGGCTCTCCATAAATAAGCCTTGCTGCTCCTCAGCCTAGTTTTCCTGGCAAAATCTTTTGCTTTCTCATGTGTCAGAAGACCTTCCCAAAGCTGCTGCTGAAGCGCCAAATGCCTCTGTAAAGACTTTTGCAGAAGCTGAGGTTACACAGCCTCTCCTTAAATCAGAGCTGAGCAATTTGGAGTGTGTCTGCCTTCCACGTGATGCTGTTTCCAAAAATCAGGCGCCTTTCTGCCCGCTGCAGGCCACCAGAGCACCCAAATGCTGAGTCACATACTAGCCCTTAATGTGCCCCCATTGCCCCCTTTGCTCTGCCAGCCCCACTCTGTGCCCACCAGACCAAAAAAATGGGAGTTCATGAGTGAGGGGGCTGAGAGGCACAGGAAACTGGCCTAGCTGGCCCCAGCTGATAGGATAGCAGGAAAAGTTTCTTCACCAAGCAGGCTGTCAAACACTGCTGTCCAGGGCAATGGTGGAGTCCCCATCCCTGCCAGGATTTTAAAGAAATGTAGATGTGGCACTTGGGGACATGGTTTGGCACTGGGTTAATGGCTGGACTCAGAGGTCTTTCCCAGCCTAAGTGATTCTGTGATTCTCCTTCCTGCAGTGGAGGATGTGCCTTTTCTCTTTTTTTCTCATGTCTCCACAAAGACTTGCACGCAGTTGGAGTTCTGGGGAGCTCCTGTATTACTGAGTGCCAAAATAAAAAGCTGGAAAAGGGCAATGCTGTGATAGGGCACAGGTGCTCTCCAGCAGTGGCTAAAGCTCTCCAGAGGAGGAAGCAGGATGAAGGTTGCACCTCACCTGGCTGGCAGCGACCCCCAAAGAAGCACATCCCTGTGTCCAGCAGCTCTCCAGGAAACTGTTCTGCTTGGAAACTTTGTGCGGTCAACACAAACATCCCTCATCTCCAGCTGGCTGTGGCTTGAGCTCTGGGAATTCACGGGTGATCCAAGGGCAGTGGATGTGGCTGGGAGGGAGGGCTCCTTTTGGACACCCCTCCTCCCAGGGGACAGTCCCATTCCTCATGTGCTCCACTGATGTGGGGCTGGAAGGGACCTCACAGCACAGGAACAACCCCCAGAGCCACTCCAGCTCCCTCTGAGTATGATGCCCTTCCCAGCCTAGATTTGGGAGCAGTCAATCCTTCCACCACCGTTGCTACCTCAGCTGTTGGGTAACCCTGGTGTGGAGCAACCTGTGCTCACCACTTAGCAGGGAAGGAATAAAAATGCCTGGAGCATTCCAATGCCCAGCACAGGAAAGCTGATTTTCCATTTATTGCTAAGATATCAAGGACAGGGGAAGCAGAGGAGCAGCTCAGGAGGAAGGGCTTGAAGTGTAGGAAGTGTTGGCCAAATAAAAGTGGAGGATGTTTAGGGTGTGAAATCAGGAAATGTCTTCAGGAAAATTCAGCTGAGACAGGAGAGGGGAAAACAAGAATGCTGAGAGGGAGAGGAGGGGCACTGCCTTGTTCAGCTGTGTTTATTAAAAAATCGGACCATCCTCAATTCTTGTTCAGTCCTGAGCTGCCCAGACTTCCCTGCCCACCCCATCCCTGTGATTCCCAGTCAGGAGGTGGTGCTGGTGTGTGTGCAGGGTTATTGGGAGCTGGAGGCTATTTCAGGAACCATCAGCAAGGCCAAGCTCATCAGTGCTGTCACTGATAGACTTTGAGGGGATGAACTTGGCTCATCAAAAAAAAAAAACAAACAAAAAAACAAACCAAAATCTTGGCAAATCAAAATTAACATGTTTGGGCTGTCTAAAAGCAAAGAACAATGGAAGAAAATGGGCTCTTGGTTTGTTTGCTTGTTTCTTTCTTTCTTTTGGTTTGTTTTTTCTGTTTGTTTTTTTTTTTTTTTTTTTTCTTTTTTTTCTTTTTTCTGTTTTTTTCCACAACTGCCAGGAAGGTGTCAATGTGTTGCAGGAGGCACCTCTGTTTTATACAACTGAAATGAAAGATCAGTTTTCCTCTTCTTTAAACAATAAATAAAATGGGCTTGTAAGACCTCCCAGAATGGTAAGTTATCATTTAAACCCAAAGGAAGAGCACTGGACAACACTCTCAGGCACAGGGTAGGATTCCAAAATCTCTGGTCTCTTCCAGCTCAGGATGTTTTGTCATTCACTGATTCACTGGCTTGCTCTATTGCATGGAACTGTTGGCACTAAAAGTTCTCAGTTTTATTCCTCTAAGTCACCTTGAGCATCTGGTGTGGTACAGATTAGTGAAAATGGTCTTGTTAAACAACAACAAATTCTTGGGATGTGATCCCAAGGCAGGTCTTAAAAGCTACAAATGATTAAATATGTGGGACAAATTAAAGGCAGTAATCTTTATAGTCCTTCACATCCAATCCATCCAATCCATCATTAATTGTGCACACTGTGGTCACTCTAAAATTCACTGCTGCAGGAAGTCATCCAAGCCAAATGTCCTGGCTGCTATAACTTTATTTCTTGAGGAATGTTTTAATTTCACACTCATCAATAGTACGTCTAGGTTAGCCAGGAAGCACAAGAAGTGTCTTTATTCACCTTTCAAGACATCACATGGTTCATGGGGAGGAATTATTTCTCATTTGTGTGTAATAATGACAGAATGTGGCCATTCCTGGAGGGGAAGGAATCACTTCAGCATTACACGTCACTCACAATGAGAGGCTCCACAGGAGATATGTAAAATCTGGTGGTAAGCAAGGCTGATATTACCATATATTTGATTTAAATTTTAATCAAATGGAATTGTTTTTCAAATGCAGATAGCGCAGCAATGGCTCCAAAAATAAAACACGGATAAGCAATCTATCAGGCATGTCTGTCAGCAAAACAGACTCCATCTCATAAACCTGCCAAAACAGCCCTTTGCTTCAAACAATAAAATCTGGGAGGAATGGAAAACCTCAGCTTTAAAAAGATCTGTATGTTTAAAAAAAAAAAAAAATATTCAAAAACTCCCTAGCTCTCAATCGGTGTGATTTGGAAAAGGTTAATGCAAAACTGAAAGCCATTCAATAAATCTTTTAGTGGAGATCAAAAGCAATGAGTGCAGGAAACCAGAAAATTGATGATACGACATTTTCTGACACTCCATAACATTCATATTATTCAGGGAGCTGCCAACCACAATTGTTCAAATGCTCTTTTAACTGATGTTGTTACTTGAACTCATGAGCCAGCCACTGGTCTCCCCAAGGAAAACCATATGGGAAGACAGTAGCTCAATTAAAAGTAATGTGGTGTGTGGCTCTTAATCCTTGCTTGAGCCCTTGTGCCAGCAAGCTCTTAAGCATGTGCTTAAATTTAGGCCTGTGCTGAATTTTTGTCTGTTTTATGTGCATTTCTTGAGTGAAATCCCCAAAACAATATCAAATTCCCTTTTGCAAAGGGTCTGCTCTGCTCGTGGCCTGTACTCAGAGGTGGCACCTACGTTCTCCTGGGTGCACTGGGCTCTGCGAGGACTTTGGGATGGTTTTATCATGGGTAAAGATGGATTTGTGATTGCAAAGCCTGATTTGGATCCTGTCTCCCTCTAGTGTTGTGAAAACACTTGGAAAAGGAGTTGAAGGAGGTGACTCAATGCCCAAGGTGCTGTCCTAGCTCATAGGCAGCAAAGAGATGCCAGCAAGATCCGTGGATGGCCAGAAGAGAGGGCTGGAGGAGCCCTGGGTGGGGAGATCCTGCAGGGAGGGATGGGTGGATGGATGGATGGATGG
>VRYO01002482.1:10377914-10403127 GCA_009812075.1 Sialia sialis | reverse complement strand
GATGGATGGATGGATGGATGGATGGAAGAATGGATGATGGATGGATGGAGGGAAGGATGACTGCTCTCTTGAGTGCTGGCATCTGTGCTGACTGTGATTCTGGCATCCTCCTGCCAGTCCTGGAAAATTAGTGACATCTGAAGAGAGGGAACGATAAAAACAAGATATGGGGAGCTCATTTGCATGTGGAAGGAAAAATATGGGCGTTTGAGACTTCTTGTGGGTCACACAGATTGGGTTGTGCCCCTCCCATCGTGTCCACAGGGCCCAAGGTCTGCTCCACAGGGAGGGGGTGACATTGACCTCCCTGGTCAGGCTCCCTTGGCTGAGCCCAGCAGATGGGAACAGCGTGTGCAATGGAGCTGGAAACGTGCTTGTTTTCCTTGCCTCTTCCCTTGCCTCCCCTTGGATGGGGGCAGTGCTGCCTGCACCTTGGCTGTGTGCTCACAATGGACAATGTCCCATGGAAGATGTGCCAGCTTCACTTCTTTTCCCAGGGTATTTTACCACTCATTAATCCTTTTGATTTTTAGCCTCTTTGAAGCTCAGGGTTTGGATGTCTTTCAGCTCCCACTGAAATCGGACATGAAAACACTTCAACCAGTGCAAAAGTTTAAACCCCTTATTCATCCACCCTGGAAAGGCTTCAGCTTGATATGCTGACAATGACTGACTTTATTATGTTTATCTTTTGGCAATATCTCCCTCTGCAATTGATAGTGCCTTGTGTTTTCCTGGTGCCAGGTTGAATTTCCAGCCCCAGTGAATGAAGCAGGCTGTCATGCTCCTCTGCCAGGCTGAGCCATGTGCAGGGCAGGCCCTGATTTCCCTGGTAAATACACAGAGGAGTAAAATAAACATGTAACCCAACAGCACACGCAGACACACACATATGATAAAAAGTCTGGTCTTTTACCTAATTTAGACCAGAAAATTGGCATCTGATTTTATTGTTCAGGCAGACTCCAAGAACACAAACATATTTTTTCCTTCAAAACGAGAACTGCCAAAATATAGAGAATTATATCTGCTGGTTTGTGCTAATTGGGATTAACTGTTTCCTGGCTGTTTTCTGTGGAGCAAGTGCTATTTTGCACTTCAAGGGCTGGCTTGGGGAAATGGCTGTACCCCAGCCATCAGATCCATGCAGGAGGCACTTTCTGACCTGTGTCTTTGAAAACAGAAGAAAAGGGAATAGTCTCCCTTTCTAAAGTCTCAGCCCTAGGATGCTGCCAGCTCAGCTCCTGCTGCAGCATGGAGAGGTGAATTTAGAACAGCCAAGCCAGACAGGAAAGCATGGCATGGAAAATGCTGAGCTTTCCTCAGTTTGGTTCCATTTTAATTAGCATTTTCTGCACACTTCTGATTTCCGATTTTCCTGCCCAGCTGTTGAGACTATTCATATTTCTGGAAATGTTTCCAAAAGGCAGGGGGAAAAGCACAATCCTATCGCCAGTCCAAGTGCTTAATTAAAATAGTTGGAGTTAGAATAACATTGCAATTAGAGTTGTGTCTATTGGCCTTCCGGGGTTTGGGATCTGTGCTTTCAAGCCTTTTGCTGTAAACATGGGTCTGGAAATTTAGATGGGTTTCAAAATAGCCAAATGTTGCAAAACCCACCAGAAGGAGTGAGAGAGCTGGGAACACTGGCCCTGCAGGAGGATAGAGGAGAACCCACCCCTTGCCTGTGTCTCCGTTTGGGATGTTGAAATAGATGCAGGGAGTCAAAAAAAAAAAAAAAAAAGAATTCCACTTTCTGTAAGAGCTGATTTGAAGAATCCCACTGAAAAAGTGTGGACAGCATGGCATGCTCTGCAGAGCAAACATGCAGCATATTTTTAGCCCCATTTCCTGGCACCTTGTGCATTAACTGCTTCCAGACCAGGAGCTTTGGACAGGGATGGTGTGAGCCTCAGGAATTCCCGTGCTGCTGGTGCACAGCCCGTGTGTGACAGGGTGGCTGCCACAACTGCAGAGCAGAGGGGGATGTTTGATGCAGCTCCCAGGGGGTTTCTGGAGGCAGGGATGCCTGAGTGCTGCGGTGTGCCGCTCCCCCAGATGTTCGTGCTGTGCTGGGAGCAGAGCACACCTGCACACAAGCTGTTCCTGGGCTTGGGGACAAGGGCAGGCACGCAAGGCTGGCCCCAGGGATGCCATGTGGGGCCACCAGCTCCACCAGCCTTCTGTCCCCACCATGCTGCCCTGTCTCCAGGCTGTAAAGGTGCTTTGGGGAGTCACAGAAGGGCAATACTTATGTAAGAATAATTAAACTCTTTGGCAAGATGTCTCTGGGATGCCTCCCCAGCCTAAATATATGATACCATGGATATATAATACCAAAGAGCTGAGATGGCCCCTGAGAAAATAGAATCCCAAAGATCTGAGCTGACCCTCCAAGAAAACAGCTGGGACAGATGCCATCAGAAGTGAGGATGTGCTGGCTTTCCTTGCTCTCACTGAAGTTTTCGGTGATGCCACACAGGCATGATCCTGTCTCTCCTTCCCACTGTTCATGACTGTTCCGGCATGCCAAAGGCTCCAGACCATCATTTCCTCCTAAACTGGTCATGTTTTATTTATTCAACATTGTGCCAAACTGTGTAAAGGTTGTGAGAGGAAATGTAAAGCCCTGGGGGAGGAAGAACTTTCTAGGAATGACATCTCCATGGATGACCTTTGGGAATACATTGGAGGATATACACGAGCAGCAGGGAGAAGGACAAGGGAAATCTGTTTACTCAGGGAAAGGGATGCTTTCCTGGAGCTGTGGGCATTTAGACTTCCCAGCTGAGCCCACTTTGGTGGGTACAATTGGGAGATTTCCAGACCCTGCCAGTCTGGTTTTGCTGCTAGGTCATTGAGGAAACCACTAAACTAGCTGAGGGAACATTGATTTTGAGTTCACAGGACCACAGAACATTCTGATTTGGAAGGGAATCATTGAATCCACAAGAAACATTGAGTCCAACTCTTCAGTAAATGGCCCAAACAGGGATCAAACCCACACCCTTGGAGTTATTAGCACCATCAGCACCATGCTCTAACCAACTGAGCTCATCTCACTGGTTTGTTTGTTTAGTGTTGGACTCTGATGTGAAAATCTGGGGCAAATTAAGAAAAAACAAAGGAAAGTTTTTTCTTGGGAGGAAAGAAAATCAGCCTCAAAAACACACACTGTTTCATAGCTCTGTGGAGAGGAAGAAGAGAGCACATGGACAGCCCTCCCCACCACCTGCATGAGACTAATTCTGAGTTCAGAAAGTAAGTGATCCCACAGAATTACCTGGCAAGATAACAGCACCTCCCAGGCCATGAAAGCAGTTATGGATTTTTCTTTCTGTTTGCTGCATTTGCCTCTCAGAACGTGTTACTGGATTCACTTTCGTTGATGAGATTTTCCCCTCAGAAGGAAGAGGGAGAGAAGCCCAGACCCCAACATCCTCACACCTGGCTCTGGTTCCAGTTGGAGCCCCAGAATTGATGGTGTGCCATGTGACAAGGCTCTGACTTCAGTTTGGGTGTCAGATGGGGAGGGGTGGCTCGTGAAGGACAGGTCTGGGGCAGGGCTCAGCTGTCAGCAGTCATGAAGACAGGATGGGGAAGCAGACCATGGGCAAAACATGAGTGTTGGACTCAGTGATGCTCAGGATAAAGGGATGGAGCAGATTCCTGAGAGCTAGGGAAGCCTCACAGTGTGGCTGCCATGGCTTTTGTGGCTGTAGCATCTTATCTTCAAAGAGAAATATAAAGATTTTGGTATCTTGCATCGATCCTGGGAGCTGTGCTCGTGTTTCAGGAGCAGCAGCTTTCCATCTCAGTTCTATCCCTGCTTCTGATTTACCCTGTCACCTCAGGCAAATCATTTAACCCTGGCTTCAACCTATTTTACGGGGATGTTGCAAGGCTTAATTAGGGCTTGTAAAAGGTCTTGAGTTCCTGAGAGGTGCCTGCTGGATTAGGGTGATTAATCACATGTTGATGGGAGAGATATTGTGGGGGTAAATCCAAGCAGTCAACAATAGGGCAGATGATATTTTTCCCTGGGGGAATAAGACAAGAGGGTTGTGAAAGCATGTACATATCAGGTTTATTAATTCTGGATATCAAGCTGTTGAAACTGTAGGGAGGCTCTGTGGTCAAAACCACAGAAATCTGACTGTATGGTTGAGATAAAGACATTCTGCATTTCCACAAAAATCAATCAAAGGCACATAAATTAGGGTATTCCCCCCCCAGACTTCAAAGCCACAAAGGCGAACAATTTGCAAAGCTTCAAGTTTTGCAAATAAATGTTTGGCACTTGCTCGGAAAACACGCTGGAATCACCTTGTTATTATTCATTGCTGTGGAGCAAAAGGGGAGATTATTCAGAGAAGCAGAAGGAGGGGAAGAAAAACCCCCCACATTTTGCTGAACTTTATGCAGTTTTTCGCATGATTGCCCAATTGCCTCTCCATATAGGAGAGGAGGGGGAAAAATGCCAGGCTTTATACAGCGATTTTCAGGGTGACCCAGTTCTCCTTCTTTGCGGAACAAACAGAGAGAACAGCCGTCTGCTGAACTCCGATTTCTGGTTCATTTTTTTGGCCCTGCTCTTTTCTGCTACAGCTCCATCTCCCTCAATAGGCTGCTCCCTAATTTGCAGCAGCCCCATGAAAAGGAGCTGGGGCTTGGGAAGCCAAGCAGGGGGAAGCTGAGCAGCCTTGGATGGGCTCAGAATGCTGATGTGACCAAGGGGGGACCCTGCGCTGGGTGTGCACAGATTTGCCTTTGAATAGAGAGCAGCGCTCTCCAAGGACCGGGGTGACTGCAGGAAAGCAGCGAGCCCTGGCTCCCAAAAGCCGGGCTGATTTCATCCTCTTTTCAGACACACGGCATAAATCAGTGCTGTTTTGGAGATCGTTTGGCTTGCCACTTTTTAATTTTTTAATTTTTTTTTTTTTTTCCTGGGTGAACATCCAGTATCCATGTGCTGTGGGAAGGATGCTGCAGGGGAGAGGGGGTGGCTGTGCCCTCTCGGTGTGCAGCTGAGTGAAAACTGGATTTTTATTCTTCCAGGGACCAAACAGAGCCAGCCAAAACCAGAGATTATCATCACTAAGGAATCCTGCCTGGGGAGCTCCCACCAACCAAGAGAGCAGTTAGTTTGGGATATTTTAAAGCTTTTTTTTCTTTTTTTTATGGCAAGGCAGTTTTAGTTGAGCTAAATGAAGCTTATTGCAGTGGGGAATTCAGCGTGCACATGCTTAAAAAATCTTTAAAGATTGGATATTTAACTCCAGCAAATAATCAAGTCCCAGGAACAATTTAGATGAGTAATATATTAAAAACAGGCTTACACAGATCCAAGAAAAACGTTGGAGGATCCATAGGGGTCATTGTTATGCACCGCAGGCTTAAATATATTGACTTTTACAACTGCAAATGGATGGTTGCAGAGTGGTTTCCACCGAAGAGCAGTTTCAGTTGTGATAACTCATACGAAGTGAAATTCAGTCTTGTGCTCGGAGCCGGCATGAGGTCTAGGAACTGAGTGAACTTAATCTTTATCTCTCTCCAAACATTACATCTCTTTAATCCTTGAGGCATGCCATTCCTGGGAGGATCCTGCATAAAGGATGCAATAGAGCAGGGCAGGAATCAGGCTTGTTATTTATGGAAAAAATCTGAAATTAGAGAAAACATGTTCTGAAATTACAGGAAAGAAAACATTTTTCCAGAGGGGAAGAAAATCTCAAACCCAAAAATAAACTGATTTTTATTTTTTCACCAATGAAAGTGTTTTTTTCCTTCTCTAAGATTACATCATTGTATTGCAAATGAGAGAGAAGGATGAAATCTGCCTGCCAGTGCTATGTCAACCCTTCCGTTGCAGGAAAATCAGAATGCATTTTGTGAAGGGGGCTTCTTTTTGATCTAAGTTTTGTGAAGCTAATTTTTTTTTTCTAGAATATTATCCCTTTTCTGGGGAAAACCCACTGAAACAATAAAATAACAACCAAACAACTTTCTTTTGGAAAATGTGCCAACCACTCTTCTAAACTCAAAACATTTATGGAAGTCTGAGGTTGAAAAGTGCATAGATAAGAAATATTTAATGGATGTGGGTAAGATGTGGCCATAAATACACAGGCTGCCCTGTGGCACTGTGAGTTGTTCTTCTGGACTACTACAAAAGATGTAACAGTGAAATCAGCTGTCCTGGGCAATGCTTTGGCATCACTGGGATTTTCCTGGCTGGGACTGGTGCCTGAACCAAGACATGCTGTTTGCATGCAGCATGTGCACAAAACCATCCCATCCACTGACAAGTGTTGGTTTGCATTTGTCAGAATTATACAAAATTCTCAAATTCTACTGAGATGACTTGAATTAATTTTTAATCAAATTTATGCTCTCGTGCCAGAAAAAAAACAACGGTTGATGGAGCTGGGTTTCCATTGGCACCAAGACCTAAACACTCAGCAAATAAACCAGCATGGGAGCTGTAATCAGCCTGGGAGGAACAGCCCCTGGCACAACCAAATCCCCCAAGAGTGTTGAATAGCTGCATTTCTGTAATGCTTCCTCCTATGACATGGTGTGACAGCAGATATTTCCTCCCTGAAGATGAATTTGTCACCAACAAAGCCAGGAGAGGTGGCAGTGGCAGAAGCAGGGCTTGTAATCACCATCAGCAGCAAGGTATTTATCAGGAACCCAGGCATCTGAAGGGAAATATTTTGTTTTATTCCAAAAAGACTAGTTTCTGGTCCATTGGAGGAGCTATGCTATTTGCTAATTAGGGAATTGGGAGCTGGGGGTCCATGGGTTGTAATCCTTGGCGGAGTGAAGCAGTGTGTTCATTACAGCTGTCACTCATCTCCCTCCTCTCTCCTTTTCCTGATCTATAAATTGAGGTTAATACCCTCTGTACACCAAGGGTGCAAGGAGGATTAATCAGAGGGCATCCAGAGCACTGCAGCCTTTTCCTTGGGTGGTGGCTGGAGCTCCTGCAGAAACCGAAATGTCTCACTGGGAAATTCTGGTTTTCATTGAGAGCCTGAATAGGGGAGCTTCAGTTCTGAATTGTAGAAATGTTACTGTTTTCACCTCAAAATTACCAAAATATGAAGCAATTGTTTCTGGCACAAGGAGGGAAGGAGGAAAAACTGACCTTTGAAAAGCGTTTAATAGTTTTACCTGTGAAGGGGAGCGTGGGGATTTTTTTTGTTGAAAAAAAATCCCAACTCAAACACCCAGAATACTTGGCAGCTGCATAATCATGACTTTAATAGAGCCCTCGGTTTTCCTGTTACAATAAACGAGGTCTGCTCTGCATTAGAAACAAAGCAAAGGGGAAGCAAACAAACCAAAACACCAGCCCTCGTGGCAGTCCAGGGAAGCGGGGTCACTACTGGGCACATCTCAAAACCTGTCCAGGAACTGTGTGTTCCCCAGCCCACTGCATTTACCCACCAGCGTCTTGTTGGGCTACATTAGCAAACAAAACAAACTGGGCTGACAGTTTGTGCTGCACTGAAAGCACCACTCCCAATGGCTTTTCCAATTCCAGGGATGGAGCAGGCAGCTTAACTACTTATTTACTCGAGCCTGCTCACCCAGAAAAGACCCAACCTGATGGATGGCTCCTGACCTCCCTGCTCTGCATGGCCACCAGCCAGACGGCCACTTGGGTGTCTCCAGCAAGCCTCCCATCTGGCAAAACTCCAACCTATATTTTGCTGCCTACCAGGGTAAGAAATACTACACCTCCCCAAATGGGTGACCCCAAAGTCAGGCGTGGGTTAAAAACAAGCATAAGTTATCTGGACTTACAGCCATGAAACCATTCTCTGGGAGGAAAGGGTAAATAAACAAATCATTTATTAGCAAGTAAAATTGTTTTTTCTTTGAAATGCAAAAATGTGCTCTCTGGTGAGTTATGTTTCAAGCTTCACCCTTCGGTCTCACCAGGCGTGTCAGGAGCAAAGCTGCTTTCAAGTCACCCATCCAGCTGGACCTCTGCAGGGCACTGTAGGGGTGGTTCATCACTCAGGGCAGCACTGGACTGGGGCAATTCAGACACTGGCCAGCAGGCTATGGCTGGAGTTATGGGGCAGCACCAGCAAAGAGACCCCCATGTCCTGCAGCTGGGGTTTTGGTGCAGGCAGGATGACCTTGGGTACCACCAAGGAGGATGAGGAAGTTGCTCACACAGAGCTGGTGAGGGAACAGCTCTGTGGCATCTGTGGGCATGAGATGTGTCTGGAGAACCTGCTGGTTTTTCCTGTCATGCCCATTTCCCTGGGAGTAGAGGTCTGCCACAAGAAGTAGGCTTTGCTCTCTGCTCTGGTGCAGATGGTGTGGGGCAGGCTCTGGAGGGAGGAAAGTGTCAAAGTTATGATTTCACTGTTACATCTTTTGTGGCAGTCCAGAAGAACAACTCACAGTGCCATAGAGAAGTCTGAGTATTTATGGCCACATCTTACCAATATCCATTAAATATTTCTTATCTATGCACTTTTACACCTCACACTTCCATAAAGGTTTTGGCTTTAGCAGAGTAGTTGGCACAAACCACACATCAGGGGACATCTCCCAACACACAGCCTCATCCAGATGTTTCTATTGGTGCAGTTTCATTTTCCCCACTTGGGAGAAGGGGGAAGACCAGTAGTCCAGCCCTGGCTTCTTGGGCAGCACATACCCTCCTCCAGGAAGGAGATGGAGCTCCCAGGGTCACCTCCCCTCACACTGGCATGCCCAGGGGACAGCCAGCATGTTAATTATTCCATCCATCCTCAGGAAGCTTATGTGTCACTCTGCTCTGTCTCACGATGAACAGGGGCTCACATCCAGCATCTCTTGGATTCACTCTGGATGTGTTTTTTCACGGCTTGGCTAATCCCTGGGCTGGGGGAGTTCACACAGGTAGGAGATGCCTCTGCACCTCTGACCCTGGGTGCTGCCAGTTGGGAAATTGGGCTGAATTCCTGCAGTTTCTGCTCTGCCCTGGCTGTCCGTGATCCTGTGAAGGACCCTGCTTGCTGCTGCCCCACGGGACTGTGGTGATGAGTCAGGGAGGAAAAGCAGCGATTTTGTGTGCTGAGGAAGAAAATTAAGTGGGGAGATGAAAGTAAGAAGGAAAGCTGGGAGAGAAATCATTACTGGGTCATGTCAGCTTAGCAGATGAAAACTCCTAATTCCCTCAGGAGGGTGCAGGTCCGGGACAAACCTCCCACTTTCCTCACCTTCAGAAATGGCTTTCAAGCCAATAAAGTGTCTTAGAAATGCCAGTTCAGCACAGGATCAAACTGCTGCTGCTGAGGACACTGGCAAGTCACAAATCACTTGTATCACCACGAGCAGGTCATTTGTGATGGAAGCAAATATTTTTTTGTGTTTGTGTAAATAAATTAGACTTGCTACCACAAAAATGTTATTTTCCTCTCATTTCTGGTGAACCAGCCAAATGAACCCACGGACATACAAGCTCAGCACAAACACCTTCCTCCTGTTGGTTGGAAGAGTTAAGATACTCCTAAAACACTTGGGTTTTTGGAATAAACTTTCATGTAACAGACACAAATCCAAAGCAACAGATAAGTGTACATCCCTTGCCATGGCTCTGGAGCTCCAAAGGAGCTGTTGTCTGCACTGAGCCAGCTGTGATTTATAGAAGTGTTTTCAGGATCTCATCATCAAGTATGTCCTAAAAACTGCCTTCTCCCTGAAGTCTGGTCTCTAGAAACCAGATTCCTGACATTCCTCATATTGTCCAGCTGGGACCTGTGGTACAAACAGCATTCTTGTAAGGCTGTTTTGCAAAGTGAGCTGTGGTTGTTATTGAACCCTCTCTTCATCTTATTTAGACTTTTCTTCTTTCTTTACTGTTATTATTTATGAACATGAAACTGGGGCTGCTGTTTGGAGAGGGTTTGTTCCTTGAGTAAAATTGTGGGTTTCAGTGGACTGCAGCTTCTGAGAGAACACTTTGAGTCAATAAATGTGCTACCACAATTCCATAACTATCCACATGAGGATTAAAATCAGCTGAGGGAAAAAAACCAAACAAATCTGTTATTTTTGCTGTGACTACTTGAACCTGCAGGGTGAGATAAAAAGCACACCTTGCTTTCTGATTTAAACATCACTGATTTATTTTTAGCCCTGTGGCCGGTCTGGGAGCCTGTGGCTGAAGCAGAATCAGGGATGGAATGGCTGGATAAAGTCTTCTGGGCTGCTAAATCCTTTGTCTGACAGTTCAAATATCAGTGTCAGGCAGCAGCTCCAGCATGGGATAGTGGGGAAAAATGGGAAAAGTGGGATTGGCATCAACTGCCTCAGGTTCAAACCCTAAATCTGAGAATCATGAAATGCGTGCAACTGGAAGCTTTTGCTTTGGGGGAAATGGGAAGGCAACCTTTCCCTCAGTGCTGGCATCTTCCTATTGTTGACCCCATTTTTCCTGACCTGACCCATGTGAGGACACACTTCACCCTGCAGTGTTTGTCTTCCCCTTCCTGTGACCTGAGCAGGGCAAAAGCAGCCCCAGCAAACATAGGACTTGCTGGCACTGAACAGCAGGGGTACAGAAATTTCACGACAAGGCACAACCTTTTGACTAAAATTTTGATTGAAACCCGGGAGTGCGTCTTACAATCTGGTGCGCCTTATATATGGATAAAGTTTGTAAATTTGCCAACCTGGAAGAGCAAGCCGGGAGCTGAGCCACAAGAGCCGCAAGAGCCGTGCCAGCCAGTGCTGGGGGCAGGTGGGAGTGCCGGGGCCCACGGCACGGGGAGGGCGCCTGGGTCTGCGTTTAAAGGCTGCACTGATCCATGAAAAATGTTTGCAAATTGAACACCTGTCAGTAAACCCTGCTATTGTGCAATTCTGTTACTAATTTGTTACTTTGTTGCATGTGGATCCTTGCTGCAAAAAAACAATGTGCCTTATAGTTGTGAAATTACTGTAATTGTCCTGCTTGGGGAGCCTCATGTTTCCAGAGGAAGAGTGTGAAACAGCACTCAGCCACTGAGGCCATAGTTTGAGGAGAGGTTTTCTTGGTGTTTCCAGGCTTAAAGACAATCCCTGCCATGAGCTCTGAGGGGATTTGCCCTTCCTCTGCATGGGGTCCTGCTTTGGAAAGGCAATGAGCCCCCAAAAAGTGCAAAAACAACTGAGGACCTTGTAAAGGTGAGGCTGATGCAAGAAGCTGCAAATACAGGGGAAATAAGGGTTGGTTTCTGATGAACACAGGCATTTGATATTCCTTAAAGTCTCTGATGGTACCCAAACTTTCTTCATGGGACAGAAGGGTGGAACTTGGGAAGGAAAGGGAGTCCTGCACTGCACACAGGGAGCAGCCCCCAATGAGGTGAAGCACACCTGCCAGTCTGGGCGGCCTTTTTTATCCAACATTTGTCTGCAGCCTCTGCTGCTCCTTGGAAATTGTGTTCTGTCAACTTGTTTTCTATCATCCAGGCTGATGCCCCACAGAATGCACAGTCCTGAGTCTCAGGCTTGCCTGGGGCTTGGCTGAAGCCTGCACATGGCAGCATTTCTGCATCCCCAGCTGGAACCATGCAGAGGCCAGAATATCAGCGCTGGGGTTCCAAATGAACTGCTGAGGAATTTTCTGGATTTCAGGCACTCTAATCCATGGGCCTCTGCTTGAACCTCAGAGCACACTTAGCATGGACTCTGAACCTCTCCAGAAGAGCCAGCACTGCAGCCAGAGCAGTCTGGTGGGTTCTGTCTCCATTTCTCAACATCAACTAAAATGGAAAGGCCACGAAGACATTATCATTTATAAAAGGACAGAAACAAACACTTGCATTTGGGAAAGAAAATGTCACATCATTGATCTAAAACTAAGTTGTTTACAATGAAGAGGGGATGATATGCAATGGAAGGTTAACTCTTTTTCTTTTTCTTTTTCTTTTTTTTTTTTTTAGGTGCCTAGAATTACCAGACTTTGCATAAAATATGGTTCTGATTAAGAAACATCTGACTAACAAAAGCAAAGTCAAAGTTAATATATGCACAGTTTTGTATTAGCCTGCCTTTAATTTTGAAGCAAAACTCTAATGACTACAGTAAATTTGCTCATTTGTGAAACAGATAGGAAATGCAATACACTGAAGAGATTAGGGCAAGAAAAACAATCTTTTTTCTGCAATTGAGACGAGTTGTGCTGCTGCCCAGTCCTCTGAACTGCTTCCTCTAGGCACTCTCAGAAACAGGGACGTGGATTTTTCGAGATACATAAACTTCCACATCACAGGGGAAATAATTCAGGATACACAGAGAGATTTCAGCACTTTCCTGGGCAGAGTAATCTTTTAGTAGAGACTGAATGTGTGAAATTGGGCCTTGCTGCAAAGGGAGAAGACAAGTGGGGAAAAAAGAAAAGAAACCTGAACTATGCAGGTTTTAAGAGAAAGAATGAGCCACAACCAGCCCAGAGAGGGCAGGGTTGACTCTGAGTCCTATTTTGGGCATCCAAAGATGGATCACAGAGGAAGATCTCATCCTGCAGGAGCACAGAGCAGCAGTCAGAGCCCCCCAAATGCAGGGTGAAAGAGGATAAGTGGAAAAGCTTTGCTGGAGGAGTGTCTAGGAAGGGAATAGGGTGCTGTGGTCACTGGGTCTCAGTACCAGCCAGCAGCAGGGTCCCTTTATAGTCCCCCTAGGGCCACCTTCCCCTGCCCTGCTCAGTGGCTGCTCTGCCATGTGCCACCCCAGCATCTGCTGCTGCCAAAACAGGATTCACCCCAGGCTCACCAAAGCCACAATCTAAAACAAAAACTGATTTTTTCCAAAACATAAATAATGCACAGTAATTTCACAGCTAAAAGGCGCACCGGACTATAAGGCGCACTTCCGGGTAGTCAGCAAATTTCCTAACTTTGTCCATATATAAGGCGCACAGGACTATAAGGCGCACTTTTCTTTTTACAGCGAGGATCCACATGCAACAAAGTAACAAGTTAGTAACAGAATTGTGCGATCGCGGGGTTTACCGACAGGTGCTCAATTTGCAACCATTTTTCACGGTTTGGTGTAGCTTTTAAACGCAGCCCCAGGCGCCGTCCCCATGCCGTGGGCCCCGGCACTCCTGCCCCTGGTGCTGGCTGCCATGGCTCTTGTGGCTCGCACTTCCGAGTTGGCAAATTTCTGAACTTTTTCCATATATAAGGCACACTGGATTATAAGGTGCACTTCTGGGCTTTGACAAAAGTTTTAGTCAGGAAGGTGCCCCTTATAGCTGTGAAATTACTGTAAATGTTACTCTTTTTCTGACAGGACATCTTCCATTACCCATTCCATCCCTTCAAAACCAACATCCCAGTGGGATTGTCCCGCGCTGGGGTGGCTGCAGGATGGGACCTGAACTCAGGACTCAAAGCAGGGGATGACCACTTTGTTTTCCAGCCAGGTTTTTAATTGCAGGCAGGAGGGAGTGTTTGATCTCAGTGATGGGAAGAGTTGCTGGGTCCCTCTGCAAGGCTCTGCTTTTGGCCCTGAAAAGCCCTGTGGTGGCTCTGGAGGTGAAAGGGAGGGTCTGAGGGGGCTGTGGGTGTTTGGGGAGGAAGCACCCCTGGCACACCCCCAGCCCTGGCAAGGAGCTCAGGTTATCTAAAGAGCACATCAATCACTCAGGCTGCACCAGGGATTCATAACACACAAACAGTGCTGCTTTGTGGGGCTGCAGTAAATTTTATTATAACTTCCTTCCACTTGATAAGCACTTCCATGGGGACAGAGGTGAGCAGAGCTGCTTCCCTCCCATCCCATAAGCAGCCCCAGGGTCTGGGAGGGCTCCAGCACCCTGGACTCTTCACCACCAGCTGCAAGCCATGAAAAAGAGAGTTCTTGTTTTCTTTTGGTTTGTTCCCTTTGACTGGATGGAGCCTCTCACCCCCCACTGGCTGACCCGAGGCTGCATCTTGCACACCTGCTGTTTAAAAGTCCCATAAAATCTCATCATCCCAAGCCCAACATCCCCACACCACAAGAACAAAGCAAGAAGAAACCCTCCTTGCAGGAAAGACATGGAGAAAAAACCATAACTGCTGGAGTTTGGGGTTTGGAATGCAATGAGAACCATTGCTGCTCTCACTGCTTTGCCTCACTCTCCTGAGGACTCACATGTTCCCCAAATATTTACGGAGAAACCTGTGTTTGTGGATGTGGAATGCTGCTTTTTCCCTCAGTGTTGTGCTGTTCTGTTTTGCTGTTCTGTTTTTCCCTTAGTGTTGTGCATGACAGTGCGGCAGCCCAGAGCACGAATGGGATAAATGCAGCACTGGTGCTAGGTTTTTCTCATAGTAAGGATGTAACTTTGCTCTTTTATCACTTTTATCAGGTGGTTTTTGTGCTGATGGAAGGAGGTGGGAGTCCCTGCTCTGCTCCCCAGTTTCTGTTGCTGGGCTGCACAGGCAACTTGGTTTTGGGGGTGATTTACACATAGGTAATTTAGGGTCTAAACCATAAAATCCCAGAATAGTTTTGATCAGAAGGGACCTTAAAGATCTTCTTCCAAATCCTCTCCCATGGTCAGAGACCCCTGAAGATGTGAGGTGCCAAAATTATCAACCAAACCATGGATGGGCTATGTCATCAAGCTCTCTGCTTTGGTTTGTTGTTTTTTTTCCCCCTCCAACATTATTTATAAATCATGATGGGTTTATTTTCCAGGATTTTATGCGCCCCACGAGGGATGGCAGCAAGGTGAACATACAGCAGGAGAAGGCAGCTGCTGGGAAAAAACCACCCAAACCCAGAAATTTGGTTTTGCCGCTGGAAAAGTCACTTGTGTACATAGTGGAGGATGCTCTTCCTTTTGGGACAGCTGGGGGAGAGCACAGGTCAGATTTGAGCTAGGTCAGAGGTTTGGAGATGATCCTGAGCAGGCATCCAGGACAGACACAGCTGAACACAGGGCAGCCCATTTAAGAACACTTCCCCCTTTTTTTGAGCAAGTTTCCTCCTTTTTTTGAGCAAGTTTCTCACTGTGCTGCTTGCAGATGTCCAGTCCTGGCTGGCACAGTGCACGGGGGATGCACTGCAATAAACCTGGATTTTATTGAAGGAAAAACCTCTGGAGGAACCAAGCTTTGAACCGTTCAGTTTGTGACTGTGCAAGGCTGGCAGGGAAAGCTGTGAATGAAAACTTGTGGGGCCGGGGGAGAGCCAGTTAATCTAGATGGGTTTCCTTATTTTTCTTTCCTCGTAGGCATTGAGTGGAGGTTGAATTTTATCCTGACAGCCAAATGCTGGGCTGCCTGTGAGCAGCTCCTGCATGCCCACACTTCTGAGCTCTGGGAAATCTGAGCTGGGAATGGAAAAACTGCAGAGTAGCAAAGCATTTTTGCTATTCCTAGGGCAAATCCACTGTCCACTCTCATATTTATCAGCAAAAGGGAGGAATTCAGAGTGTTGTGACTGATATTTTCTAAACTGAGCTTCCCAAGAATTCTATTTTAATTTATTTTAATTTATTTTATCTTTCTTCTTCTTCTTTTTTTTTTTTTTTATTTTTTTTATTTTCTTTTTCCTTTTTTTCTTTTCCTTTTCTTATTTTTTTTTCTTTTTCCTTTTTTTTTTCCTGAAGCTGATTAAGTGTGAAAGAAATTTGGAATAACAAAAAAAAATCTTTCCATCCCAGCCTCAGAGATCTTATATATCAAAGAAAAGCTGGTGGAATTGCAAGAGAGGGAGTTGTGAGGATGGTGACAAGAAAAAGGCAAATAGACGTGTGGGATGCACACCTGGGATAAGGGTCTGGAAATAAAAAGTAGGGAAGGAGTAAGACTTATCTGGAGGTGCAAATTCATGTTTACAACAAGAAGAAAATTTAGGGGAGGACCATGGCATCACAGAATGGTTTGTGTTGGAAGGGACTTTAAAGATCACCTTGTTCCTGCCCCAGCAGATCAGGCTTTATGGGATTTCTTCCTTTGCCTCCATACAAGAGGAGTTATGGATGCTCAGACTGAAAAAAAAATTGGCAAAAGAAATTTTTATCACAGTCCAAGACACAAATACATTTCAGGGAAAAAGAGGAACATTGTTTTGGGTTTTTTTTAAAGTAATAATTTCCCAGAAAATATGGGGAGTTTTCAGTAACTTTTCTGAATTCTTTTGTGAAAGCTTCAAAAATTTTTGTGGGTTTTTATCCTGCCATCCTAATCTTCACCCAACTTGAGACACCAACATTTTTGATAGAACTCCCACTCAAGCATGTTTGCAGGAAGTCAACCCATGAAAAACTATTACAAAGAAAAATTCCTTGGACAGTTTTATGCATGGAGTTACTCAAAACCCCACCACAAAATATTGAAAAATCTGCTGAAATTTGGGTAAAAAAAATACAGAGTCTGAAGGATCATGAAGAAATGAAAGCATGAAGAAAAGACTGCAAGCCAAAAAGATTTGTATCATAATGCATTCTGACACATAATAAAGAAAATAAATGAAAAAAAAAAAAGTCACTGGATCCATTTTCTGCACATCCACATGGAAATTCATCTCTTCTTTTGGGATTTGTCTTTGTTCTGCATGTTCTGCTGTGGCTCTCAGGGGTTTTGTTGACATGGCCAGGGGACAAATCTTCTCCAATGAGAAGTGCCACCTCCAGGAAAAGATCAGGGAGTTTTCCCAGCAGAGATGGGACTGGAGAGCTCTCTGTGTGAGGAATTCATGACCTACCCCCAGTTTTTAGCCAACACATCCCCCACACTTTGGGGTTTAAAAGGAAACCTCTTCACCTTTGTGCTGCAGACACTCTTTTATATTGCACTGCATCACTTAGATCAAAACCAGAGCAGAGAAAATTCTCCTTGGCCCATTCTTTTCTTTTTTTATGACTCTGTGTGAATTTCAAAGCGCTTCAGGATTAGGCAGAGGTAAAACAAAAAGATATTTGCAGCCTTCATCTAAAACGGATTCATTTCTTTCACCAAAGTGCGTTAAAATTATAAATAAATAAAACACAAACTGGATCCAGGCAAGATATGTGGATGTGATGGTTGAACTCTGGATGATGCTGGAGCCATTGTGATTATCCTGAGTGTGTGAGATACTCGTGGTGCTGGATAAAATGTGATTTTCACACAAATGCAAAGTTTGTATGCTGACATGGAACTCGTCAATCATTCAAGTGTCTCTTCTAAGACAAAATACTCAAATATCAAGTCAAATCTTCATATAGACCTTTATTTACTGGGCATCCTGATTATCTGCTCTGCAAAGTTGCCTTGTGCAGGACAAAAAAAAGAAATGGAAAGACTTGCAAGGGCCACACATCTCTACTGCTTTGGATTAGCATTCCTACCTGGAAGCATCCAAGTTTTGTGTGTCTGTAGAACCAGGGCCTTTAGAATAGGAATATTGCAAGTTATATGGGACCCTTAAGGGTTGTCAAGCCCAGCTCCAAGCCTCAGCAGGAGAAACCATTGTCCTTGAGCCACTGGAAAACAACCAGGAAAACTGCTTTTGGTCAGTGTCACAGCCTGTCTGAGCTGCAGCCGTCAGTGTTTGTGTCTGAAAAGCCTGGAAAGCAATTCCCAATATACATGTTACCGTTGAAATGCCAAAAAGATTGGGAAAAATCAAAACAGGAAAAAATAATTTAATTTGAATTGCATTTTACCAAAATCTCTGAAATCTGAGTAGTGATTCAAACCCCCAGGTAGTGCCAACCATGCTAATGAGTTGTGATAATTAACCATGCTGTGTCTCTGCCAACACAGTCACCTTTTTTATTCACCAGTAACTCCAGCTCAGGGCTCTTCCAAGGCTGGGTCTGCCTGGAACACAGAATTTCAGAGTTTGCTCCTCCTCTTTTCTGACCCAGAGGCTGCTCATGCCTGCTCACAAAATTCAGCAGAACATTTTGCTGGTTTTATGCCTTTCTAAATTTTTGGGTGTTATCTCCTGTGATTTTTAAATTTTTGGCAGCATGTTCTGCCAGGCATCCTGGAACATTGACTCCTTTCTTCAGTGCCTTTGGAGGGATGTCTGGAGATGGTAACTGAGCACCATGAGGCTCAGGTGTGAGGAGGGAGCCTTGGTTTGGAAATCCCTGGTCTCTTTGGACAGACCTGGTGGTTTGGACACTCCAGCAACATCCACATGCAATGATTTTCTTGATTCACAATGCTGAAACTAAAAACCACTTGGCTTTAAACTTTAAGCCTCTGCCTGCATTCCCCTGAGAACGAGCGTTTCTGGCAAACTCCGAGTTCTTAAATATCACTTCTCCAATTACATTCTCACAGGTTAGTATTTATGCAGGCCTGGCTTTTCCAATCCACGTTGCTGGTACTGGGCTGAGCCTTAATGCATCACAGGTGGCTGGTGGTGCTTTGGGCTCTCTGGCCAAACTGGTTCCAGATGGCCACACAGTATGAGTAATAACATCAGCTCATTAAGTTGCAAGGTTTCAACTACAATCACAGAATTATCAATGAAATAAAAGCTAACGGCGTATCAGCTGCACTCTAAGCCATAAATAGGATTTACAGCAAAACAAAAACCTTTTTTGAACCCGGATCTCTCATCGTTTCAAAGCTGGGTGTCTACAGAATGGGTTTATTCACCAGCAAAAAAGCAAAAACAAAACAATGTGCTCCACCCTCTGAAAAACATATTCCTGCGAGCTACTGCGCTGCTGCCCTGAGAGCTTCTGATTCTGGAAAAGCCTTGGATTGGGGTCACTGGGAATGCAAAGCAGCGTTTATCTGTGATGCCTTAGAACACAAGTGGAACGAGCCTAATTCTCAGATCAGAGATAAGCATCAGGAAGCCTCATTACCTGGAGTTTAATCACGGTTGCAAATGTTGTTCTTTGTGCAGATCTCAGTCTGTGCTCTGTGGCTCCTGCAGGGTGTACAGGTGGCTCCTGCTGCTGCATAGCCTGTGGCAGCAGTGCCTTGTTGGTCTGCATTTCTTCCCTGCTCGGAATCACCACGGGAAAACATTTCCTGGAGCTGCCAGAGGATCTGGGGTGCTCCAGGTCCCTGATCTTGGCTGTCAAAGCGGGGGTTTTGCATCACAAAAAAATCTAAAAATAATAGAAAAATATACATCAATTAAGTCATGCCTCTTTGAAATGTCATAGTCCTCAGGCCAAGCAGGAGGTGTCAGTACACAAATTCAGCAGCTGAAGTAATCCTTTTGTAAATTCTTAATCCTTTTGTAAATTCTCCTGGCTTCTCTGACTTTTGGTTGACTTTATAGAACTCCTGTCACCCATGCCTGATAGAACTCTTGTCACTCATCCCAGGCACTGCAGAGCCTGGTCAGCCTTGCAGAGGGGACTCACAGGGTGGGCTCACACTCCCTCTTGCTCTTTCTTCCATTCTGCTAAATCTGACCCCACTGCCAGGGAATTGGGACTTCATTAATGGTAAAAACCGAAACGATTTAAGCAAAATCCCCAACAAATAAACAATAAATATGGTGTCATGTGGCTTGGAGAAAGGTATCTTGCCTGTTGAGGTATAAATGATGCCAGAATTCTAAACAGGGGATGTTTCCAGCAGAACCACAAGGTATCCACACAATCAGTGTGCTGGAAGCAGGAAGGTATCTTGCTTCCAGCTTCTGGCAGGTTGCTAAAAGCCCTGTGAAGTCTGAGTGGAAATGTGTTCCACAGGTTTGTGGGAAGCCTGAAGAAGCTTTGCATGATCTTGGTTTGGTCCTGGAGGTCGTGGTTCTGTTTAAAGCATTGATTTAATCCCCTGAGTCATGCTGACAGCGAGTGCAGCAATCTGCTTTGTTATTCTCCATGTGGATAAGAGTCAAAATCACTCCCTTGGCAATTAGAGATGTTTTCTTTAGATTTATCCTACCTGCTCAGCCTCCCCAGCTGCACTTGTGTTACAAGGGGAAGAAAAAGTCCATCTTCTTCTCCTCCTGTTTCCAGCAGCAGCATCATGGATGAGTCAGTTCAAGAGTTTTGGTGTTAGGGAAGGTGAGTACATCTGCTGCCCTCCTATTTGGGATTTAATTAAACAGACCTGATCCTGTAGGTTGGTCTCTGTCCATCCTGCAGCTCTGGTGCAGATGTGCAGTGTCACTGCTCCCAGATGCTGACAGCCTCTTCAGAGCCCTGGGCACCAGCCCAAGCAGGGATTTGGTACTGAAGAATTCTGGCACCAGCTGTGTTTCCAGAGATGTGCACACTGAGGAAATTATTGTGTGTGAGTGTGATGCAGAGACACCACTGCAGGCTGAGCTTAAGTCCTTGGGCAGGCACAGTTTGATCAAAAGTCAGGACTGTGAGAAAGCATGGACAAAGTAACGTGGTGACACAGGGGGGTGGGTTTTCTGTCTCAGGCCACTCTTTTCCTTTGTGCTTTTAGAATTACAGACCTCCAACCACACTATCCCGCAAGGAGCAGGTTTTCAGCAAGGTCTCCGGTGTTACTGTGAGTTTTGGGGTTCTTTGAACACACATAATTTGGGTGATGCAATGGTGATGTCTCAGCAGGGTCATCCTGCCTGGATTTAGACCTGTGTTCCCTGTACAAACAGGATTGATGGAGAGAGCAGAAAGCCACTCAGGGGCCCTAATCTTGGATGTTTCCATGGGGGCTTGGGTGCTGGATGTGCTGAGCTGGGACTTGGCTGAAACCAGTGTTAAACAGGGCACAAACTCATCTCCAGACAGGGCTTGGTAGCAGGGACCTCCGTCCTGGTTTTTGGGTTGTTTTTAGGGGTGTTGAGGGCAGGCTATGCCCTAACAGAGGAATAACAATGAATTTATATTTCTATAAATATGAATTTATATTCAGCTGCTCTGAATGCAGCTCACCTCCTGATCCTGCTGGCCACATCTCTGTGAGAGCAGGATCTCTCTGGGCTTTTTGGGGGAGAGATTTCTACCCCATCCCTCCCACCAATGCACACCATGGGGTCCTGCAAGTTCTTAGGTGACATGACTGCCTCTCCTGCAGGGTCAGCATCCCAATTTGGGTCTTTGCTCTGCATAACCAAGGTTTGTGGGTCCCAGTGATGTCCAGCCTGTTCCTCTGGGATCTGCTTGCTTGTCCTGGCACTGGCTGTGGTGCTGGGAGCAGAGCTCACATGCCAAGCAGTGATGCTAAAGGGAGCCTTGTGTGCAGCATGAGGAATGCCAGACCTACCCTCTGTCTCCAGGGCTGTCTCCCCAGCCAGGCTCTGGATCTTATTTGGATGCAGAGAGATTTATAAGGCATTCTCTTAATTAGGGGCCCCTGTTTTGACTGAGAGAGGATGGGGAATGAGGAGACCTAACAGGGGCAAGGGTAAACAGTGGCCTGGAAGGGAAGGCTGGGGAGACCTGTGGCGTGTGTTGTAAAGAAGTGGGGGCAATAAAACACACCAATAAAAATGTTGTGTACGTCTGCAGCCTCATCTAGGAAGGGGGAACAACAGCTTGTCGCTTCTCAGGGCAAACAAAAGAAACCCCTCCATGTGCAAGCAATTATTGGAAACACATGGCAGAGGTGGACAGGGCAAGCAAACCCAAAAGCCATGTGATATTGCACAGAAGAGCAAGGCTCATGTGAGGCCTGGGAGTTCATTTATTTCACAAGCCACAGAGCACAGAGAGTTTGCCCTCCTCCAAAAGCTGCAATTGGGAAGGCTCCTCTTATTTTGGCCTCGAGGTCTGTGGATAGATGGCTAAAGTTTGGGAAGAAGTGCTAGGGTGAAGCAGTTGGCATGCTGTTGGGGGAGCTGGAGCTCTGCTTGGCTTTGCTGTGGCCTTTATTGAATTTGCAGCTGGTCAGTGGCACAGCAGCACTTCACTGGGGTGCAGGGAGCAGCACAGCTGTGTGCTGCTGAGCTAGCTCTGCTTTTGTTTGATTTCAAGCGTGGACTCATGATTATCACCTTTAAATTTTCCACCAGTGTAGTGGCAGGATGATTTTTACCCAGAAATTTTGCAACCAGACTTCTATGCTTGCATGAAGAGCAAACAGCATCAAGGTTGATGATTGCACATGATGGTCTTGGAGATCTTTGGCAGTCCTAATGATCCTGGGGTTCCACAAGGGCTGTGGTGTGATCTTAGTGCTCCTGGGCTGCTTTTACATGCACTGCTGCATGCACTGCTGTAAACTTGCCTTTTGTCTCTGGTGGGTGTTTTACCAGGACTTGAGAGGGCTAATATCGATCAGCCAACTCTCAGCAGCTCACATTCAGCCAGCAGAGAAAGACCACAGGCCTTACTTGACGTGTTCCACAAGAATCTTTATTTCATGCAAAGGGAGTCAAGCAGGGATTCTCTCTGAGACAAAGGGAAGGCACCTTTATTTATAGCATCAAGGGGGATTCAAACTACAGCCAATAAAAAGTTTACACAAGGGACAGCATCCAATCTAAGTCAAAAGTTCTAAAGGTGAACTGACCAATTACACAAACTAATTTCTGACCAATTATCTTCCAAGGTGTTAGGAAAGTGACTAAATTCTTAAGGAATTTAGCTCGGCCTTGGTATCTAGGAGACCTTATCTATTATAGTAAGTTCCAGGGCCCAGGGGAAGATGTCTGTGCAGGGATTGTATCATCCACACACTGCTGCTCTGAAGGCCACAGCAGGCTGGAACCCAAGGTGTAATCCAGTTCCTGTGAAGAGCTGGAATGCCTTCCACCGTATGATGCCCTGAAGTTAGAGAGGTTCTCTTTGGTGTGACCCAGCCCTGTGGAGTGCCAGACCAGCCCAGCTGAGAACATTTGATCTTGGCAGCTGATCTGAACCACTTTTATGAGCTGCTTCACGTCCACCTCCAAAGAACATGCTGTGAACTCCATGCATGTTGTCAGTTCAGGGTCTCCACTTCTCCAGTGTCAGGTCAGGCACTTTTCTGATACGTGCCAAAGCTCCAGTCTGCCCAGCAGTGACCCCAGTCAGGCTAAATACACAACCTGCTGCTTCCAAATGCCAAATGCCACAAGCTCAGAGATGTTTTCCCCAGATTATGTGGAGAAGCACCTTGTAGAAGACAAAATGATTCCCTTTGGCTTTCCCATTTTAGTCCAGGCTGCAATCCCTACAGATCATTGCATAGACTTTGTTTCCCCAGAAGTAACCAGACAACTTTCTTCTCTTTAGTCTTAATAGTAGGAACAAGATTGGGAGAAAGTGAGTTTTTAAACTGCAAATACCCCCCCTGTGCCAGTTTGTTGTCAAGCCTTGGACAGCTCTGGGCTGCTATAGATGCTTGGCATCCACTGTAGCACAAGTGATTTGCTTGTCTTGCAGTCTGAGGTTGGACTGGGAAAAAAGAGCTTCTAAAAGGGGCTTTAAGCCTTGTGTGAAGGCTGCTTCCTTTCTGACCTGACTACTTCAGGTTTCTTCAGGTTGGACTGTGAAAGGAGCTGCTCTGGCTGTGAAATCACCACTCCTGTGTGCGCTGTCAGCTACAGAAAGTGATTCTGCCTCGTAAGAAACAACAGAGAGGAAATGAAGTTCCCTTAACTCCTGACTATGCCATGCTCAGGAATGTTAACATGATGGTGGGGTTGTTTTTGCACTGAGCAAGCAGATGTTTTAGTGCTCTGAGGATCACCTTTGCTGCAGAGGGTGGTGCTTACACCTCTGAGGGCAGTGCTGTGTTCAGGCTCACTAAACATGTTCTGCTCCATCTCACTGAGCACTGAGAGCACAAACTGCTCTTGGGTTTCATCGCAGGAGGGGCAGCTTTGCCAATATAAAGAGAAACTTGTTCAGGGGCTGCTTTCATCTCTGTGCGTTATCAGAGCTACTAAAATAAGGAAAGAGCCCTTTCAGCCTCATTGGACAATGACACTAAAAATACCCCCACCAGCTCTCTCAATCTCAAGTCCCAAAAAACTGAAAAACAAAAGCCAGCTCTAAACCCTAAGCCCTGGAAAACCCTGTGGTATCCATCATTGCCATGTATAATCACAGTTAGAAGCCCAAATGAAGTCTGCAGCCTGTCAGCTCTGCAGACAGATTTGGTGGTGATATGAGCAAAGCCAACATTTAAAAATGACTGAATTCTCATTATAAAGATACATGATCCTCCTTCTCATTGAGAACAGTTGGGCTTTGCTTCCAGTGGAGAGCCAAACCATTTATTTTATAGCTCCATTGTATGCTGCACTGGGAATTGTTCCTGCAGATAGAGGTTTCTAGCATGCTTTTCCTATGTACTTTGTTCCACATGCACTGTGCCCTTTGCACATGCTGAGGGCTCTCACATGAATTACACTTTGCCTGATTTGGTTGGATGGCTTTCCTACATTTGTGTCCTATAAATTGGCATGGCAATGTATTTATTTTGGTAATCAACCAGTTCTTTGTAAATCTGTGAGCTTAATCCTCCAAGAGAGGGAAATAAAAGGCTCAGCCTTTTTTTTTTTCTTACAATGAAGATAAATACCTTTGTTTTCATAACTTTTGGACATCTTTTTTTTTCATGGCATCCAGCCAAATCATGAGGTCCTCACTCAGGCAAGAACAAGCAGATGTCATTATGTTCCTCACCAGGCTTGTTAGGGCATGGAAAAACTTAACAGGAAGAATGGTCTCATGGTTTTGCCATGGAGCAAGAATTCAGCTCAACTGGGCCAAGCTTTTGCTTCTGCCATTTATTTCCAATGTGACCTCGTTTGACCTTCTCTCTGTACATCTGCTCCCCCAAAATCTCCTGCTGTTGAGCTTATAAATCTCCTTGGTTCAGAGCTCTCTCACTGCGGGTCAGTTAGTGCAGGAATTTCGGCCGTGAGGCAGTGAGAGACTGGATTAGAAACTGGCTCTAGGCTCTGCCTGAGGTCTAGGACTGACTCTGCCCTGCTCCAAGGTGATGGGATGTGAGCCAGGAGTCACCAGAGCTTTTTAATGCTTGGCTATGCCCAAAATAATAAACATCAGCTCTCACCTTGTTAGCACGGGAGCTGCAGCAATCAGATTTGGACACGGTGGTTTTGATGCTCCTTGCACTGAAGGTGACAGCCCAAGGAGCAAGGATGGCTATTGTGGGACATGTCCTCTGATTTACCAAAATATGAGTATTGGTCTAACACCAATACTCAACTGTGACGGACAAAAGACTCTCTAACAATTTAAAGTTACAAAGTGTATGTTTATTCAGCGCTGGGCAGCAGCGTGGGGTAGCCCCCCAATACACACTGCAAAATTACAGGTGGTCACAGAGTCTATTTATTGACAAAAGGTTCAAACAAATACATATTCATAATACCAGCC
>VRYO01002482.1:10348401-10373059 GCA_009812075.1 Sialia sialis | reverse complement strand
TCTGCTTAAAAAGAAACTCCTCACCTGCTGCTCTATCTTCCTACACAAGGGTTTATTTAGTCACCAGGCTAAATAAAGTCATGTAGTGAGAACCCTTTGGCACCTGCTTGCATCTGGGAAGAAAATGTTTCTGACCACTTTCTTTCCCTGTGTGCAGTCAGTTCAGAGAGCCAAACTGAGTTTATAGGGCTCACTTCTCCTACTTGCTCTTGGAGCAATCTCTTTCCAAGCCAGCAAGTGTCAGGATGGTTGGAGGGAGTGGAGCCTGACCAACCATTCCTGGCGATATTCCCCAAAAATCAAAGTGCGACAAAGCGTTCAGGAGGACTCCTAATTATGTTACAAGGTGTGAGGAACTTGGAACCATAATACTGAGACTGCTATAGAGAAGATTATTGTGCCTCAAATTTTCCAGTGTGGCGAGCTTATAAAAAGTAAGCTTTTTATTTTATAATGTTTTTATATTATAATTATATTTTAACTCTCACTTTCAGATACATAAAAAACTGTAAAGTTCTGTAACCTTGCTGAACTGGAAAATCTGAGGCATGCCCATTTGCTGATGATGACAGTTTGATGCATGGATTTTTTTGGGTTGGTCAAATGCCCTTGTCAAAATTCCATAATTGCATCTCACCCTTACGTAGATTTTTTTCACTCTGTCCCATCAAAGTCTTATTCAAGACCTTAAAATAGAATTTAACTTATTCACAAAGGTTGTGTCAGTCTTACTGAGTTGATTCACCCAAGCTCACAGTAATAATAACAGTAATAAAAGATTCTTAACAGCATCATTGTGTTGTTTCTGATTGCTCCCCCTGGGATTCCTGCATGTTACAAAGGAAGCTGGAATCACTCTGCTTTAGAGATAAAACACACCCAGCTTACTGGGGGGATGTTAATTAGACTTTGGGCATCCATGTTTTAATCTTTTTGCTTTTATCGTTTTCCTACACGTGAAATGTTGAAAAAAAAAAAAAAGTGGAAGTAAATGGGATAAACATCTGCTCCACGTTGGAATCATCCATCCAGCCCATAATTCAGCATGTGGCTGGGTTTCAGTGGTGAATGTGGCTCTGAAAAGGGCAGACAAAAATAGCATCACCTTCCCAGGGAGTCAGGCCAGGCTGCTGGTGGGTGTTAATCAGTGTCTCCTCTCCAGCTCTGCCTGCTCAAGGTGTGGTTCATCTTCACCAAACTTTACTGGCTTGCTTTGAGATGTTCCAAGCTGATTTTCCAGCTCATTTCTCCCATCCAAGTAGGTCTCACTGTGGGGTTTCTCCTGAAGGAGCCAAACAATTCATGGATTCATTCTCTTCTCTCTGATCCAACTCAATGATGCTCCAAGTGCAAGTGGGCACACCCAGGGCAGCAAAATGAGCAGCACCAAGCTCAGAGTGCACCCCTGGATGGTGCCAGTGGAGGAGTTAATGTCCCCTTTTGTCCCTCCTGAGTGGTGAAATGTTTTCTGTGCATCCTTTTCCTAAAATCAGCTTTAAAGGTACCCCTGAGCACAGGGCTTCCGGGGATGCCCCAGTGTGCCCAGTTTGTGGTACAGTGATGCTGTGCTGTGACTGGTGACCATGAGCAGTGCTGAAGTGACATTTAACCAAAATATGGGACTACCTTTCCTGTATAAGAAGCTCACAGTGGTCCCTTCTGGGTTTGAAATCTGAAAGCTACCTGCATTTGGCAAGGGCTTGCAGAGATGGAAAAGCAGCCCCTCTGCCTGGACCAGACTTCAGAAGTTCCAGCGCTGGCTGGAGAATGGGGCCAGGTGGGATTTACCCCTTGCTCTTGCCAATGTGTAACCTGGCAGGGCTGATCCCCTTGGACACAAATTCCTCCTTCTCAGCTCTGGTGGGAGCAGGGAGCCAGAGAGCAGCAGCTCTCCAAGCATCTGTTACCCCAGGGCCATTGCACTGCCTGCTGTGAAAAGCTGTAAATTACACACCAATAACTGCATGGAAATGGCTGGGCAAATATTTTGAAAGACGGGAGAAACTTTGTAGAAACCACTGCTTTGTGAGTCACTTATGGATGGAAAAAGGTGAAACCCAGAAATCTCCCTGGCAGATTTGCTGGACTTTATCCATCCTCACAGCCCTGCTCCTCCTCCTCTTCCCCCCCTTTCTTATCTCCTTTCCCTTTTACACTTGCTATTCAAAGCCTGATAAAACCATAGTTTCCAAACTGATTTTTTTCCCCTTCCAAATTTCTACTGTCAATAAACACTTCAAAGGTAGAGAGAACTTGCATGCCAACTTCTAGCCTTGAGCTGACTTTTACAGCTCTGTAATAAACCCCTTTAAAAAAATGTTTATAATGGCCATAGCACTTGAGTATTGCAGTGCTTTCTGTCACCCCCATAATGTTAAGTGCCAATAAATCACCTGCACTGTCGTGGTGCCCTGTATTTATTTACAAAGCTGTTAGAGCTGTTAGAGCTGTTGGTTTTATTGACCAAGTGAACAAAAGATGAGATTCTTCATTCTGTGTATTTCTTGGGAAATTTGGGGGGTTTCCTTTGCTCAGGAGAATAGATAAATGCCACCTAAACTTCCAGCTGGCCTCCTGTACCTGAGGTGTGTAATGCTGCTATTTTTGGAGGTGCTTCACAGGGGATCAAGCCCAGCTCAGAGGCAAGGGGGTGCAGTGGTGGCTTGGCAGACAAAGCTTGTGCATCGCCCAACCTGTGCTGGAGCTGAGCCTGCAGACAAAAATAGGTTAGAAGGGAGGCACCAGCCTGCACTGAGATGTGGGTCATGATGGAAAGGGCTTTTTTCTCTTTGTAGGAGCTGCTCAGAAGCCTCCCTGCCCCTGCTCATGGCAGAAGGGGATTTCTGGGCTCTGATTTCTTAGCCCATTTTAGGCTGGGCAGGGCAGAGAATTCAATTACAGTAATTTCACAACTATAAGATGCATCGCATTATAAGGTGCACTTCCGGGTAGTCGGCAATTTTCTGAACTTTGTTCATACATAAGGCGCACCAGACTATAAGGAGCACTTTTTTTTTGCAGGGAGGATCCGCGCGCAACAAAGTAACGAATTAGTAACAGAATCGCGTGATCGTGGGGTTTACTAGCAGGTGCTCAATTTGCAAACATTTTTCACAGATCGGCGCAGCCTTTAAACACAGCCCCTGGCGCCCTTCCTGTGCCTCGGGCCCCAGCACTCCCGCCCCCGACGCCGGCTGCCACGGGTCTTGCAGCTCTCGCGGCTGCCATGGCTCGTCTCGCGGCTCGTCTCGCAGCTCGCGCTTCCGGGTTGGCAAATTTCCAAACTTTGTCCATATATGAGGTGCACCGGATTATAAGGCGCACTTCTGGGTTTCGATCAAAATTTTAGTCAAAAGGGTGAGCCTTATAGTCATGAAATTACTGTATTTCTCTTACCACCCAGTTCTGACCCAGCTTTGGTCTCTCAGGGTGTTGTACTGGGGTTTATAGACTCCACCATGCCCCTTTTGCAAAGAACGTTTTTTACTTTTTACTCTGTTGAGTCTTCCCAGATTTCAATCGCTGATAAGCAGAAGTATTAAAACCATAAAGCCATAAAATAAAGCTTCTTTTTCACTCTTGTTTCTTGCATATTTCCATCTCTGCACTAAAGATTTCTGAAGACAACTCCTTACTAATGACAGAGGATGAAAAAGAACAGATTTAGGGATTGCACTATGAGCATGGACACATGCTCTTGATTCAGAATTAATGCATGAAAACTAAACTGTTTTCTCCAAAAGAGTAAACATAGTAAATTTTCCAACTGTGTCAATAACCCCAGGACAGAACAGATTTTGAGGCAGTAATGGATCATATAGGAAAACAAGGTTTAGCTGTTGGAAATTAAAAGTTAATATTAGAAGTTAATATTAGAAGTAAAAGGGCAATCAGCCCCAAAAGCCACCTGCCTCCTCTTAGAGTGTGTTTTGAAGATCCTTCCCACATACTGTGTTAGGAGCTGCTGCCTTTGAGTGTATCACCTGGT
The DNA here is from genome assembly GCA_009812075.1 of Sialia sialis. NCBI lineage: Eukaryota > Metazoa > Chordata > Aves > Passeriformes > Turdidae > Sialia > Sialia sialis. Next base: position 10,369,071 of record VRYO01002482.1, on the reverse strand, counting down.
TGGAATTTTTCATGGAGCTTGAATTTATTAGAAAATAGCCCCAGTCAAGCAGAACTGTGCAAATTAAATTGGATTTACATGACAAGGTGGAGCCCAAGCACAGCAGCTAGGAAATGCCTGAGAAGCAAAAGACAAACCAGAGGGGATGAGGGAGGAAGGCTGCTCTGTGTAAACAGTGTTAAAAAAAAAAATAAAAGAAAAAATGTTTGACAAATAGTGCAATAAAATTAAAATTCCCGCTTCGGCTGCCCTGGGGGTTTCAAAAGGAGACACTGAGAGAGACTTGGACACTAGAGGAAATAAACAGATTTGAGCATCTAATAAGTGGGAGGCTGGTATATTATTGTAGGATAAAGTGTTCTGAGCTGACCCAGAACATGTTCCTGTTGTGAGGAGGGTGAGCACTTGATCTTCAACCCCAGTGAAGCCTGGAGGACTCAGTCCACTACCTTCAATAAGCTTTGGAACAAGCTTGACTTTATTGTAGGCATTAGAAACTTCATATTTTCTTCCCTGTCGGCTCACACTGCTGCCCATTATCTTATCAAAACATGCTTTCTTCATCAGTAATGCGTAGGTTTCATCTGAATCTGTAAAAACCGAATTGTTTCCATATGCCAGAGACTTCATGGGGGAGACCCTCCGCCTTGGGAATGTCATTACTGCCCAAAATAATCTTCTGCAGTCATAATGTAAACTCAAAGTTATTGCAATTTATTAGCAATCACAATTTGCCAGGAAAATAGAATCAAGAGAGTATCAGGGAAAGTAACTCGATTGCAAAATGAACATGCCCTCTACTGCAGTCTGAGCCCATTTATATTGACTTTCCAAACCCAGAGAGTGATTCCCTCCTGTGCCTGTACCATAAGGCAGTGCAGCATGTTTTCTCCTGGAGGAAGCAACAGGATTTTGTTGAATATGTGGAAGGGAATTGGTTTTCTGGTTTGTTACTTAAAGCTGATCCTTACTGTCAACATTTGTGATGAGTAAACCTCATGAAGCAACACGGCTAAAGGCTTAATCTGGTGCCACTGTGGTTTGCAGGGATAAACTGAGAGACGTGGCTGTGGCCAGGGACCAGCCTGGCTGCTCTGGCAGGAGGGCATGGTGCTGCTCTTGAAAGTGAAGGGATCTGCTCCCAGAGATAGCGAGCTGCCACGGGCAGAGCTTGGGAGGAAATGTGGTGGAGAGAAAGCCATGCAAGAAGTGCTAAATGTGCCATTTCCTGCTGGAGCTGCTTAGCTTACGAGAAATCCTCCCTCTTGCATCCTACTGTTTGGAGTGTGGATTTGGGAGGGCGAGAAAAGGCTCTTTATTAGCAACACTTTGATTCCCCTGATCCCGGTGGGCTCGTGGCTGGGATTTCCTCCAGCTGAACGCTGATGTGAGCGGCTTCCGAGGCTGTTTGTGCAGAAATATCAGCGTGCAGCAGATGCAAGGAGGGGCTGTGGTGTGGGGACAGCCCTCACACAGAGGGCAGTGCTGTGTCCCTTCAGGTGGAGGTGGCTTTTGGAGCTGCCTAGGTGCTTCAGCACTGGCCAGAGGTGTCCCCAGGATTGTCCCATGCAATGGACAGGCTTGGCCTAGCACACAGTGGCATCCTCATGAGCCTTAGATTTACTCAATCCCAGGTGATACCAAAGGAAATTTGGAGGGCCCAGTATGTGGGATCATGTCAGATATCTGAGTGGTTCTGTAGCCACACTGGCAGGTGTCAGCAGAGCTGTCAGGTTGGCTCTGTTTAAAATTCCCCTATCCACCCCTGTGCTAAGAACAACTCCTGGCTGATGTTCAGCATCATAAAACAGCCATAAGCTGTTTGTCCCTTCATGGCACCCATTTCTCTGTCAGAGCCACCCTTTGTCATGTGGCATTGGCATTTCTGAGTCACTTGCCTGGTGTGAGAGGATCAGAGGGGAGGATGGAGCAGGTCCCAAACAGGGAGTTTGGGTTCTGGGAAGGACCAGAGTCATCAGTCCCTGGGAGCCTGGGCTGTCCTCTGGGCTGGTGATAGTGGATGCAGACTGGGTGTGGGACTCTGCATTCCCTGGCCATCACCACAGCAGATGGAAACAGAGCACAGCCTCACCCTGTAGAGCCCACTCAGAGACGTCAGTGCCTCAACTATTTTGGTAGGAGAATAAAAATCCGACAGCACCCCACCCCTTGGGAGCTTGCCTGGTGAGTGTTGGGCCCACCTGTCCTGAGTTGGCTTTAGCATCAAAACCTGTGACCACCACCATGCTTACAGCTCTGCAGAAGCAGTGCAGGAATCACAGGTCACTTTGGACATGGGAGGAGCAATTTGGGAGCCGCAGCCTGGAGCAGATTGCATCCTTACAGCTCTTACACTGTGATGAGCAGCAGATCACTCCTGGAGAACATACATGTCCTCCTCAGGGAATAGGAGAGCTGTCAAGATTTGCTTCAATGTGGATTAAAGCTGGGTTTCAACAGATCTTTTCCTTCATTTTTTTATTTCTTTCTCTTTGTTTTTTCCTTCCTGGGAAAAAAAAACAACTGCAAAATTTTGTTCCACTCTCTTTGAATTTAATGGCAGGCTTTTTTCCATTAATTTCAGTGAGGTTGCAGGTATTTGTGTGTGTTTCCACCACCCAGTGCCCAAGTGTAACAGCTGAGCTAGCCTGAAAAAAAAAAAATAGGGTTTCTTACAGAGAAAAAGAAAATGGAGTTCTGCTGGAACAGCTTTTGTTTGGCAGTGGCTGGAAAAGGTTGTTCTGGGACTGATTTAAAGAGCACTGGGTAAACTTATGCACATGCCCTCAGGGCAGCCATAAGTTTAGTGATGAAAACGTCTGCATGTTTTACACAGCTCTGCTCAAGGACTGGGGAGAGGCAGCAGTGCTGGAGAAACGCAGAGATGTCAATGCTGAAGGGACAGGATGCTCCAGGGGAGCAAAGACAAGCCCTGAGGGACCCTGAGGAACCCTGAGGTGTGCAGGGTGAAGCATCAGTGCAAGGCACAGTCCTGACCTCATCCCAGTCCCAGAGAAATCCCTGGTGGGAGATGCACTCCCTCCCCAGCCAGTGCCAGGGACAGCAGCTCCCCCTCTGCACGTGCTTCTGATTTGCAAAATTTGTGTGATAGTTTTCAGTGCAGAAGGAAGGAGGGCTTGCAAGAGATGCTGGCTGCTTTTGTGTGATGCTGTGCTTGATGTGGCTGCCTTCCTCGCTGGAGTTTTGCGTGTGTGTGTGTGTGACTTAAGTGGCCTTAAAAATACAAGGGATTGGGTGGGAGGAAAAGGAGAATGGAAACCATCTTTTATTGAGCTAGATACCATAATAATCCTGGCAGTGAACTAAGGGAGAGCTCCAGAGATGTATTTTTTTTCCTGCCATACATTTGTTTTCAGTATAACCAGGAGAGGAGAGACCTTCCCACTTGCTGAGCAGCAGCTATGCCCTGGGGGACTTGGTTATAACTAATTCCAGAAAAGGGTGTCCCTTTTGGGGTCTCTGAGTGCTTTGCATATAAAACTTGCACCCCGCCTCTAGGACTGACATTAAAAAGCGGAAAATGAACTCCAAAGGCTCGGCTGGTGAATGGAGCTCTTTGTTCTGGGACACTGTCACCCAAGAGTGAGCCCTACAGGGAGATTTATAGCAAGATTCCAAGCTGCTAATGAGGGAAGGTTTCTCTCAGCAGTCAGGTGGCAAAGCTCAGCAGCACAGCAGCCCATGCTCCAGGCAGAGGAAGATAAGGGTGGCTGTACAAACAAGCCCCTGGGTATGTGCATGAAAATTTGGGTATTGATGTGTCTATTTGCTGCTTAGAGGGCTGCTGCAGCTGAGGGAAGGTGCTTTGCCAAAGCTCCTGGGCTTGGCCATGGGCTCCTGGGGTTTGGCCATTTCTGGAGCAGTCCTTGGGTTTCTGGATGTGTTTGCAATGGCTTGTTGAGGTCTCTGAAGAGCCCTTGTGGCACTGAGGGCTGTGGGACTGCTGCACTGTACAGCTCTGCTCTCTTTGCTGTCACGGTCACAATCTATGATATCTCAGCTTCTTTCATCCCTAAACATCTGGATATTTCACTCACAGCCTGAATCAAAGAAGGAGCACCCCACGGTTCCAGCAGGGTGCTGGTGTGAGGAAGGACTCCCGACCCTGCAGAACGTCCTGGAAGGACTCCAAGCCTGGAAGGACTCCAAGCAATAGAGGGCAGAGCTGGGGTGGAGATAAGGTGAGATAAGGCCAAGGTCAGGCTTCTCTGTGCAGGGCAGCAGATCCAGTTATCCTCTGCAAGCAGGTGATGCTGGGACCTCAGCCTGCTCTCCTGCTCCATCTGTAAATAGCTACCCTGGAGAGAGCATGGTTGTTATCTCTGTTGGAGAGACTAGGATCAGCCATCCTGGCTGATTTCTCAATGGAGAGAAAGCTTTGTCGTGCTTAAGATCAGGCAGGAAGGCTGTGAAGTTGCTGGGATATGAGACCACATTCTTGCTTCAGTCTAGTTCCAAACAGGCTTCACCCTCTGGAAGAGTTTTCTTACATTTTCTTAGTTCTCTAGCATGCAGGAAGGCAGGTTTATGGCTTGTGCTCACCCTACAGTGCTCACAGTGCTAATGAATTTGAGTAGTTCATCAATTTAGTACGAATTCCTCTAAGTTTAAAAAAAAACCCAACCAAAAGCATACATATATATAAAACCATCCAATTTCTGCTTACTCCTTGCAGAATGTTTTCTGTCCTGTCAGTCTAAACACTGGGAAGTATTCTAAACAGATGTAGGCCATCAGTTTCTATAAACATGGTAATTGCTTGGCACCACCAATGCTTACATGGAAAGATGCAGATTGCCAGGATCTGCACAGACAGCAGCCACACGCTTTCTGCTGCGCCCAGAAACGCAGTTTACATCCCATCAGAGGCCTGGAACCTCCCTCCTGTAGAACTCACTTCATCTTGGAGCCTGGCACCAGCCAAGGGCTGCTATCCCTGCAGCTTTATTTAGCTCCAGGCTGCAGGCTCAGCCATTTCAGCATCCTGGCTGGGCTTGGTAGCAGGATTTGGATTCTACCCCAAAAGCTCTTTGTTCTCATTACCCTGCTGCAGAATTGCACCTCCAGTTGCTCAGAGTGAAAACAATGCAATTGGCCTCCCTGTGCTCACATTCAGTCATTCCCCAGCTTTCCAGGAACTCATCCTGTTCGATTTTTGGGTGAAGGTGAAGCTGATGTCCATGGTGCTGTCCCTGGGAAGCAGAGGAGGTGTGGTCCTCAACTTGCCCTCTCGTAAAGATGATGAATTGAGCTGGAGGGGGCAGGGGTGGAAGGAAAGGATGGATAATATCCCTTCTAATAAATCTAGTACGGCAATTAAGATCGCCTTTAAAAATGTGTGTTATCAGCACAAAGAGAAATACGACAAGAGCAGGGGCCAAGGGCTGCTCTGTGTCTACAACAAACAGGATGGACTCATCATTTAGCCAGGGACTGCTGGCCAAACCCATGGCTCCCCAGGACTAGGGTGAAATGCTCTCCCCAATTCATCTTTCATCCTGAAGTCACATGCAGCTCAGTCCTTTTTATTCCACATTTGCCTGCAACAAGGTGGTGGGTGATTTGGCAGCATCCTGCAGTGTTTGTGTGGCTGATGATTCTTTCCATTAGGATTGGACTCCTCTGCACTGCAGACAGTGGCAGCAAGTGGCCTGAAGGTGTAAAACCATCCAGGGCTTTGCTCTGCATCATTCCTGCCTCCAGACAGCCCCATGTGCATTCTCCTCCTGTCAAGAAATACTAAGTGGCAATAAAAAAATGAGACTTTGCTGATAGCATATGTTCAAAACACAAGCTCGTTTCTTAATATGCTTTGGCTCCAGCCTCTAGCTGAGAAGCCAGATTGCTAAAGCACCAGAAGTGTGGATAAATGTACAGTTGGGGCATTGCGTAATTTTTGCCTCAGTGTGACATGCAGAGAAAGCTGTGAATATCACCACAGACCAGGGAAAACAACTGCTGCTCTCCTGGAACAAACATTTCAGGTCACTCTTCAACCTGCTATTAATTCTTGGTCAGTTTAGTGTTGGGGAAGGTGTTGTCTGGGTTTTGAAGCACAAATGAAGAATTTCCCCCTCCATGGGGCCATAAAGGACAGGGTACCAGAAAAGTGTTCATCTCCAGAAGGTGAGGACGCCTCCAGGTGTCTCTTTAATCTGTCTAAGTCTTTAAGTCTCTAAATCAGTTTAGCTTCCTGGCTAAACTGCTCAACAGCTCCTCTACACAAGGAAGAGACAAAGGTTACTCCTTAAGGCTCTTCCCTGCACAGGAGGTTAATTGCTACTCTATACTCACTTAAATAAATACCTCTGCAGAGATTATAAAGGGATCAAAGGCAGACCAGCCACCTAATTCAGTTGCTTATATGATTAAAGTTTTCTGGGGCAAATGTTCTTTTTCCTTTGCTCCCAGTGGCAAAGGTTTCTAGGGCATCTGGTTGAGCACCTCCATGATGCAAGGAGCAGGTTTCTGCAGCAATAAAAAAAGGGGCCCCTTTCCCCCAAGAGCACTAAACTTTGCCCAGAAAGCTTCCAAGTCTCTGCAAGGAAACCTAAAGCTGGAGCAAAAGGTTGGAGTTTATGGAAGTGGTTTGTGGTTGTGGTTAAAAGAGTTTGCTCTTCCATCTGCACACAAGGGTCTTTTTCTAGGAATTTTTGTTCATGTCACTAGGAATTCAGCCCAAAATAGACTCATTGGGACAGAGAAGAAGTGAGAGCATGGCTCAAGAGTCAGAAATGCACAAAACTTGGCCTGAAACTGAGTTCTGTACTCTCTGAGAAGGGCATAATGTGATGTCAAGCTTTCCCCAAGAGTCATGCTCCTAAATGGGAAGGAGCCCAGAATGATCACATGCTGAGTGCCTGTTCAGAGACAAGTGGCTCTTACTGCCAAACAAACTGGAGGAGAGGGCTGCTCTTGGAAAATTCACTGCTTGCCCACGTGCTGATCCTCCTCTGGAGAGCCGGCATTTCTCAATCACAGCCAGGCCAAATTCTCTTCTCAAAACCAGCACTCCAGGAGTCGCCATCTCCATCTGCACTGGGGTCAGGAGCTCAGCACTCCCTTCCCTTTCAGCCAAGGTGGGTGTCAGCAAATCTTCATGGAATTTCCTCAGGTGGCTCCTGGCAGGAGGTCAATAGGGAAAAAAGAAACCTGTCCTGAGTAGGACTGTTTTGACTTTGGCCTAAGCATGACTCTGGGTTTGGGGTAACATATCTCTGCTCTTCTTTTACTGCACTCAGTGGGCTTTAAAATATGAAGACTGTCCTCTCTCCAAATGAAGCATAACTGGAATTTCTTACTCCAGAAGTTAAACTGAATTCTTGGTCGAAAAAGTCCTCAGAAGAAAGGGCTGTAAGATTTCAGGCCTTTCCATCCCTTCAGTTTTTCTTAATTTTATTAGCGTCCTTGCCTCTGTTTCTCAAGTGACATATTTCTAAAGAAATGCAGGTTTTGTCCTTTAGGTATCAGGCCAGGGTAAATTCTGTAAGCTGCAATTATTCAGTTCGGCAAGCACATCAACAGGCAGTGACCCCTCCAGCAGACCTGAATTTCTCTGATTAGCCATATTTGGCTATGAAGCTCTTCCATGGGCCAGCAGGAGTCAGAGATCAGAGACCTTCTGCTGGGATGTGAGAACCATCTGACCCAGTATCTCAACAGTTACATAACACTTTAAAATTAGGAAAACAAGATAATTCATCCCTTCCTGCCTCTTTTGAAGGAAGGATTAATGAGTTTATGAGGATGTGACCTGACTTTCTTCTAAACTAATTTGCCTATTCCCCACCAGCCAGAACAGCAGGGATCCCTCATTCCAGCATCATCAGAACTTGAGACACTCCACATTAAGACCTGAATCCCAAGACTGGCCTCTGCCATGCTGTAGGCTGGGGTCCAAACATCAGTAGCAACTATTTAGGAAAAGCTTATTCCAAGATATGGTTTAGAAATGCCTGCAGTGTTTCCACCCTGGGAGACAGGGACCAGAGCACATTCCCAGCTGCTGTTCTTCAGCACATTCCCAGCTCCCTGGAAGCCAGCTGCTGAGCCCTTTGCAGCCTACCTGGGAGCTGGCTGGGCTGGATTTGAAGCCTTTCTCAAATCACCGTCAGGTCCCACTCGCCACCCTTGTACAGCACAACAACGCCAAAAATTTTTCCAATGGCGATGCAAAAATCAAATTATGGCGACAATTCCCGCTTAGTGTTTCCACCTAAAGAAGAAAAGGAAAATAAAACAAAGCAGCAGAAGTTGCAGTCTGTGGGGCTTTCAGGGTTGCAAAGTCTCTTACCTGATGCTGCAAGGCTCATACTTTGGGAAGAACAAGCTCTTTCAGGCACTGGCATTTTGTTGGAAGTGTTGGTGGCCTGAGCCCTTCTGTTCAGTGAGGGCTCTTGATCCACGACTCTTTCACCATCCCCACTAGCCCACAGTCCAACAAGGGCTCCTTTGACATCATTTGGAGCTCAGCTGGAGCAGGGCTGGGCAAAGTCTTTCCCTTCAGATGGGAGGAGGAAAGGTGTTTATGGGAACGCCTGGGTGCTCATGGGCATCTCCAGCCTGCCGGGAAGTCACCGAGCAGTCAAGTCAATTATTTTTAATGAACTGGGCCAAAGCTGATTGTGTTATTTTGTAACATATTAGTTTGGAAAGCAGTGAAATTATTTGGCATCTTTCCCTGGCCATCACAGGGACCCCTTTGTGCTTCCCTTTTCCCCACTTTTCTCTCATGTGTATAGCTGGCTCCCACATCTCCACTTGCTGACGCTGATTGATTGCATTAATATCACTGTAAATATTACATAATCTCCGCTTACAATGCTAGAAGGAACTGATGAGTTTTACTCTGCCAAGAATTTTCAGGCTGGAAAATAATAATGAAAAAAATAATCTCAAAAAAACAAAATCTCTCTTACTCTTTCCCCCCCATATTTTTATTTTTATTTTTTTTTGCCATGTGCATTTGCTATTGGCCCCGTTGGCTGCAGACCAAGGCAAGGCTGTATGGACTGTTTGTGGCCATTGCTTCAAGGGGACAGTGAAAATAAAGTCACAGCATCACAGTAAACTGTGCCTGGCCTCAGGAGAGGTGATGGGGATATTGGAAGATGACTTATGGAGAAAATAGCTTTCAGAAAACAGGATTCAGCTGAGCTGAGAAGGATGAGGATGCACAGGGAGGTCTATACCCACCCTGGTACTATGGGCCAGTGGAAATAGGGTTTGTTGGAATGTTTATAGGAATCTTTTCTCCATTAGTGGGTGATTTAAGCAATTTGAGCTGACCCTCTGTAGGATTTGAAGATTCTGACACATGGGCTGGGCGGGCTGCACTGGTGCTAGCAGGGGTAGAGAGGAGGCTGCTCTCCTTCCAAGGACCAAGGATGGTCCTTCCCACCCTGCTCAAGAAGGAAGGAGGGCAGATGTGACTCTTCCCTCTCCAGCACCAGTCTGGGGTTGTTTGACCCCACATGAAACACATCCTCCATCCCCACCCTGGTCCAGGCCAGCTCTGTTTCTTTTCTCTGTCTCCCACTCCATATCAAGTTGCGTTCTGAAGCAGGAGAGCTCTTCTCAGGCTCTGCAGAAAATCCATTTATCATATCAGCCCTACATTAGCCAAATATCAGAGATAAAAATTATCTTGGAAATCTAAACACAGATTCTAATCTAAGGTACAGCAGCATCTGTTTCCCATTTCTTTTTACGACTCGCAAGGTTCAAGCGGCATCACTCCCGTGGTGAGATATTTGGGAAAGCAGAACTTCCCAGAACTCCAGCTCCCAGTGCTGCCTGATGCTCATCTCCCAGGGCTCATCTGCATGGGAATAGCTGATTACTCAGCGTGTCCAGTGCTCAGGCAGGCTCCCCGGGCAGCGCTCTGGCCTGAGCTCAGGGTTATGCTGACTCCAGCAGCACCAGCGCTGCGCTTGGACTCCTGTCAGAAGACAGCTCAGGGATGTTTGTCAGAGGTATTTGCATCACCAACCTGCCAGACTCCACTGGTCCAAACTGGCTGGGGAGAGGTGGTGATGTGGACACACAAAGCCATGATTTCAGGCTCCTTTTCTAGCAGAGCTTTTTCTGAGCTGTGCTTTGGGGATGAGGAGCTCCACTTGTGCTGCTGCCAGGAGTGACTCAAACCTGCCACTTCTTCTCACCTCACAGGCCAAATCCTGCATTGTTGGGTGAGTGGGGCAGCTTTTGGCTTTAGCCATGGGCAGGCCACTTGAATCCGTGTAATTCTGCCAGGTTGTAATGCAAACTTCCTTGAACCTCAGGGAAAATTTTCAGGGCAGCCAAGCCTCAGGGACATCCATGACCCAGTTGGGAACCCAAAGGGCAGTAAGAGACCTTGATCTTACCAATATCTACCAGTATTGGAAGGGAGGGTGCCAGGAGGAAGGACCAGGCTCTGCCCTGTGGTGCTGAGCAATAGGACAAGAAGCAAGGGGCAGAAATGGATGCACAGGGATAGGAGGAAGAACTTCGTTGTGCATTGACTGAGCACAGATTGCCCAGAGAGGATGTGGAGTCCCCCTCACAGGAGACATGCCAGAACAACCTGGACACAATCCTGTGCTGTGATGCAGCATCCCTGTGCAGGGATGACCCTGCTTGAGCAGGAACATTGACCCCACTGTGGTCCTTTCCAACCTGACCCATCCCTGACCAGCCTCACCCTGAACTTCTGTTGGTCCCCACTTGAGCTCAGCCCATGCTGAGCTGCATCACAGCCTGCCTGCCCTCTGCCCTGCTCCTGTGTTGTGCTTGGTTTTCCTGGATTTTCCTTTAGGGAGCAGCCCTGCTCTTGTGCTTCTCCCTGCTGCCAGCACGCTTGCCGTGGTGCGCAGTGCCTTGGGCATGTGCTGTGAACTCAGCCTTGCCCCGCCACGCAGAGACAAGTATGCAGCTCTGCAAACTACTGTTTGCCTCTGGAGACAAATTATGGCATGCTGCAATAGCTGAGGAATAGCATAAGAGGAGTATGCAATGAATCATGATGCATATGCACACGAGGGGAAAAGTTCAACCTTCTGTTTGCCATTATCTGACTCTTGAAAGCTGAACTGCTCAATTCTTGCATTTTCTGTGTGGAGTTTATTTCTGTGGCATTTCCTAAGTCTTTCTGTCTGTCTCAAGGCGGGGGAAAGAGAGTGTGTCCCTCTACAGAACATCACATTTGTGCTGGCTTGCAAATAAAAATCAAATCAAAAATAAAATCGGATAAGAAACATGTAGTGTGTAACTCTAGATCTCTGTATTTGTGGAGTTGAACCCTTTTCCTCAGCTTGCCCAGCTGTGGTGTGCCTGAAGGCTCATGTGCTGCTGCACTTTCTGGCTGGGGTGGAAGTGGCTGCAGGCACAGGGAGTTTGGAAATTGTGGTGGCTGCAGGAGGACATGCTAGTGGTGTTTGAAAAAAAAAAAATGTTTTGATTAGAGTCAGAGATGTCAAGCCATGTTTTCTCCCTACATCAGTTGAAATAGGTTTTCTCTGACAGGGACAGAGAAAGTGAAGAGAGGAGATAGTTTCTCTCCACCAACTTACTCAAAGTTGACTTCACATCTCAAGGCCCCTGTTTTTGCCTTACAGTGACAGCAAGAGGTCCCCAGTTGAGCTCAACCCAGGCTGAGCTGATGGATTTCCTGCCTTTTGCCCTGCTCCTGGGCTGCTGCTTGGTTTTCCTGGCTTTTCCATTAGGGAGCAGCCCTGCTCTCCCTGACCAATCTCCTAAACTCCTTCAATCTCCCCCACTCCTTGGGGTGTTTGGCTCTGGGCTTTTCAGGGCAGCCTGAAATCCCCCCAAGTTTCTATAGCAATATAGGAAAATACGTCTTTAATTCATTTCATGACCACTGTGCATAAGTAGTCCCAAAGAATTGTGGTACCCAGGATGAGACACAAATCAGGGATTTGTAAGTCTCTGCTCAATACGTCAGATTCTGTCAAACTTCCAAACTGCATAGTGGATATTTGTCCTTCCTCAGGCAAATATTTAATGCAAAGAGCAGGCCAAGAGGTTTCCAATCATCTCTTAATCATCTATGAACACACACATGGGAGAGGATTTTTTTTGGGGAAAACAAAAGCATCTCCTTAATCTAGCGGAAAAACGAGATCCTAAAATAATGAGGAAACAGAAGCTAAACACATTTAGAGTGGTGACAAGACGTGGGTTTTCAAGAATGACACTAATTATGCATTGAAACCCATTAACTTGGTGACTGGAAGAGTCTGCATTCCTTCCTTCCTCCCCTTGGCTGCCAGAAGTGCTCTGGAAGTGCAGGCTGAGCCATGCAGGAGGTCAGCACTGCCACTCCTGCTGCCCCTGACCTGGAGCAGGTAGTGTGGGAATGCCTTACAATGCTTGTAAACTCACCCTGCTCCACAACCTGGAGCCACAACCCTGAAACCTTAACCCTGAAACCTTAACCCTGAAGTCTAAGGACGGCCTTTGCTACTTGAGAGGTAATTTAGGTTCAATTTCTTAGGCAACAACAATTTTTGCTTTTGCTGGGATTAGGGCCAGGAGGAACCAGTCACCTCATTCCATCCCAGATCTCATTCCTGGGCCTCCTTGCTCTGCTCCACACAACTTGGGTGAGTTGGTTTAGTTATTGCTCTGTGCATGTCTTAGAGAAGCACATGTGGCTCATGTGTCTAAAACTACAACTTGGGTTACGTGACAATGAGAGCAGTTAAATGAACAATTTCACTGGAACTCGACCTGCCAAATGAACCTCACCAAAATACACTTGTGATGTTTACCCCAATCTGATTTTTCTAGATAGTCTCTCAACAAAATTAAACCCTTCCCCTCAGTGATATTAATTAATCACAGTGATATTTACTTTCTTATTGTGTGCTCAAGCTCACAATACGGTTACCAAACTTAGAATATTGTGCCATATCTTATATTTTTATTTAAAAAAAACAGCTGTGACTGTCTGATCTGGCTGCATGCAGCAGGGAAAGGTCATTCTGGAGAACTGGCTGTGAGACCAAGCACTGTTTGGATATTAACAGACCTCAAACAGTTTGGGATCAGAGATACTGGACAGGACTTTGCCCAGTATCTGATACAACAGAGCCTAGACCTCATGATGATTGTCTGTAGGGGTTAATCCTGCCTGTCCATGCACTGGAGGAAATACTGCAGCATTCCCTCTGTGTCCACCCCCTCGGGAGCTGCAGGAGAATTTAGGTCAAAGTACAGAGAACTGTATTACAGCATTAGCACTTATTATCCTGTTTGATTCTATTAAGGGGAAACCTGCAGTGAGGAATGAGAATGGAGTTGGCCCTTTCCACAAGTGCTTTAACAGCTGGTGGCCCAAGAGCTGTTTTGATGAAATAAATCACCCCGGTGGAAAAATCTCAAAAGCCGCAGACTGTGGAAAGTTGACCAGATCTTTACTGGCAATATTTAGGGATGCTCTAAACAATGAGACAGTTGTTTTCCTATTGCTTTCAGTACTGTGCCTGGAAAAACATGATATCCCTGAAGCTTGCCTGCCCTGAAAGCTTTGGGATGCGTGGCACTGCTCAACCTGACTGCAGGATTCCTGGAGGGGCTCCTGTGCTTGTAAAGATTTTTAATGGATCCAATAATTAGCTGGATTGCCTTGACCTCAGTTGGAGACAGCAGGATAGGCAGGGTTGGAGGGTTTTTTTTCCTGGAGCCTGTCTTATTCCTGCAAGGATCCTCCACAATCCTGCACCTGCTGTGAATTCCCAGGGAAAAAAAAGGGGGGGAGAAAAAGGGATTGTGGCAATGCACAGCCTCTACCATAAAACCTGTGAAAAGTAAATACAGAGGCAGGGCTGAAAGAGCCCCTCAGATCCCAGTGGAGAGGCTCCAGCTCCCTTTGTGCCTGTGGCAGGATCCCCCCTTAGAGCTGTCTGGCCTCTGGATGGCATCACAGGGAGGCAAATCCAGAGTTTCCATCTGCTAACACTATTTTGGATTATAACTCAAAGGAGATGTACTGGAAAAAGCATCTCCTTGGGCAGACAGAGGCTTTGCCTGCTCAGACTGGAGGAAAGAGCTGGGCAGAGTGTCCCACACACAGGACAGGTCATCTTGACAAAAACAGATCTGATGTGCACCTTCTGCTCCTGGGAAGGTTGTCAGTCCAGCCTGCAGGGCTGGGTGTCCTGTCAGAGGCTGGGAATAAGGACAGGCTAAAAAAAATAATCAGATCTAAGAAGCTGAGCTTGGAAATCCTCCTGCAGCAGCAAAAGGAGGTTAAGACATACAAGAAAGGAGACCTTTCCTGGCTGGTTGTTGCTGGTGGCTGCTTCTGACAAGGCTTGACCTTTTCACAAATTCCTGAGCACTGCAGAGGAGCCTGAAGTGGTGAGGAGGTAGAATAGAAATAACCTGCCGAATGCAATCTGCCAGACACTATCTAACAAAGCCTTTTTCTTTAATTGGAAGTTTGTGGAATGGTAGTTTAAATACAAGGTGCAGGGGTTGCTGGTTGAGGCAGGTTCACAGAGAGCTTTTTGGGTCATCCAGGTTTGGGTCACCCAGGTTTGGGTCACCCGGGTTTGGGTCACCTTCCTGCTGCTGCTCCTATCAGTGCTTTCCATAAAGCTCTGATGGGTGAGAGCCACCAGACTCCCTGCTCATTTTCCTAAAGAAAAACCTGATGACCTCCCAAGACTTTGGGCTTTTCACAATCAGCCCAACACCGAACTCTCCTTACATTTTCCTTCCCTACCCCGTTGTTTCTCCTGTTTACACTCATGTCCCATTTACACCTTTTAATGACACAAAGGATCCATCTCCCATGTTTATACAACAGCTTTTGGCCACAGTTGCTTTGTTGTGGGTAAAGCAGAGAGCCTTTACTGAGATTCATTCCACCTTATGGAAGAGAAGCACGAAAATAAGTTATTATAGTCAGAAAGTTCTGTTTGCAGGTGGGAAAAAATAGAGCAAGCCCTACATGTAATGCAGTAACTGTGGGCTGTGGGAGAAAAGATGTAATTGTTGTCTGTGCTAAACACCAATCTAAACAGGATCACAAGTAATTAGTTATTTAATAGGTGACTAAAGAAAATACTGCAATTAAAAATACTATTAAAAATAATATTTAAAAAAAGAAACCTCGCAAGAAATGCAGCTTTGTCCTGGACTGCCAGTCAAGAAAATCAACAAACCATTATGGAAAAAAAATGTCCGTGCATGCTCAAATCAGTAAAACACATAGTAATTACTTGGCACATTTTATCTTCAAAGCCCTCTGCGTGAGCTAAGTAATTAATCCTCCCAACACCTCGGTGCGGTATGTGCAGCGTTAGAAAAAAAAAAAGCAAGTTTGTCTTGCAGCCAGGTACAAATACCTTGTTGTGGGGCTCATTCTGGATAGAGGAAATGCCACTGTAAAGTCAATAGCAGAGAGTGGAGGTGGTTATCTCCTCAATGGCACTCACTGTAAGGCACTGCTGTTTTTGTTTGAGGTTGGACTGGGGCTCGGGGGTTTGTCCTTGGATTCCCCATCACATTCCAGGAGCAGCTCTTCCTTCACACCTGTGTCTGAACCCCCGGTGCAACCCCGGTCAGGGGGATCTGAAAACACTGCCCAGCACAGGTTTGGGGTCTGCTGAGCTGAACTGAACGGCTTTAGGTTCAATTTGTTGTTTCAGGACAGAGGAAAAAGGGAGCTCCCCCTTCCCCGCTGGGATGCTCCAGCAGCATTTGGGAAGGGCAGGTGAGACGTGCATGATAAAACCTTGTGTGTTTGTGGTGTTCTGAGCCCACTTTTGTGCTCTCTACCAAACAGAAGACAGTGTTCTGCTCTGATCCTCCTGCCTCTTGCTCTGTGTGCCATAAAGCCAAAAAGATAAATACAAGAAGTAGATCAGAGTGGAATTACGTGGGGGAAGGAGAGGTGAGAATGCAGGCATGGAAAACTCCCATTAACATCAAGCTCCCATAAACACATCCAAGCCCGAGCTCTGGGAGTGCCAGCAGAAATAAAATACCTTGCAGAGAGAAATCAAAGGTGGTACCATCAGCTCCATCCATCTCCTGCAAATTGCAGCAGAACTATGTGTGGAGCTTGGCAGGTGCCACATGGAGCAAACCTTCCCACCTGGGAGTGACTAATCCCACCCTGGCTGCCTCTGAGAGACCATTTGCAGCAGTGGCTAATGGGGCACTGAGCAAAATCAACTTTCCCACAAAGAGGGTTGAGCTACAAATGGAAAAACACCCATGCAGGGATTAATTCTGCTGTGGGAAGGAAGGAGCTTCTGCCAAGTGAAAAAATGAGCTGCTTTCCCTTTGATCAGAGGGGCACCTGGGCAGCAAGGAGGAAAATGGAGGTTTATGGATGGAGGAAAATACAGGTTTATGGATATGCAGCTGGCAGAGAAGAGGGTTTTCACCAAAACTGAGATTTTTTTAGCTGTAGTTGCAGGTGTGCTGGTGTGTACGTGGAAGGTGAACACTGCTGTACATCAGGTACAGGTCAGGATGTGAATAATGCCAAAATATGGCTCCTCCTGCCTTTAAGGAAAGTCATTTTTCCCTTTTTTTTCTTCTTTCTTTTTTTTTTTCTTTTCTTCTTCTTTCTTTTTCCTTTTCTCCAGGCCCCTCTGCTTCTCAGGTCTCAGAGCAGCCCCATACCTGAATTTATCCTCCAGCCTGCTGTTGATCAGAGAAAATGATGTTCTCTAGGATGAATCCCCAAGAAGAGGTACTCATCAGCATTATTAGCCTGGTCATCTCCCTGTGGATTTTCCATTTTTCTAGGAATTTAAACGAAAACAAAGGAGGCAGAGTTCAGAATCTCGGATGGGTTTAGTAACACGTGGAACATTTCCCAAACCCTCACGTCGTGCAGGCAGCAGTCATGCAGTGCTTTCCATGTGCTCACAAGTCCTGTCTTAAACCCAGAGTCAACTGCCAAGTTATTTCCCCGCAGGACACGCTCTGTGACTGCATCAGCTGGGTCATCAGGAGAGCCCAGCCCTGCAAAACAGCATCTAAACCCACGCTGGGGCTTAGGAAGGAGCTCAAGCACGTGCTTCAGGATTACGTGCTCTCCTGGTTTATAAATAATTCCCACAACTCTGATTAGAGGCATGGGATGACGTCTCTGTGCTGAGATACATTGACTTGTCTGCTGGAGGTTTCCAGGGACAGCCACCTTTCCAACTCTCTCCTTTTGTGCCTTTAGGATGCCTGGCATGTCTGGAAGAGCTGTGTAGGTGACTCCTCTTTGAAGCTTGATGTGATAGCACGGTGTGGAAAAACTCCTAGTAACAAAGCCCAAACTATTACTCCAACAAATATTCAACTGACATCAAATGCCTGCTTATTTCTGCTCTTCCCAAGTGATTGTAATTCTGCTCTTCCCAAGTACAGTAATTTCGCAACTATAAGATGCACCAGACTATAAGGAGCACTTTCCAGATTGGCAAATTTCCAAACTTTGTCCATGTATAAGGCGCACCGGATTGTAAGGCGCACTTTGGGGTCTCGATCAAAATTTTAGTCAGAAGGGTGTGCCTTATAGGCATGAAATTACTGTAATCTTGTTTCTGCTCTTCCCAAATAATTGTATTTTCTGTGCTTCCCAAATAATTCACTGCTCATGGGGCATTTTGTCGTGTTATTTCTTCAGTGTCTCTTTCTCAAGAGAAAATCTGCTTTGCCACAGCAGTTGCTTCTGGAAGGACACAAAGAATGTGAAGAGCAGGGATACCTTAGGACCCAAGATTTCCAGAAGGTGATGGATCTCATGGCTCATCCAGGAGCTGCTGGATGCCCACTGGCAGCCCAGGATGCCCTGGAGAAAAGGAGATCCAGACTGGATCACAGACATCAGCAAAGAACCTTGTGCTTCTCAGCATTTTTCAGAGCAAATGTCCCAAGCACATGACTTTCCTCTCTGCCTTCCAGGAAGTGGGAAGCAGCATTCCCAGACTGCACACATGACTTTCCCCTGTTTATCCCACAGTGTCTCTGGGATTAGACCCCTCTGCCATCCATCATCCATGCAGAGATACAGATTTCACTAATGGCCACAGTGTAAATATTTACAGTAAACAGTTCTAGCAGCTGACTTTTAGTAGCCACTGTGCATATGGGACTGCATAAACAGGAAGGATGATTATAGGGATGGAAAAATTGGCGCAGGAAGGAAGGAAAATAAGAAACTACAATGCTGAAGTCCTGGAGTATTAATTAATATAATAATTTATTAGGAATGACCCTTCTATTCTGAAAACCTATAATGCAGGCAATACAATCACATAGAATTATTTTGCCCCACAAAATAATGGATAGCACTGAAATTGTTCTGATGTAACCTTTTTGACCCAAATGATTAGCCAGGATGTGGGGTCTCAGGGCTTTCTTTTTTCACTAGAAGTAGATATAAATGATGGTCTTCAGCATTTCTTTAACACAGTCCTGTTTATTTCAAAGCCTGGGCAAAATCCTTGTTCCTTGAACTCATTAGGAATTGAATAGCAGGAGGCAGTTTCCTTGGGCAGTGCTCCAACTCTCCTTTTCCAGGCAGCACTCAACCCAAAAAACTCACTTCATCAGTCTCATTTCAAGGTCATGCTTCATGTGCTTCTTCAGTTATCCTTGACTTTTTCAGCTGCCTTCTCTCCTCGCTACTGTGATATTTCTCATGATGTTTTTACTACCTATTTCTCCCCTTTTCTCCTGGTTCCTTTCCATTGCCACCCTCCCCTTCCCCCAAGAAAAGACCCAAGAATCCTTTACTCCTTTAAAAGAAATTCAAATCCTTAGTATTTGCTAACTCGTGCTTTAGGCAGTGAATCCTAAAGTTTGGACACTAATTCTCCCCTCACCCCCCACAAAAATAGCTATTTCTTCCATTTATTCTCATCAAAAAGTGACTATTTGGCATCTCCCTCCCACCTGACAGTGACTTTGTATCTTTGGCCATTGTTGCTTACCAGATTCCTGTGATTTTATAATTTATTTTATTTTATTTCATTTATTTTATTTTGTTTATTTTATTTTATTTTATTAATGTTATTTTGTTTATTTTATTTTATTTTATTCATACTTAGTTTATTTTATTCATTTTTATTCTATTCTATTCTGTTTTTAAAATTTTATTTATGTTTATTTTCTTTTTTTTTTCCTTGTCTCCACAAGAATCTTCCTGAGGGAAAGATAGTATTTGTTCTGGTCTATTAGCCAGGCTTTGCCTCTGGATGGGGTTTGTTTTTACTTTCCCCTCGAGCTGGTAAATCCCTGTCACCATGTCACACACAAAAGTGACAAATTCCTGTTCACAGGCCCACACTTTGGACCTCAGTAGGAAGAAATATTGGCTCCCATTCCCCCCTCTGCCAGAATAACTCTTCCTTTCCCTGTGTTTGTTTAACTAATCTGTGCTAAGGCCACCTGCTCTTCGAAAGGCAGCAGCAGCTTGAGAAAATAACAAAATGCTTCAATATTTCAGTGGGAATCAAGGTTCCATAGCTTTTTTTGGGCATGGCAGCAGAGTATTTGCAAGGCTAATTTCAGCTACTCAAAGCATTCCAGCAGCTTTTTAAGGGGGGGGGATCTGTGAACCTGAACTGAGCGAGGCTTAAACTCAGGTTTATCCATCCCAGGTGCCAGGAGGGCTCAGATCCACGTTCTGTGTTCCCTGGCTTGGAGTTGCTCTATCCTGCAGCAGGAGGAGATTGTTTGACTTGGAGCCAGGCAGATGGCTGACAAAATAATGTGACCAAATTAAGATGGATGAAAAGTGGGGACATGGGAGAGGAGAAAAGTGAATTTCTTTTCCTCGTGTGGAAAATCCAAGCAGGCCAATACCTGCTGCAGCCCAGGTGGCATTCATTTCCCTCATTTACCTTATTGGGGAGACTGGGATATTAATTTTATTTCATTTATTTTCTTTTTACGATTTTGTTGAACCTTTTTTTTTTTTAATCTGTGTTTTCATTTTCTTTAGAACCACATGTCTCCCTACTACATGGAAAAGAATGAGTAAGCCATCACCTTCACTTCCTAAAACACTTTTAACTACTGATTTTTCCTTTTTTTCTTTTTTCAATTTAATGTACTTTTGAAAACCTGCTGTTGCCTAAAAAAAAAAAAAAAAAAGAAGAAGAAGAAGAAAAAAAGCATAACCAAAAAGAAGTAATAAAAGAATTAAGAATTCTACTAATTCTGTGGGAAAGATGTAGCCTGTGGTGGGTGGCTGAGGGAAAATCCTGCTAGTTCCCTGCAGGTGTTCCTCAGACAAACATCACAGGTGAATCATGGCAGCAGAGGGAAATGAGTGTCATTTCCCAATAAGCTTCTTCAGAAATTCTTCAGAATTTCTTTAGAAATTTGGACTCTTATCCTAGGAAAGGATGGACTTCTTCAGCTCTGGTGGGTTCATATTCCATGGGACCACCCAGTACACACAACCACAAAATGCACAGTAATTTCACGCGTATAAGGCACACCCTTTTGACTGAAATTATGATCGAAAACCAGAAGTGTGCCTTATAATCCAGTGCGCCTTATATACGGACAGAGTTTGGAAATTTGCCAAGCCGGAAGTGTGAGCCGCTGCAGCTACAGCAGCCAAGGGGAGCCCTTACTTACAATTCCCTTACTAATTTGTTACTTGTTACTTCGTTGCAT
>VRYO01002482.1:10293492-10336878 GCA_009812075.1 Sialia sialis | reverse complement strand
AACTTCATGATCTCAGCAATTCCTCAGAAATTCCTCTGGGGCAAATATTTGGCACTTCCCTGCCAGCTGAATCCATGGCCAGCCTGTTTTGATGAGCTCCAGGGAGACAGATTTGGGCAATCTCCAGTGGATGACGAGCTGCTCACCAGAGCCCTCTCAAACCAGCTCAGCTCCAAAGAATTGTTTCACTTCCATCAGACGTGTCCTTACCCCCACCCCTTCTGTGTGGGATTTCTTCCTGCTGATCTTCTTTTTGCAGTGGACAGGGAGCTTAAAAAGATGGGAAAAAATTGTCTTCCTGTGATGCTGTCATTAAATGTATACTCTGGGAACTGCCTTCTTGGCAGAAATGTGGACAAATCCTATATTTCCTTTAGTTTTTCCTTGGAAATACATAAAAAAATGACAGCAGTCACAAAGCTGCATTGTTAGTGAATGCTGTTTGGGGAAACCTTGTTTTGCTTTTTCTTTTCCACACATTTATTTGGGAGGTTTTTTGGCTGCTTTTCTCTTCCATAGGCAATAAACTTCAAATTATTGTAGGATTTGGAGCTTCACTTAGAAAAAAAAAAGTCAGAACTTGACAAAATGCCCACTAATGGAAGTGGAAAGTCTCCCACTGACTTTGAGAAAGATTTGCTCGTGTCAGAGAACATCCAAGAAATGTTTTATTTTATGATGCTTTCAGAGTTCAGGAAATGGTGACTCTTTAAATCAGAGGAGTAGATGAATGCTGGCTCACACATTTGCAGAATTTTTATCCTGCTCCAGCATCACTATTTGACTTTGGAATGGCCACTACTGAGAACAAAGCACTAATATGGAAATGTCCTAATTTTTGCCCCTGTTGTCATCATTGGCTGCCCAATATTCTTAAACATAACTTTAAAATAGTATCAACTTGAAATGTGAAGAAAACTGATTTAGAAATGGGATTTTCCTCTGCATATCAAAAAGAGATACAACAAGATACAACATCCAGACAAATCTGGGCTGGAAACACAGTTAAAAATTGTAATGATGGAAGTAGATAACTCTAAGATACCTCATGAAGATTTGAGTTATGGATAGAACATGTAGGATTCTCCATGACTAGAAGACATTTTTTTTTTTTCTTTAGGGTGCTCAGCATGACTCATAGGCACACCTGGGTAGGGAAAAATTCAGGACAAGGGTCACCTCAGGTTGTGCAGGAGGTGACAAAAGACCATCATTGCAGCCCACCCCAAAATTATAATCCCAAAGTTGCATGAAGTAGGTAATTATTGACAACATATTCAAATCTCAGTTTTCCTGTAGGTGACAGAAGGTTTCATCTGCAGGAAAACGTTCTAGAAAGCAGGGAAATTCTACTGCAGCTTTTGGAAAGCTGCATGGTGTGGGAGGTGGAAAGGGGTGATAAAAAGTGGAATAAATGAGGTGTTTGGTGCAGGTAAAAATGAGACTCTGCTTGTCTGGTACTGCTCTGGTGGCAGCCAAACTGTGAAGATGCTTGGTGGCTTCAATCCTTCAAAAAGGGGCATCCCAACATGCTGATGAGGACATTTTGGGCTTTTAGGCTCTGTTAAACCCCAAGTCATTTTGAAGTAACAAAAACTGTGAAGCTGACACCAAGAAAAATGAAAAAGAAGAAAGAAAAGGGGCCCATGTTTTGTGGTTAGCAATAAACGAGCGTCACATCTCTTTCCAAAGCAGAAACCTCTCAATTTTTGCTTCTGTCTCATTCAATTATGCTCAAAGGGCCACACTTAAGAACTGCAGGAAAAAGGAGTCAGACCTTTACAATAAAAGAAGCTGAGTGTGGCAGTGCCAGCCTTTGCTTCCTGCAGTTCACATTCTGGAGAGCAGCCAGGACATGATGACAGGGCTGAGCTGGTGCCAGGGCTGGCAGGTGACCCCTGGCACCTGGGCATGTCCCGGGCTGTGCACCCAGCCATCTTCACTGCCAGCCTTTTCCACAGCATCTCAATAAACACATTTCTCATGGCAGATTAATCAGGGTGCCCATTTCCCTGTCTCTGATTGAAAATGAACTTTTTTCTTGACCAAGCCACAAACTCCCAGAGGCTTTACATTGAAGTGTTCAGATCTCTGAAGCTGGACGCAGTGGGTCCACATATCTTGTTCTGGATCAGTCTGAATGTCCCTTCTTGAAGGTTTAAAACCCCCAGATAATCCATAGAGTCTCTGGTTCATACCTTCCTGGGATTGCACTTGAAATTCCTGTTTCTCTCCCAAGTTTATTAGTTAATGTCCAGATTTTTTTATTATGCTGTGGCTTTGTTGTTGTGGATTGGAGCTGCTGTTGGGGATCTTAGGGCAGCAAGGCCCAGGCTGTCACAAACATTCTTTTCCCTCCTGCGTGTCTCTAAGTTTATTCTCATGCTCTGATTTTTTCACCAGGATGGAAGGAAATCACACAGATGCCTCTGTTTCCACTTTTATTGCAGCTACACAAAATGCTGAGAGCCTATCCCACTTTTGGTGATTTTTTTCATAATTTATTGAAAGCTGAGGAGAGGCAAATGGGATATAACAGGGATGATGCTGAGCCCAGATGGGATACTGAACTGAAAAAGTTCTTGGATAGGCAGATAGGTAAGGAAGTATGCTAGAGCATTAATACAAAATAAATCTTCCTCTATTGTTTTTCTTTTCCAAGAAAAATTCTAACAGATACTCATTTACAGTCTGGATATCTGCTGTGAAATGTTTGACATACGGTTAACTTCACGCTGTTAATTATTGGAGGCTTTCTGGAAGTCCCCTGAGGCATTTGGTGCAGAGCTGTGTGCCTCAGCATTCCTGGGCATCTTCTGCTGTCACCTCCTTGCCGTGGTGGCTGCTGCCAGGCTGGGATGGATGACAGCACCAGCTTGGAAAATTCATTCCCTGTGGTAACCCAGCCCTTTGCAGCAGGATGTGCACCTCTTGGAACAGGGTCAGCAGGAGGGACAGAGCTCAGAGAGCCACAGGGGGTTTAGCCCAGAGCCTGTGTGCTCTGCCTTTCCCAGGAGCAGGGCTGGAGACCCTGCCCACCTCAGCACTCAAACCTTGCTTGAGTTTTTCCTGATTTTCCTGACATCCTGGGGTGTCAATGCTGAGTGCCAGCACGGTCCAGCTCTCTGCAGAACTTTTCTTTCACCAGGTTCAAGCTTGGAGCAAGCCACAGGCTGGTTTGTGTGTACACAAGAGCCACAGCAGAGCTGAAAGCTTCAAGCTCTGCTTTGTTCCCCCAAAACCCAGGGAACGTCAGATTCTCCTGCTTGCTGGGGAGGCAGGAAAGACAGGAATTTCAAAACTTCATTCCTTCAATTCGCCCTTCCCTCAAAAATGCTGCTCTTCCTTCAATTTCTTCTCTGGTCTCCAGCCTAAGCCAAGTTTTCTTAACTCCTTTTTCCCCCACCCTCTGGTTTGAATTACTGCAGTGTCTATCAGTTTTAGCTGACGTTGTGAATAAACTCTCGTAATGCAGAGAACATCTTGCTTTCTAAATCACTTAAGTGATAATCAAATTTAGCAGGATGATTTAGGGCTCAGGAAGTTTGGAGGGTGTGTTTATTTTACTAGAATTTTTTTTTTGTACATAGAAGTGACCGTCCTGCTAACTGTCCATATGTAAGAATTTTAATTCAGAACTTTCCTTCACTACTCATTTTCCACTTTTACTGTAATCCCATGTTTTGGAGGATGCTAAAATCCCAGCTTTTGTTGCTGGAGATGGACTGATGCTGAAAACTCCCCAGGGAGAAATGAGCTTTCATCCAAATGTGGGCCAGACAGCCAATTATTTTTCCTTAATAAGAACAACTGCTTGATGCTGCATCACACTTGAAACTAATAGCAAGTTAAATAATAACAACAACAGCTGGTGGAAAGTGAAAGAATAGCAGGAAACAGCTCCTCAGGCATCCTATAGTTAGCTTGTGGCCTTCATTGGCACAGGAGATGGTGGTGATGACTGCTATTGTATGAACACCATGGCTCCTGCTCAAGAAAAACTAATCTTTATCTGCCTGAAAACTCTCTGTGGGAGGTTCCTGGAAAAGCACATTGCCATGGTAAGGTGGGAATGACAGGCAATGACTTAATGTGCAGGCAAGGTGACTGCTCACCACGGCTAGGAAACCTGTCAGGGCTCCTTGGGGGCTTTCTGGGAAGCTTAAATAACATGGGAAATACTGTTCCTGGAATCATAATCTTAATTGGTCATAGAATCACAGAATATAGAACAGTTTGGGTTTAAAGATCATCTCATTCCAACCTGGCCTTGGATGCTTCCAGGGATGGGGCAGCCCCAGCTTCTCTGGGCAACCTGAGCCAAGGCCTCACCACCCTCACAGGAGAGAATTTTTTACTAATATCCCATCTAAATCTACCTGCTTTCAGTTTAAATCCATGCTTCATTTCTCCTAAGCTCCCTGAAATCAGTGCTCAGCTGAACAAATGGGGTTTGGTGTACAGCAGCTGTCAGATTTCCATTGCAAAATCACTCCTCAGCTCTACCTGCCTCCAACCTGACTCTGCAGAAAAGCTTCTCCAGCCTTATTTTGGATGCTAATGCCTGTGAATTAAATGCTGTAGAGCCATGGAAAAGCAGCCTGTGAGTTCCTAAGCAGTGTGAGGGCCGGCAGCCTGTCCCCAGTTTGATATTTCCACCCCTGCATTGACAGATTCTGCCTCAGGCAACTCTAATTAAAGGTAAGATTGTGTGAGGATCTGAGCAAATTTATTCAGTTATTCTGCATTTCTTGACACCAGCAAGGTTTTCTCCAGAGTCTGCACATTAATTTTGACATTAAATTTCCTTTATAGGTTTCTAGGTTCATACTTCTAATAAAATTGGCCTGCCTTTTTCCCACTGATGCCCACAATATGCTTCATTTTAAGGCTGATGGAACAAGCTGAGATTTTCCCGTTGTTTTATTTCCAGGCTGGAAATTACACAAGGAGCTCAAACATGCCCGAACCTCTTATCAGCACCATCAGATATCTATCACAGTGTTACATAGGAAGAGCTGTCTGCACAACAACTGGGAAAAGGTGTGAGTCATCTCTTCTTACTCCATCTCCGCGAGGGGAACATCACAGCACAGCTCATAAGATGTGATTGAATGTGCAAGGGAAGATTTCAGCTATCACAGTTATCGCTGGGGTTTTGCAATAGGAATGACCCGTGATTCACTTCTAATTTTGGAAGGTTTCGCAGTTGTTGGGGTGGGTTTTGGGGGTTTTTTTTAATGCTTTTTTTATTTTTGAGTGAATGAAAAGCAGCAAGGAATGCACCCTGTGAGAACCAGAGACCTCTGTTGTACAAAGGCATCCACGCTGCTTGGACACATAAAGGGCAAAGGACTTGCCAAACAATTGTGTCCTGACACTTCACTATTGGCTGAAAATTGACATCCACACAGGACTCCCCATCAGCTCAGCTGGCTCTTGTACTCGTCAGGTTGGCTCAGGAGCTGCTTTTTCTGCAGCCATGAGTATGTGCATACCTCAAGCGTGCCATTCCAGCTGCCTTGCTGCAGATCTGCCATCAGCCACCGAGGTCATGTACATCTGATGGCCAGAGGGACAAATGAGTCTGAGAAAATCAATAAAAGCTCCACAGAGCAGTCCAGGGACAATCCAAAAGGGGATCTGCTGCAAACCTTACCTTTTCAAGCATTTGTGCAAATTTCAGGATGCTCAACCCTGGTGAGAAGAACTTCTTTACTAACTAAATGGAAGCATTTTGCATCTAGTGCCTCTGTTCTCTGGGCTGTTTCCTTCTGACTGGACAAAATTTCATCCCATACTCCTGTGCAGTCTCTTTTCCAAGAAATTAACAGCCAAGCTGTGGCCAGTGTGTGTGTCATGGGAACATGAGCAGGAAGGGACACTTAGAAGCAAGGGCTACTCAAAACCTTGATAATTAACCTGATTGGATTGAATAATATTAACTACACAGAACTAAATGCAAAGTTTGGGAGGTTTGGGGTGAAAGCAAACAGTGCCGTTTCCCATGAACTCCTCTGCTCTTACCCCAAATGTTCACATTGTTTACTCCTTTCAAGACCTGGATAGTCATGTTGACCAAATATTGGGTTTATAGTTATGATTAATCTTTTGTTCTTCTTGCCAAGGACAAACAAAACACAATGATGGAGGAGGAAGGTCAGCTGAAGTCTTCAGGCACTTTGAATGAAGGGCAGATGTTGGTCTAGAGGACAGATGTTTGTCTAGGGGACACTGTGACTCAGCCATGCACATCTGTATTACCTTTGGAAATATCACAGGATTTTTGCAGAAGGGCAGCTGGTTGTAAAAGCTCTTTCTGGCTTTCAGCTCCATGATTCTATGTATCCTCTCATTTTAAAAAAAAAGTATTTTCCTGAGGATTTTAAGAAGCTGAACATAAACAGCTGATTCCTGGATGGAATAACTCCCTCCAACCATCATGAGCTGTGAAATGCCTCTTTTACCAACATCATAATAGCTTTTTTTCAAAGTCCACTGGACTCTGCAGCTCTTCACTGACCCTTGCTGGCCTTAGTCTTGAAAATTTTTTGAGGTTGGGTGTTGCTGCCACTTTACATATTGAACATGACTGAGGTTTGGGTAATTGTCCCAACAGTGAAAAACAGCCAAAATTGAGCTCACCTCAACAATCGCTCTTGTCTGATGATCTGGGATTGATTAGGGCCCTTTGTAGATGTTTGAAAATCGCTTAATAGCCTTTGCTTTGTGGGAAATCTGTACAAAAACCCATTTAGTGTCCCAGTGAGTGCTGCTCACTCTGAATCCCGTGCTAGTTCAGTCCCAGGCAAACAAAAATCACGCACGCTCACGGAGAGGCTGCCAAGCACACGCTGCCAATCTGGGTGAGCCTGGTGTAAACACCGAGTCCAGACAACATGATCCACAGACAGAAGCCAGAGGAGATCAAGCGTTGATAAAATTGCCCAAACTGGGGAGCCAGGGGGGTTTTGTTAAATTTGGATAGTGCTCAGTGGTGATGCTTTTGTTCAGGTTGAGTTCATGGAGTTTTTGACTTAATGTTTTACTTCAGATTTCCTAACTGTGCGTCCAGGATCTGAGTTAGCAGGACTGAAAAGCCTTTGCTGAGTCCTTAGGTGTCTTTCTGGACTGCAGAGTGCTACATCCATCCCTGATGCCTCCAGCATGCTGCCTGCAGTGGACAGGTGTGTTATCCCAGGAACAGACCAACTCACCCAGACCCCAAATCCCCTTTCCATGCCTGCTGCCTCCCATAAACACAGTGCATCATGCACTGCACCAGCTGTTCCCAAACTGCTGCCATCCTCTTCATTTCCATGGATCCTCTGCCGTGTGTGATGTGGGGCTGGTGTGGGCAGTGCCTCAGAAACTTCTGCATTTATTTGCGTTTCCAGGAAGGGCCTTGACGTAAGGAGAAGCTGAAGCCCAGCAGCTGGGCAGCACTTGCCATCTGGAAGTACACTCCCAGCAAAACTGCTGTGAGGAAATAAAGCACAAGCTCCATCTGATCTTTTGCCATCAGAGCTGTGGGGTGGCTTCTTGAGGCTGTGGTCACTCTGCTTGTCATGTAAATCACAAAGAACCTGCTGGCCCTGCCCAGAGCACTCAAAAATGCTTAACCAGCCCCTTGCTATGCTCCGCTGCCCCTCTTAGGCCTTGCATGCCTTATCTGAGATCTGAATCACATAATCTGCTTTTCTACCTCTGCAATTGTATCAATTGTTCTGGGGTGATCAGATCCCAGTTTGTCTTGAGGTTGTGCTGCCAGCATCTGCACACACTCTGTTCTGGAAAAAGCAAACTTTTAGCCTGATTGCTGGAACACAGCGACAAAGTTTCCCCAAACCAGAATAACAAACAAACTAACAGAGGTTGTTCATGGGAAGTGATTTAGAGTGCAGAACAATCTGTCTCTCACTAATCAGGTTAGGGTCATAATAAGCACCACGAAAGAGAAAGCCTGACGTGTGGTTGCTGTGGTGGGACAGATGTCCCACAGTCTGTGTCCTGCCTGTCTCTGCTCCCAAGGCTCTGTCCTGCTCTGCTCTGCTTCAGGACTGGCTCCAACCTCTCCCAAAAGATCTCCTTTGCTTCCAGCTGGGCAGATATTTGATCTGCTGGATGATTCTCCCCTCTGGCCCCCTGGCCATGAATGAACCCTGGTACTGAGCCATGGCATGGCTGGTCCTGGAGAGCTGCTCTGAGGGGACATCAGGGACATCACAGACATCACTGCCAGAGCAGGGATCACCATCAGCTGCCAGTGCCCCTCCCAGGGATGAGATGTGCAGAGATGAGGTGTGCCTGTGCCCCCCTCCCTCATTAGGAAAAGCTCTAGGGCAGACACTCTTTCATACTTCCTCCAGCTGCCCCCAGAGGCACAGCAAAGCCCTGAAATGAGGGAAGTCATATAATCTGTGTTTTGGATTTGGTTTAAAAGCTAGTTAACCCCCCTCCCTTTTTCTCTTTCGGTGAAATTTTCTTTGTTTTACTGAACAGCTGCAGGCTGCAAAGTCCCAGAATTGTAATTTTGGCCACCATATTCTGTCACAGTGTGTATTACATATCCAATAAAGCCTGACTATTGCGTCCTCTGGGCACACTTTAAAATAATTGCTTGTAAAAGCACATACTCATCTCAGCTGCACTCATCTGAGGGACCAGTGACAAAAACGGTTCCCTGACTTCCCAAAATGCAAGTTCTCCTTATTCTCCTTATACCTCTCATTGTTCCCAGTCTCAAACCCATGATTTTCCAAGGGAGTCACACAATATTTTTCTTTAGCACTTAAGCCTGGCTCAAAGCTGAATGGAGGTGGCCAAACATGGATCAGGATAAGCATCTTGGGGATGAGGAGGTGGCAGAGAAATGAGAGTGGGATTGTCCTCTCTGTCCTGTAGGAGATGAAGGACCCAACCACAGCCAAAGATGTTGGCTTGTCTGCAAGGACATGATGTCACCCTGATGTCTGCCTTCACTCTGGTGCTGTTCAAACATCAAAATTCCTGCACAACACCAAGGAAAAACAACCCCTCCAGCCAGCACAGCCTACACACCCCAGAGACTTTCCATTTCCTCCATCCCCTCCATCCTCTGTGCAAGCAAGGAGCCTGGAGCCCTTTCTTGGCTCCTCCACCTGGTCTCAGAGTGACTATTAGAAATTAGTGACGAGTCAACATCCAGTGCTTTGCAGTTTGGGGTTGCTTGGCTTTAAATAATCATCCAAACGCTCACAGCAGAAGCAGCCAAAGCTCATTTGTCTTGAAGTTTTCTCACGCCTTTTCAGGCACAATTTCTCCTGGTCACAGCTGGGAATATCAGGAGAATATTTGCTGTGTTTTGGCATGGTTGGCTCTATTGCTAGCCAAAACTAAAGTTGGAAGAAAAATTATCTATCTGTGTATCTATCTATCTATCTGTCTATCTAATGTATTTTATGTCTCTGTGTGTGTCTTTAAACCCTGAGAACCCCTAATGAAGCTTTATGCAAAATTTGGCTGAGTTGGACATAACATTTTGGAAAGCAGTTCCTCATTTCTAACCTAGCACATACAAACTTTCTAGGAATCAGAATTTCAGTCCATTTGAAAGAAAAGAAGAGATCTGACTCTGTGTGTATGTGTGTGTGTGTGTGTGTTCTCAACTTTATCCATTTACAGAAAGTTATGGGTGAAAGTTTATCTGCTGGCAGCTCATTGTGAGAATTCCAGGTAGGAGCTTGCAATATTTACACAAGGTGTTTCATTGTGAGCTCTCACAATGGGAAAGCATTAAAACTCCAGAAATACACAGAGCAAGTTGCATAAAATTAATTCTCTTGCTTTCATTTCGGTACTTGCAAGGAATCTTTGCCAGTCCTCTTTCCATTCCAGAGCACAGCAACGCCCATAAAAGAGCAGAAGAGTGTCTGCTCTGTGCAACACTTCTGCTTGTTTATAACAGGAGGCTGGGGGAGAAAAAGGGTTGAATTTATTGCAGCTGGTGGGGGAATCTGGTTTTGTCCATTTTACCTGATTGTCGCTGAAACCATATGCACAATATAAGTGTAAAGGAACATACCTGTAAAGAATTTCTGCTGTGGAGCTTTTCTGCAGGGTTTTCCTGAAGCCTGACCTTCAGCAATCCTGGTTTTGCCTTGTTTTACAGAGATCTAATTGTTCCTAATTTCCTGTCGATAAATGGTACAAGGTGTGGAGTTGCACTTTTAATGTTAAATTTCAATCATTTGTCTGACTTAATAGATGTGAATGGCTCTTTCAAGCCTAAGTGCTTTCGGTTCATGTAGGAATATTTATACTGAAAATCTAGTTTGAGTGGGTAGAGCCATTTTTCAGGAGGTAGGAAAATATTTCCTACCTTCAGCTGCTGAGCTCTGGGGGAGCTGTGGATCTTCTGGTCTCCAGAAATCGACTCTGTAGGATGATTTTTCTTTCCTCCCAGCTCAAATCACCACAGATTCCCACTTGGCAGATCACAGTCAAATTTAACTCATCCTCTTCCTGCAACCCTGTTGGTCCTTTGGTATCTGTCTCCTCTTATCCAAGATTTCTAGTAGAGATAACTCTTTTTAATGGCTGGGTTTCTGTAGAA
Source organism: Sialia sialis (assembly GCA_009812075.1). Taxonomy (NCBI): domain Eukaryota; kingdom Metazoa; phylum Chordata; class Aves; order Passeriformes; family Turdidae; genus Sialia; species Sialia sialis. The sequence goes on along the minus strand of VRYO01002482.1, from coordinate 10,326,284 downwards.
ATCACAAACATTTCTTGCAGAAACTTGCTTTTTTCCACCAGTTTCTCTTACTGCCACTGATTAGGGCTTCCTTAGCCATGGGTAGGCTGGAAGGAAATTTGTGCATCCAATTCAGGGATTAAATTTTCAGGGATTAGCTCTTCTACCTCCACCCCAGAGCCCCCATCTTTGTGTCTTCATCCCAAATACACAGCAACATTCCTGATGGACCTTGACCTTGCTAGTGGTGCAAGGAGTAGTGTTTCCACCAGTTAGTGCTCCGAAGAGGCAATAAAATCCCAGAGAAAATTGCTTTTGAACTGCAATTATGCAATTAAGCATTAACAAAACTGTTTCAACAGGATGCAGGAGAAATTATAGGAGAATTATTAATGATTTCTGATAAAACAGCTCAGGCAAAGCAGTTTGTGTACAGAGACCACTCGATTCTCTTGTAGACATGAGTAACTCTTCAGTAAATAGCATTTTACTAAAATTTTTAAGTCAGCAGTCATTATCCTGTAGTGATTAATGCACAGATGAATTTAGGCCTATGTTGCTAAATACTATTCAGGAGCAGATTAAAAAATAATATGACTCACCACATAATTTTCCAGCCAGTACGGATCCAGAGTAATTATTCCAGTTACAATGTCCTTGTGTTTGGTGTTCTTCATTCAGTTTTGCACACTGTTGTGAAACAATGTTAAATTTTGTCTGAGTGTTTTCTCCCTTTCTAAAGAACTTAATTGCACCCAAAAATCTATTTTTTTCTGACTATACAGAGCAACTCTTTTATTTGAAGTATGACACTGCTTTTTGAGTTCTGAGTCTCTGAGCAGTGACTGCTTTTGCTATGAAAAAAGATGTGTATCAGAACTTTTTCTTAGCATGGAGTGTGCTTTAATATAATTCAACTCATAGCTAATCCCCTTCTGCACAGATAACATTTCATACTCAAATTTTGCTCTTTGAGCTTTCCAGCCTTTCAATTCCAGCTCTGGATCCAGATCAGGTTTCCTCACTTAAATAGCTCCCCTGTCTGTTTTGTATAACTCCCAATGGTTTACAGGGTATCTTTGTTTCAAAATCTGTTTCTCTGCTCTGCTGGGACCACATATGTCTCTGTTGTGTTTAACTATCCCCTGCAACCTGTTAATACAGCATAATGGCTTTGCAAAGATAAAAACCTCACCAACAAAATAATACTTCTTTCATTACAAAATGGAAGCTGGGGGAAGAAAAAAAAAAGAAGTAGAGTCTTGAAACAAAAAATATTTGAAGAGAAGAAATATCTAGGTCACAGCTTTTCTCAATTTTTGTAATTTAATGCAGCCTGGAATAATTGCTGCATGCATTCTTTTGAAATCAAGTCCTATAATGCACTTATTGCCCAATCTCTATTTTCAGATGTTGCTGGTAAGATATAACATTCTGTTTTCCAAATGACTACACTGTAAAAATGCTAAAAAAGTAAGTTGAATGAGAGTTTATCCAAATATTGAAAAGAAGTGTAGCCATCCATGTCAGTGTGATAGTTGGTGGGTTCTTGGTGGGAAATTGATTCCACTTCTGAAGATGCCACAGGCACCAAGCCCCAAAATCTGGAGAAATAAATGCTCTAGTGAGGGAGAAGGAACAAGGGGCAAATGAAAGATTTGTGGCTCCAGTCTCAGGTAACCTCAGGGAAATCTGAAGAAATTAAGCAGTACGTAAATGATGCAGAGACTTTCCGTGTCCATTCTCTCCAGAGGAAACTGTAATCATGCATGAGGTCTTCAAGATTGTGCCCTTTTGCTCTTTGTCTTGGGCTACAATACAGGATGTGATAAGAGGTATCGATTCTATCATCATCTGTTGTGACCAGGTGAGGCAGTGATCCTGATCTCTGTGGGAAATATCTCCCATTAATGGGCCATCTATTGAAACCAGGGGGGGCTGTGTTCTTTATCTTTCCACAACCCATCCTTCCTCCAGAGAGTTCTCTTCTGCTAATGGCCCATTGACTCTCACTGTGGGACTGATAAAATTACATCATCCCATTGGGAGATGCTCCAGCCAGGGAGAAGAGCCCAACATTTCTTACCAAGATAAAATCTGAGTTTTGGGACACTAAGGGAGCCCTTTTTTCCTCTGGACTCCAGAGGAAAACTAGACTTTTCCACATCATCACTGGAACTTTGGAGGGAAACTGCACCCTTCTACAGGACCACTGCTTCAACTGAACTCCATCTGTCATTGCAGGAAGACTGTAGCCACCATTTAATTGAACTGAACCACATCTGTCATTGCAGGAGGATGCAGCCACCATTTAATGGGTCTGCTACCAACACCCTGACTGACTGACTGACTGTCAGGTTGTATTCTGACTTTGTCAGTGTTTGGGGTTTGTTTCTTTGTAGTATTGTATTTCTACTTCAATTTTCTTAGTAAAGAACTGTTATTCCTAACTCCCATATCTTTGCCTGAGAGCCCCTTGATTTTGAAATTATAATAATTTAGAAGGAAGGAGGTTTATATTCTCCATTTCAAAGGCTCCTGCCTTTCTTAACAAACACCTGTCCTCCAAACTAAGACACTCTTGAATTTTAAAGTCACTCTAAAGCAATCTAAAAACATCAGGAGGAGGTAAAATGGCTAAAGGCTTTTTGTACAGTCCCTAGGAGTTACCTGGCAGTCACAGCTTTGCATCACAAAAAACAACTGGAAAACCAGTTTTGTGGGGCTCGTATTACTCAGGAATGCAGGGAGGGGGAGATTCAGGGCAGACAACAGCAGAAAAGCAATTGCACCTTCAATTGTCAGTCTCAGAAAATAAAAGGTGGGCATACAATACCTTTGGGCTGACACAAATTTTTTAATTTCCCTCTAGGGTCACATTTTTCTACACCTCACTTCATGTGCCACCAGGTCAGGGGTAAGATGGAAGATAAAGATTGAACAAAAGTATCTCCTTATCTGCTGTGAGAGAAAATACTGGCATGTTTTCAAATCAGGCCTAAGTGTTTGAAAATCCAGCCTGTTACATTGGGATTGTGGATTGTTTTCCACTCTACAGCAAAAAATGAAGCACTTGAAAAATCTCCACGTGTTTCATGAAAAATTGTTGACTGTAAGTATGAAGTGGAGCTGACAAAGTGGTGTTAGGCATTCATTGGAATTTCTGGCCACATGCCCTCTGAAATTAGTAACTTAACCTCTCCCCACTTCTGTTGTGTCTGAGGAAAAGCAGTTTTTCAGATAGGAAAAGGGGGAAATCTCCAGTTTCCCTCTGAATAGTTCCTTACCCTTCCTCTCCACCCTCCCTCCTCAGCTCTTCAGCACAGTCAAGACCTGTGCTGGGTTTTAGGTGGGGTTTGGAATTTAGATCTGGACCATCTCTGTGTTTGATCAGCCTGATGTGCTGCCCTCAGAGTTCTGCATCATCTGAGAACAAGTCAGGAGCATCCATCCCCTGTCACTCATTGCCACATTTCTTGTCTTACCACTGCTGACCAGACAGATTTTCCTATGGATAGTTCCCATCTGCTCAGCTAACTTGCTATAGCATTTTTAACAGCAGGAAGTATTGTTTTGTTTTTCTTTTTTTTAAATTTTTTTTATTTTTTTGGGTGTTTGGGTTTTTTGTGTTTTTGGTTGGTTTGTTTGTTTGTTTTTGTGGTTTTTTTCTTATTTCCTATCATTGATTTAATGCAGAAATCTGACTGGCCCTGCAAAAGCACACTTATATCAGAAAAACTTTAATTGAGATTTTTCCTATCAATTCAAGTATGTGCCTCTCTTTTTACTCTTGCAGGAGTAGGGGTTAACCAGCTGAGCTCGGTAATTACTGATACAACAACCAAACTGGTTTAAGTGGCTTTTTGGCCAGATTTTTAATTACACTGCATAGATGGAGCAGATTTTAAAATACTTTTGCCCTGTTCAAATTTAATTATACAGTTTGAGGTTTGTTTTGTTTTGTTTTGAGAAGTCATCACTGTGTCCATATTAACAAAATTGTCTGGATTGCCCTTTCCAAGGTTCTAAGTCTTAGTTTTTATTCTTTATGCTGCTGGTGGTAATTGGATTTAACTGAGAGCTTTTTGGGGTTGGTCTTGTGGGATTTTTTTCCTCTATTCACATGATTAGTCACAATGACCATAAACAGCCCTATTTCCATCTGGACCAATGGAGACACTCTGACTAACATAGGAGTCCTTATGCAGCAGAAGCTGAAATTTGTTAATGTTTTCTGATGTTGAGTGTTCATCTTTGAATTCACCATAACTACTGTGGTAGTGTTCCAGATAGGCACAACACACTCTGCTCCTGCCCCCAAAAATCTCTACTTCAGATACAGACAGCACCAATCAAATCATTCATCCATTAATAATCAATCCATCAACAATCCTTTTTTCTTTTTTTCCTTATCTGGAATAACGAAATAACATAATCATCCTTTCCATACAAAATTTTCTTCACAAATAATTGTTCACCTGCTGATTTTTCTTATCAGTATTGAAATACCATCTGAGGTTTTACTTTTATTTTTATTAGCCACTAGATTTACAGGAGAGCATAATACAACTTCATTCCATGATCAAAAGAACACGCCACTTAATGCCAAGTTTCCAATAAAAATACTTGCGTTATAAAAATATATTTCCATGAATTTGTCGCTTCTATAATTGTTCTTGTCAGTAAATGTGTTCATTACTGGAAAGAGAAACTTTAAAAGAACGTTAAGACCAGTTACAGTGCATTCAATGAGGCATTAAAATGAGTATTCCTGGGAACCTTTTTTGCAGTGTTTTCCCAGCAGTACGTCTTCCAATGGACAGCTCTATAGCAAACTCAGGGAGAGAAGGAACCTGGGTCATTTTCCATGGAAATCCTTGTTCATTTAGCCCAGAGACTGCAAGACTGGACACTGTTTGGCAAGACATAATTCAATAACAACATCTTCCCTGCCTGGGAATATAACTCAGTGGCTTGGTTTATCTGAGAAAACTTGCCTGTGCTTGTAAGCGCGGAAATCAGCAGCTGGTTAAGAGGAGGATTGGAAGCAATTTTGTTTGAAAATGTGACCCTTTTCAAACAGCAAAGCTCAACTATCTGTATTCTTTCTGTAACCTGAGAGGAGTGATTATTTGAGAGAGCCTAAATGTACATCCATTCTTGGGGCAAGCCTTGTATTCTCATATCCGTTCCTGGGATGGAAAAGAAACACAAGACAAATTGCAAAGAAAGGACTTTTCCCTCCCTGTTTTCAGAGGAAAGTCAACAGGACAACAGAGCTCAGGTATTTTATTGGAAGTATCACAACACAGCTGCTGGACCACGGTGTCCTTTCACCTTCCCAAGACAGAAAAGTCCCTTCTGCCCTCTCATCATCTCTTGCTGTCCATGAGTCTCTGATGGGAAATGCAATTTAACTTTGTTCCATGGTGAATCAAGAAATCATCACCAGTTGGGCCTACAAGAAACAATTACAGTAATTTCACAATTATAAGCTGCAACCTTTTCATTGAAGAATCCAGCCTACCCCAGTAGTGCAGCTTATATCCAGGTGCGGCTTATCTACGGACAAATCCCACTGAAATGCCAACCCAGAAGTGAGAGCCGGCCGGGGAGGGCGCCTGGGGCTGCCTTTAAAGGCTTCACTGGTCTATGAAAACTGTTTGCAACTTGAGCACCTGACACCAAACCCCGCTGGCAGTGATTCTATTACTAATTTGTTACTTTGTTACACATGGATCCTCGCTTAAAAAAAAAAAAAGTTAGGCTTATATTCAGGTGTGGCTTACATACGGACAAATCCTGTGGTCTACCCGGCTACCAGGACGTGCGGCTTATAATCAGGTGCGGCTTATAATTATGAAATTACTGTAAATATAACCTTGCAGCTGGATTAGAAGGCCATGATTTAAAAATTTCTCTGGTTTAGATCCATTTGGAGTGAAAGGCATTGAAGAACTGCAGGAGTAGAACAAAGGAACTTACTTACAGCAGGTAAAATAACACCTGAGACAAAGAGAGGCTTCATCCTACTTTGGTGTCATAAATTTAAAGTTTTGTTACAGATTCATGCATTACATCAGTTCAGCAGCCAGGGACCAATACATCTTCTGTCACCTGTGTAATCACACACAGAAATTACAGCTGCACACAAAAAGGAGCAGGACTTATTGCTCTGTTATATTTTATTTGTATTAAATCTCAGACTTTGTTCTTTTTGCCATATTTTATGCTGTCACCTCAGCCATCAGGAAGAGATGCCACTCTGCCCTAGTATCATTTTCTGTGGTTTAAAAAGGAGGAGGAACAATTTCTTCCAGCAGAATTGGTAGTGATGAGGCAGGAAGCTCTCCAGGACACAGACTGCTCCTCAACCTTAAACTGTGTGTCTCACCTGGCCCAGTGTGTGCTGATGTTAAAACCTAACAATCTTTGGAGTCAGTAAAGGGAAACAGGAACTATTTCCTCTGCAGAAGCCACCACACCTTAAATTCACCTGTTTATCTTTAAGAGGGACACTATGAACTTCTCCCCACATGCAAGTCTTCCTTGCGTATCGTTAAGAAAATTGGATCCATTGACAAAGATCTCATTCATCACATCTGCCAGTTTTACCTCTGTTTCCTTCACATATTTATTTTCCTGGTTCATAGTGGGTTAAAGGGAAAGCCCCACACTGCTAGAGCTGCAGGTTAGTGCTCTGAGATTTGGAAGGATTTTGCTTTCTTGTCAGGTCATTCTGTAGAAATAACATCACTGTTTGCTGGAAAACAAAGCGAAACATCTGCTTTCCTCCTCACACCAGCACCTCCATTTGTCAAACCCTGCAAAGGCTACTGAAGCAGGAGACCATCAAACTGTAATGTCTGAGGGGAATTCACAGCTCTGCTGTACCTGGGAAGAACATGAGTCACAGAGAATTTGGCAAGCACAGAGATGCTGGGGGATGTGTCTTGCAAAAGGCAGCCTGGAGATGTCAAAGAGAGCAGATGGATTGCGTTGAGCTCTGCAGACTGGAGGATGCTCTGCTGTCTCCAGGGCACAGCAGTTGCTCTGGAGTATGTCTCACATCACACTTTCTGCTGATGGAGTGGTCACTGTGCAGGAAGCAGCTGAACCCTTTCCAGCTCTTTCCCGCAGCAAGGGTGAGCATCCTGATGGTGTCATCCTTGGAGATGGTGTGTCTGAGGACAGCTGTGACCATTAAAGTGCTTCAGGAGTGCACAAGGAAGTGTCAGATCAACAGCAGCAGTGAGGGGGCAATTCAGAGACAGAGATCCTGTGGAAGTGTAGTAGATCCATCAATATTTATTTATTTATTTATTTGGTGAGGGAATGACTACTTTTTCAATTGCACTTTTCTGAGAGAGAGGACCCTTTGAGAAGCAGAAGCCAGCTGCTCCACGGGGAGTAGCAAAGCAGCCTGTGGATGTGTTTTGGTTAAAACTTGGATGCCATTCATTGACTCTGGAATTCTTTGCCATCATTCCCAAGGTGGATGGGCTCAGTCCTTCCCAGCACGGTGCTGCTAGGTTCTCTGGGACATCACTCTGCTGCACACACAAAGGTGTTCAGATAGTCACAACCTGCCAGAAGAATTTCACCTCACCCCCTTGCTCAAGACAGAAATGTTGTGCCCCCAAAATCGCAACCAGATTTTCACACTGCAACGTGTTCTGTTTGCAAATCATGACCGAACTCTGTGCCCAAATCACAAGCCCTGATGAGAGGGGAAGGGCTGGGAGGATGAAGCCAGTGTGCTGTGTGGATGAGCTGGAACCACTCTGCTGTGCCTCAGCTAATTGGCACAGGACTCACTAACGTGGGTCGTTCCATACATAAAAGCTTGTAATTGTGTGAGTCTTTCCACTCACTCCCAGTTCGGCTGATGAAAACGCACAGATGTGAGGGTAAAAGGTTGTGTGAGACTCAGGATGTCGCCAGCTCCTCTTAAACAGCCTCCCTGGGCTGCTTAAACGTCATTTCAATAATAGTAGTAGCTGTATTAATTTATTGTAAATTGAAAAGGAAAGGTAAAGAGAAGGAAAGCTGTGCCAGGCTCCTCCAGGAAGACAAAAAGAAAAAAAAAATAAAATCGAGGGGAGTCTATTCTTCTTTTCCTAACTGAAAAGCCCCTCTGGGGGAGGTGAGGGCTGTGCATTTCTGCCACCCCACCCTGCCCACTCCATAACAATTTGCACAGGGAGAATTTCCTCGAGCAGATGGGCTTGCTCTTCCCACACACCATCCCCCCTTGGATGCCTTGCATGGGCATTTGAACAACTACCCAACCATAAAATAAGCATAAATGTTTTCTCAGGGAGAAGATGAGGGCTGTGTTTCCAATCCATTCCAAGGTTTCCCTAAAATAAGACTCCATGGACAATAATTGTATTAGCACACCAGGAAGTTAAAATAAAAAAAGGAGCTAAAAAGGGACTGTGTTGGTCACATACTGCTGGGTTTGTCCCTTTCTGGACACACTTGATTGGACTTTTTACTGGTTTACAGACAATCTAAATCTAACAGAGAAGGGCTGAAGTACTGACATATGGTTAAGATGGTAAAACATCCAAAAACCTTTCCAAGCATTAGCTGAATGTAATCCAAAATTCCATTAAAATACTCGCTGAAATAATGTGGAAAAAGAGGAGGGATTTTAAAAATTATTTTAGCCATTTATGTGGGGTTTTTGTGTGCCTTAGTGTCTTCGTGACTCCTGGTTCAAATTCCTCAAGTTCACACACCTCACACAAAGTGCTGCGTTTGACTTGGTGCCACAAGCTGAGGTCCATTTCGGGGAGTTTAATCTCACGGACCCTAAAATCTAACACCTCCAAATTAACACCAATTGTGGTTAGTTTCTTCTTGTGCACTCTCTGGATATTCATTTCTGGCTGTGTGCAACTGCTGACAGGAAGAACGTGTTGGAAAGATTTAACTCGAGCCTCACGCGAGCAGATGATGTTCCAGAATATTGGTGCCTTGACAGGGGTCTGGGTGCTGGAATGGAGACAATTTGGAGAAGTGTTTCTGCTGTTTTTTCATTCCTCAAATGCAGTCCCCTGGTGATGGGGTTTGTAAAAGCCTGCCCTGCTTCCCCAAAATCCTGCTCCAACAGCTTAAAAATGTCCAGAGGGCTCATTCTTTCTCCTTGGTGGGGGGATGTAGAATATTCCAGTCTGGGCTGTGATGTCTTGAGAGAGAAGTAAGAGGCATCTGGGACATGGCTTGGGTCAGGGACCTCCAAGAAATCCTTCTCTGGCAAGCTGGAGTTCAGAGCACACCATTATTTCATTTCCAGGGGGTTCTACACCATTTTCCCCTTATTTTTTCCAAAGTGCACAACCTGGATAACAGCAGGAAGAGCAAAAAGAGAAGCAGAGGATGCTGCTGAGCCTCAGGTGTTGGAGTTCTTTCAGCCCAGGTGGGCTGTGGATGCCCACTGCAGTCACACCTGAAAGATGAGGAGACGTGGCTGCATCTGTGACTGTTTTGTGAGTGCCCCAAAAAGGAAATTGGATTGCAGAAAGGTTTTGCACTCTGGCTGTGTTTTGGTTTCAAGCTGGTGAGATTTTGCTGGCGGTTCACTACCCAGCCCTGAATGTGTGGTTTCAATATTTTGACATCACTAGTTAAGGTAACAGTGAAAAATTGTTTTGCGTTATCCTACTTGTCCTAAAATGGGACATTTATCTGGAAAACAACACCACATCCATCTTCTCATTATTGGATGTTTACTGGAGTTTTGTCTCGGAAGAAAATTTGCTAAAATGTTCTTTTGAGATGATAAATTAGGCAACTTCCAGATAGTTTCACCTGCAAATCAGGGAGGAAGTGGAATAACTTCCATATATAACATTTGCCTTATTTAAATAGATTTTTCCCCTGCTCTATTTAGAGATTTTTTTCCCCTGAACAAACACCACCAACTTTTTTCCAAAGGCTAAGAAAATAACAATCCTAATGTGAAAATGAAACAAAATCATTAATTTGCAGTCATACAAATGCAGATTAGTCAATCCGAAATGAACTTTTTTTCTTATTTTTCTGGTTTGTCAGCCAAATTAAAAAAAAAAAAATCCATTCTTTGCACAGCTCTAAATATTGTGTTTCAAAAATAGTCCAAAGGGATAAATTCACACAGAAACTGATTCTCTTTCATTTTTTAAGTCATCCAATAGAGGAGGGAAGGAAAGGGAACAGAAGCTCCTCCAAGTTTCCTTCTGCTGCTCCTCTTAAAACAAGGAAAACACATTTCTGACCACATTACATGTTTTAGTTGGACACCACGAAACACAAGGCTCCTGCTGAAATGCAGAACACCACTCGACCCAAGTTAAAAGCTGGGCAACCAGCCATGATTATTTGCAAAATAAAATTAATCTGAAAGTTGTCCTAAACAAAAATGCAGTGGCAAATGGGAGCATCCTCCTGGCTGTAAACACCCTCCCACGGTGGTCCCTGACTCATTTATCCTAAGATTTACTCTCCCTTTGTGACACAGACAGAATTTAGGACATTTAGGCAGAAATGGGGAATTTGGCTTGGGATGCAGGGTTGTCCTGCCTTTCCTTCCTTCATCCTTCCTGCTGTGTTTTGGTTTGGGCAGCACTTGAAGGCAACATCTTGGTTTTCATGGAGTGCGCTGGGATCCGTGTCTGGGTGGAAGGAGGACAAATAAAGCCCTGCAGTTGGAAAGGAATTGTGACTTCTCTGAGGGCTTTGCTGCAGCTCCTTCATCTTCCCGTCACTGGGAGGATCTTTCCCAGTGTGGAATTCCATGTCAGCAAACCCAGCCTCCTTCCTCCACACATCCACTTAAAAATAAAGCTCTGGGGCAGAATGGGTCTCTTAATGCCTTTTTAAAGAACTTTTGCTAAATGTCGTGTTTTAATTATTTAGTTTCTATTTTCTGGGGTTATGTTCCAGTTCATTTGGATGTGTGAATTCAGGATTTTCTGTATTTCTCTCTCTTTTGCCTGCTGGGACCTTCCTGCCAAGCCAGTGGTGGATTCTGAGTGCTGTGAAGAACCAAATTGCCTTCACACTCTCTGGTTAAAGCATATGGCAGTGGGTGAACTTGCCAGATTCCCATATCTACCCATAATTCAACAAACAGAAGAGCTGGGAGTGCATAAGGAGTGCAGGAACAGAGATTTTTCTGCTTCTCCCATCCCAAATCTCAAATCTCATGGGACCTGTCCATGTATCTGGGCAAAAAAAAAAAAAAAAAATCAATCTAAGTTTAAAAAAAACCCAGCAAATATTCATGTTTCTTTGCATGCCCAAGAGCTGGGCATTCCTGAACTTCACCTCCCTAAGAATGGTTTTGACAACAGCAAGATCTTTGGGCCTGCTCAAATCAGCTTCTGAGAGGATCTGGGAGGGTAAAGCAGCACCACACAAGATTCCCTGGATGCCTCCACACCAGCCACTGTGACTAAAACTGGCCCAGCTCCTTCCCAGGCTCTGTTCCCTGAGGTGTGTGAGCTGCACCACCCCAAACCCCCTCAGAACTGGTCTTGCTAAACCCTTCCCAGGTTTGAACTCGCCCAAGGTTCCAGCGGCGGTTTTTGCTGTAACCAGAGAGGCTTTTTTTTTTTTTTTTGGCTGAAGCAGCTCGCCAAAATTCTGGGCTTAGCACTTCTTGTTTTCGCTTCTCACTCCTCCTTTCTTTGCCTGTTTGGCTGGTGGGAAGAGGAATGCCTCCCTGGAAGCAGAGCTGGAGTGGGCAGCTCCTTCCGCGCGAGGCTGAGCACCGGCAATCAAAGAGATGGGAAGGCTCCTCTGCTTCCCAGAGCCAGCTCCTGGCCCCAAAACCTTCCCTTTGCAGCTCCTCAGTTCCTGTGCTTATTCTGGCCTGGTGCTCTGCTGCTGCTGCTGCTCTTTCCAAGCTGTGGGCATGCTCCAGGCGCTCTTCCCAGTGCCACGTCCACCAGGAGCTCATCCCCGTCCGTGATGGGATGGACTTCAGGGTCACCTCAGACCAACCCACCTCAGTGCTGAGGAAACCATTTTCCACCACAGGGAAACCATTTCCCACCCCTTGGCAATGGTGTCAACAAGGAAAACCTTCCATGGAGCAGTGCTGGAGGTCCGCAGGATTTTGGGATGAGCAGGACCTGGTATGTCCCAGCTCCTGGACTGGCAGCCAGGGTGGAGGATTGGCATTTAAGGATCAGACATGGCATGTAATGCATCCAAGCAGTAGCAGCACTGAGATTTAAGTAGGATCTGTTTTGTTGTGATGGGTAAACCATGTGAGTTCCACTTGGAGCTTCCTCTCTGAAGAAAACACACCCAACATAATTCCATGTATATATGGCTGCTTTAATAGATATATTTATGTGCGCTGTAAAAATAGAATATTTTCCTGGCCCTCAGGGTATGTAGGCATTGCTGTGACACAAAATTTCAGAATCTCTTGCTGCAGTGGAAAAGAGAAGATTTTAAGTATTTGATTTAAAAGGAAAAAAGGAAAAACAGTGCTGGAGTCGTCTGCAGCACAAAACTTTGCAACTGTTATTATTCACATCATCAACAAACAGTCTAAAAGAAGTGGTGTGCAGGGGTGTGGGAAAAGAGCTTTGTGGTTTTCTGCTTCAGCTTTGCCTGTGAATCACTTTGCAGTCTTGGGCAAGTGGCTTAACCTAGTGGGGGCTCGATGTGTGGAGCTCTGCAGTGGCTGAGCAGCATCCAGGGGACCTCAGACAAGGGGGTCTTTGAAAAAGCCACCAGAAGATGCAGAGTCCCTAAAGAAAGATGGCATGTAAATGTAATTTAGCATTATCAGGGCTTTATCCCCCCAGACATCCAGATGTCTTAGATGAAAAAGGTGTTTTTGCTACGTGTGTATGGATTTGAGTTCCTTAGAGCCAAACAAAGCAGCATCTTCCAAACAGGAACCAAGATCCTGACATCCTCATCAGGCAGACTCCCACCTAAGCCAAGTATGGGTTTGCCTGAGCTAGAAATTGGCTCTTTGTGAATTATCCAACACAATCCATTGACTCTTTAACCCATAAATTGTCAAACTCAATTATTTCCAGCTAAGCAGATAGCTGAAAATAAATAATCTGTAAGATAAGGTACTCTGGCTTTAGTTTTAAGTCAAATTCAAGTTTGCTCAACATGAACGTTATAGCTACATAAATAACAAGAGAAAAAATCACCCCCAAATCCAAAAATCTTTTTTTCTGCAAAAACATAGAGGATCAATTTCTCTAGTTTAGAATTACCAAACTTGGCAGTATTTCACATTTGAAATATAATGATGTCATGTGGTTGGCCTCTTCCCATTGCAAACAGTAAATCTTAAAATCTGGAGAGATCTTTTATTTGGTTATTCATATTGTACTGCATCAAGGGGTTACAACACATGTGCCTGGGCTTATTAAAATCATCTGGTAGAGAAGAAGTTATTATTTAAAGGCACAGCACTTGAGCCTGTGCTGCTTTTCTTGGAGCTGCTCTGTTCTGATGTCAGCTGCACGTCCAGCTGTGACACGGAGAGGTCCCTTGGTTTGGAGTGTCCTCACTCTGGTGATGGAGATGGACATTTTATCCCATCCATCACCCCAGGCACAATGCCTGGTTCCTTCAGGAAGGGCTTTCACCATCATGGCCAACCTCCCAGTTTGCTTTCAAACACAAAGTTCCTGCTGCCTGGAGATGAAGTCCACACGAGCCCTCCCATTCTGGCAAACAGGAGCATTGATGTGCCAGCCAAACATCTTGCTTTATTGCACTTCCTCTGGTGCAAGGAGCAAACAGCAGACTGGACTTCTTCAGGTGGTGCCTTCCACTGGGCTGCTCCTCCCCCTGCTTTCCCCAAATTTTCTTGTTTTTATTTACGTTTCTGAGCTCTACGCTGTTTGGCGCTGGGTTTGGGCTGCTGGCTGCTCTTCCTGGAAAAAAGATGTGGTGGAGCCAGTGCAGGATGTCCTCACAAAGCTGTTTCGTGGAACTTTCCCTCGCTGGAGATCACTCTGTGTTTCTCCAAGGCTTGGAGCCAGCCCAGCAGCACCAAGCAACCTGGATTTTTTACAGTCAGTGGATCCCTGGCCATAGATCTGTGCAGGACCTAATTATGCCTCTGCATAGTTTTTCCCCTGTTTACTTAATATCCCTGCATGTGTGTTTGTGCCAGCAAATTCTGCCCTGGTTCCCCCTTAAATCCCTCTTTGTTGGCTCTTCCTCCAACCTGTGTGGTTGAAAGTTTCACTGGTTTATTAAATTCTCCTCATAGTAGAGGGGAAAGACCCTTTTTGGGATTTAGGCAGGTAGGAAAGTTTCCTGCTGGAAACTTTGCTGAACTCTTTTCCTGCAAGAGCAAAGAAAAGAAACTACCACACATTTTTTTTTCTCATCTATTTGGAGAAGTAAGCATTGTCTAACACCTGAAAAATTAAGATAAATCTGTTTGGCAACATCCTTTTACTTCTTTCTCTTCAAGTATTCAGCAAGATGTGGCAATAGGAAAAACCGAGGTGTAGCTTTGAAATGAGAGGATGGCTCCCCACATGGAATGCCACCACAAAAGCCACATTTCTGTGACAGGGACATCATGTCCATCACATCAATGGACATGAACATCTTGGGGTGTCAGCAATGTGGTTGTAAGATCTGCCAGCAAAATCTTATTCTGCCCATTTCCTCTCCCTCATCATAGCAACCTGATTTCCAGTGCAGTTCTTGCTGCCTGCAGTAATGTTTATCAAGTAGTTCTCTGAATCCATTTGCACTATGGAAAAGCTTCTTACATCCTCCACACTCATGTCCATTTATCTTTATAAATAGCAGAGTGATAAAAGGCAGATCCTTCTGCTTTCTTTAAAAAAATCTACATTTTCAAGGCTTTAAAACTTGAAGGGCTGAGTATCCTTTTAGCGCAGAGCTGTCACAGTTTTCTACACTTGCTGTGCCACCCCAAGGCTTGGGTTTGTGTGTCACTTTCCTGGCCATGAATGTTAATGATTTTTCTCCATAATGACTGTGACCACAGACTTGCTTTGGATAATAATAAATCCTGTCCCAGGAGATAGAATAGGTTCCTCATGTGTTGCAGTCTGTAGTCTCAGCCTCATTTGTGTGATTGTGCAGGATAATGTCATGCAAATGATGATGATGATGATGATGATGATGATGATGATGATGATGATGATGATGATGAAAAACAGTGTTTTCAGGCTTTCAGCTGCTCTGGATTTGTAGCAGTAGCTGCCAAAACTTTGCTGTGTCTCCATTTCTGCATCTCAGTTGTCACTGGGCCACAGCACGAGTTAATATGATTGCAACATGATTGCTAGAGAACCCAGAAGAAAACATATAAGAAATAGTCACAGATTTTCAGCAGGTTTACAATAAAAATCATCTTCTTTTCTTTCTCTTCGATTCTTTCTTTTTCCAAAAATAAGACCTGCTTTCTGTGGAGGAAAGAACCTGACATTTCCTGAAATCAACAGAAGTTTTCATCTGGCAATGAAAAATTTACTATTCCCAGTGGAAAGCTTTTTGATTTTTTTTTTTATGACAACATAACAGAAAAGAAAGCTCTGCCTGGCTGGTCCTGGCTGATTGTTGCTTTACCCTGTATCATACCTGATCACTTTTGTGTTGATTTTTTCTTAGCTTAGAAAAAGTGCTTTGATTAATACTGTTGCAGAAGCCTGTGAAATGGCAGTGAATATTTCAGAGTTCATGTACCTGCTTAGTCAAACAGAACGTGCTTCCAATTAGCGTCGATCTGCACTGCTTCAGAATAAATGTGTAACTCATTATCAGCTGGTATCACAGGTTTGGAACCAAAATACATCCCCGAGGAAATGTATAACAAATATTTCGTATCATTTGCATAAATCATGAGAAAATGTGATTATTTCTTTTCCTCTCTCTCCTTCTGGAGATGCTGTCCCCCCTAAACATGAGCACATTGTGTGCATGTCCCTGTTTAAATGCAGGAATTGTCACCTCCACTCCTTTCCCTGGAGTCCTGCAGAAGGCAATGGACAAGTTCATAAAATCGTGGAATCATTAAGGCTGGAAAAGACCTCCAAGATCATCAAGTCTAACCCTTGACCGAACACAAGTTACAGCTTCACAGAGAATTAGGGTCAGATGGTATCAGCTGCAAATAACCTTGAATAATCCCTGCCTGCACTGGGGGCTCTGGGAGCTGCTGGATCTTCCACAGGAGAAGGGTGGAGGAGGTGGGGGCTGTAAAAAACAGATATGAGAGGAAGGAGAGGCTTTAAAAAAAAATAGGAATGCAGTGTTTACATATTTGATGAGGCTGCACACGATCTGACTGGAGCAATGCTGCACAGACATGTTGTCCAAACTGGAGGGTGTTAAATGCTTGGATGATTTTCAAACATGCACATTCACCATGTCACCCACTGGCTTCTAGCAGCAGCCCAAATCCCAAAGGAGCCCTGTGATTAATTTATCCTTGATTCTTAGATAGGCACAGACTATTTTGATAAAGGGAGGAGAGCTATTGTGACTTTCCTTCCTTTATTGCTCCACCCAAGATAAAGTAGACAGGATATTTTACAGCATTGTACAGACAGCCAATCTGTCATCTAGCAAAAGGTGCTGGACCTCAGACACCAGGCTCCCTTCTGTTCTAGCCTCTTTAGCTCATACCCAAAACTGAAGAAATCTGATTTTTCAGGATTTTCTCCTCTCCCCTAAATTGCTCACCCTAAACTTTTTTGTGTCAGATCATATTATAGAAGTGATGAAGACACATGTTTGGTCTTTACTTATCTTTAAATATAATTCAGAGGATAAAGCCTCATCAGTTCATCATTTGGATGAACATCATAGCCATTTTCCTGGTTTTTTTTTTAGCTTTCTACTGTGCAGTTTGCACTGCCTTGAGCCCTGCTGTTTTGCAGCAAGAGGTTTCTGCCAAACTATTGACTCTGGGGCCGTAGCAGAGAAACACACCATGAAGCCTTCAGTCAAGATTCAGTCAAAATACAGCCTTATCCCTTCAAAGGCTGTGCCCCAGGAGTGTGTGCAAATGTTGCTGTGGGCTCATTGTGACCCACACCTTTGGTAGCTGTCATGACCCTTGTTTCTATTTTATCGCTGTTGTGTCTGCACAGACCTTTGAGTTGCCTTTGCAAAACACCCTGTGAGATGTGCAGAGCTTTTGCTGCCCACCACATCTCTCAGAGCCCTGTTGGGGAGGGCTGCACCAGGCAGGAAAAAGAGTTCCACTGATGAGGATGGCTGTTGGCAGATGCCATTAAGAAATATGATTTATTATATGTTTTCTTCCTGCTGGATGAGTTATATTGCCCTCGTAGGTAAGGACTTTATGAAGGAAAGCAGAAAGGACTCTGTAGACCCGAAATACCCTTATATATATAGATAGATAGATAGATAGATAGATAGATATAGAGAGAGAGAGATAGATAGATATATAGGAAAAGATTGGACTGGTGGTGAGGCTCTGGACACGTTGCCCAGAGCAGCTGTGGCTGCTCCATCCTTGGAAATGTCCAAAGCCACCTTGGGATATTGAAAATGTCCCTGCCCATGGTAAGGGGTGGAATGAGATGATCTTTAAGGCCCCTTGGAACCCAAACCATTCCAGGATTCTGTGAGTCTGTGACTGACATTATTATTTATGTTACTGGTGACAAAACATCTCTCTGCACAGATGGGATAGGAGCTGGAGACCAGGTGCAGTGGCCAGGAACCTGCCTGGACCCTGACAACATGAGCCCATATTTATCCTTTTGGTGCCTTTTCAGTCCCACTCATCAAAATATTGAGCCTCTTCTGGGAAAAAAAAAAAAAAAAGACAATATAGGGACATGAAACTGCTCCTGGGACAGTCCCTGAGCTGATTCAGAGCTCAGTCCAGACTCACACCGTGGAAGTGACGTGTTCCAAGTCTTTTCCAGTAACACACAGATATAGATGGACACAAGTCTGGTACTGTGTTTACCCACCTTCCTCCATCAATACAAACGGCTCAGACAAAATAGGTTCATGTCTATTAAAAGGAGCCATCTACTCTATTATCCTTTCAAATAAAAACAGCCTAAACATGAATGATTAAGCCACGTTGCTTTAATGAGACGTGGAAATTAGCTGTCACTGCCAAAACAGAATTCCTTCTCTCAACCTCCTGTTCTGATTATAAGAATGGTAATTTGCCAGCTCCCAGCTTCCTGTTATTAAGCCAATTGTTACATTTTCATAAATATTTGAGACAGTCATTTAAAACCATGGGGTTGACATTCACCCAGCAAGGATGATTGTCACCTTTTCCTCCTCCTTCTCTTCCTCCTCCTCTCCTGGGTTTACCAACCTTCCTGTCTTTGAGCACTGTGGGAATTCATGCCATGGGGAGCTGCAGGAGACCCCTGGCACCACAGGCAACCAGAAGAAGGAATCAGCCCCAAAATTTCCTGGAGGAAATGATGCCACATCACAAGCCTTGTTCTTTCCTTAGGAAAAAACCCAACATTTATTCTCTGAAAGAGACATTCTTTTTAAAGGGAAAACCTTGCAGAACAATGCACCCAGAACAAGTTGGTTGATAAGAGCACCAAGGTTGTGGCTTTTATCCCTATGTGGGCCCTATATGGGCCATTCCTTTCAGACTTGGACTTGATTCTTGGGGGTCCCTTCAGGATATTCCCTGATTCTGTAAATAAATAATATTCCTGCATGTTATGAAATCTATTGAAATAGAGAATAACTACAATTTAAAAGGACATTGCATGCCTGGTTTCTCTAGGGCAAAGTCACCCTTGCAAAGAGAAATACGGGGTTTGGGGTGTTTTTATAAAAGCCTGTCACCATTTCTCTAAATATTACAGGAGAGGTTTTCAAACACACAAAACAATTCAGCTTCCAACTCCCAGCAGCTCTCCAAGGGAGATGACCATGAAATTGCCCTTTGTACAGTGAAAATCATTCCTGCCCATACTGTGCTATTAGGTTACCCATATGTGCTTCTTCTGTTGACCTCAAACCCCCACGGAGCTCGTGTTCCCAGCTGCTGGCAGGGCTGGCACTTGGATAAGAGATAACATCACCAGTGCCTGTGCACCCTGCGTGCTTCACTGTTTCTTTTGTATGACATGCATTTTTTCAGGGTCAGATGTCTGTATTTCTGTGGAGAGAGGGAGAGATATATAGAGATAGACAGATATAGATATATTTGTCCAACATTCTTACAACAGCACTGCCTTGGAAATTTGTGACAGGCAGGATCTATGTTTTAAACCCTCTCTTCTGTCACTGATGGCAAAGTTAAGGTTTCCTAATGTATTTCATTAAGTAGTCCACATAAGAAATCTCACTGCCTCCTGCTTTGATTCCTCTTGCATTTAATTTCCCACCACAGTCCATATTCAGTCTCTTCATTCTAGGCAAATATGGATTATGTGAAATGTATTGTCCAAATGAAGTCTACTGAATATTTTCCTGCAAGTGAGGGAATTCCCTGTTGGTTTGTCTGTGTGAGGAGGCTACACTCACACACAGGCCGAGGTGCACACAGCTCCTTCCACAGCTATAAAACATTGTTGTTTACAGAGGTATATTTCCCCAGATCTCTGCTGTATTAATCATTGCTCCCGACCCAGAATGTTTATTCTGAAAAACAACCACCACCGTCCACATCTCCCCTCTAGGATGAGATATTAAAGCGTGGATGCAATGGAGAGGGCCAGGAATCAGTCTCAGGGAGGCTCTGCATGCTCCTCATCCTCTCAGCTGCCTCCTAAGACACACCCCAGGAGCCAGGCTGGATCTGTAATTGAAGCCCATCGATCACCTCCTTCCCAAAACCCTGGCTGGGCTATAACTGACGTGGCAGGGCTGTTTGTTTATTCTCCTGAACAGATGTTTGAGCACAGGCTCCCCAGCCTCCAATAAAATATCGCAGACAACTGTGAAGTTTGCTAAACCCCTCGTTAAAGCAATCTCCTTCAAGTCCTTAACTCACCAGAAGATAAACTGCACCAACGTGGAGCACTCCCACTCCCAAGGACAGAGAGCCATTCCCACCAGCAAACACAGACCATAAACTTCTGCACTGGAAATCGTTGTGTCTCTGCTTTAGATCAATGCCATTAAAACAAAGGCAGATGGAATATTTTACTCTTATCTGGGGCAGTGCTTAATTGCCTTTCTGATTGCTCACATCTCCAGCTCCTCTCTCCCCTTCCTGCCCCATGGAGTGGCTGTCACAGGGCGTTTTGGGGCACCCATCTGTGCATCCACAGCCTGGGATTCACCCTGTGCATGGCACTGCAGGACCAGCACTCATGGCAGACCTGCAGAAGTGGTTCTCTTTGCAAAAGCAGCAAATTGGTGCAGGGACAACGCTCCCATTTCCACCTCAGCAAGTTTGGGCAGCATTTCCTTGTTCTCCATGTGCTCTCTGCCCACCATGGTTACGGTCAGCCTCAACCCATCCAAGAGGGGAGGGCAGGAGCTGACAGACAGGCTGAGACCCATGGGAACAGAGCTGGGACACCACAGGGGACAAAAAGTGGGGAAGAGAACAGGCTGACCATGGCAGCAGCACATGGAACATCACTGAGGACAGGGTGATCAGGTTGGGCACTATTAGTGGCTGACCAGCTCTTTTTTTTCCCCCAAGGTGTAATATTTCTATAAATTTGCATAGTGCAATGTACAGCTTACATTTTATTTTTGACACCATTCCCCCAGGTTTTCATCTCCCAGTCCGTTCTCCCTCCAGCCGCACCCTTCCAGGAATTCACATTGCACACATTTCTGCAAAGGGAATTAATGGCTTCTCTTTAAAGCTATGGGAGAGGAATGCCCTTTCTATTAATGCTTATCGTTGTGTACTGCTTCTATAAAGATTTCTTGTAAACCCAGAAGAATGTCCTGAGCAGTGCTGGGGGCTGAATTGCCCAAGATGTTCAGTGGCCAGACGCCTGAACATGCACAATTTTAAAAACAAAGAGAGCACTAAATATCAGATCAAATATTCAGTTGGCTCAGGGCAGTGTTTTTTCCATGCTACCCATTGTACAGCACTGGGGTTGTGATTTCTTTTTGTTTTCTCTGTAAATAAATCCTCACAACGACTTTCCCGTATCTGATTCCAGCAAAACTGATGTCACAGGCGACAGCAATGACTCAGCATGGTGAGGTCCCTAGCCCGTGTCTGAAGCTTGTCTGTGCCAAGGGACCTCATGAAATGTCCACTTCTTTCCCAAGGAAATGGGGGAGACAGCCCTGTTCAGGGCAGTTCCCAACAAGGAGCCAAGATGAGTGTCCAGAGAGAAGAGGGTGAGCACACACATGGACAGAGCCTTTCTTTCCATCACATCATTTTGCTGAAAAAATCCTTTCTCCAAAGATGTCACCAGGCCAGCAGGAGCATCACAGCAGTGCGTGGGATCCACACATGCCAAGCAGATCTCTATCACCAAAATGTGTGAGCTGCTGTCACCTGGGCTCTGGTAGCAGCTCCCTCAGCTGGTGTCGGATTGTCAGATGTTATATGGATTTTAATGTTTTAATAAAGCTGTCCTCCACGTGCAAGAGGCCCTTGAGAGACATACAAAGCCCACTGCAGATGCTCCACAGCATCTGGATTGACTGGTGGAAGGTTTTTCTCTTTTGCAAAGTCAATCTTCCATGCTTTGGACCGTGTTAATAGTATTTGATAATATATAGTGTAGGAAAGATGGAGCTTCTATATCCCAGACAACAGACTCCATAAATGCATTTCTAAAATAATTCAGTGAGAGATCATCTGTTACACTTGTGCATGATGAGAGGGAAATTGTCCAAAATTTGTATTCTAATGGGGAAAAAATAATCCTTGGAAGCAGAGAGAGGGAATCTGCTGGCCAAGAGACCCCAGAAAACTTTGAGTGTTTCACAGGCTGTAACTGATACTGAGACTTTTGGGCAAATGGACAAAGGGATTCCTGAAGGCAGACCTCTCTCAAGCCCTCAAATGCACTTTTTTTTAATTTTGTGAAGAGACATCTATAATGTTTTGGTGGAGGAGGTTGCTGGCCTGTCAGAGCTTCGGGAGGTTATTTAACTTCTTCCAGTCACAGTCCTGGACTTTGTGGTCTTCTGTCTTTATTTCTAATGGATTTCTCTCTCAGCTCTAAAATGTCTGGTTCCCATTCCAAGGATGTAATTTGACTTCTCCTGCAAGAGGTCTGACTATATCCATGATTTTTCTGCAGCCAGAACTTACAGGCACTTCACCTTCTACTCAAAGCAAACTTCGGGCTCTCTGTACATGTTGGGGCCAAACTCCAGCAAAGCCAAGTGCCCTCAAGGCCTTCACGAGGTCAGGCCCCTTGTAATTTTGATGCTTATAAAACACAGAAAATGTAGTGTTCTTCCTCTTTTAAAAAATCAGAGCAAAAGGAGAGAAAGCATCCTGAAATTATATGAAAATTAAAGTGTGCCTGTGCCCACAGTTTAGAGGTTGAAACCACTGGGTATAAGGGGTGTGAAGGGATGCCCAGGATCAGGATGGATGGTTGGTTTGAAACCTTATTAATTCACATTCATATCCCTTTTCTCTACTTGTTCCCCTAACAGGAGTGAAGAAAATAATTTTCATTGTTTCTTTACCCCAGAAAGTTTCTCCCACAGCAATGCTCCCCGCCAACACCTCTACACCCCAACACCATGACTGTGTCTCACCAGTGAAACATTTTGATGAATTCCCATCCCTAAACCCCTCTAGCTCTTGGAGTCACTCTAGGTTTTCAAATGACTGCATCCCTCTGGATGAAGCTCTGAGCACTGCCAATCCTCATTTCCCTTGGTAGTCAGAGCTCATTCATGTCACTGGATCTTGTTCCATGAACAAGCCTTATTAGACCAGAGCTGTGTTGCTGCTTAACAAAACAGGAGAGGAAGAAGAGACAGGTCTAAATTTGTGTACTTAAGCAGCAGAGCTGGGCTGAGAGATAAATAAACCCTTGAATCACGGTGCTGTGCCTTGCCAGAGTGATCCATCTCTCCTCTGAAAATTGTGTCTGTGAGGAAATGACCAATAATTTTCCACACACAGACACAGAGAGTGAGTAACTTGGAGGACGTCAGGATTTTCAGTATTCCCATCCTTCCGGAAAGCTGCAGCCAAATCCTCACTGAGCACAAAGAAAGGATCTCCCTCCTGGAAACCTGACTGAGGACCTGGGGAGGAGTCAATAAACTCGGAGTAAAGGGCCCAAAACGATGTGCAGGGTTCCAGCAGGGTTTAGCTGGTGTCAGCTCCTTGGTGTGGAGTTGTTGAGCCTGGAGAAGAGGAGGCTCAGGAGAGATCATTTCACTCTCCAAAACTCCCCGGCAGGTGGGAGACAGGCTCTGTTCCCAGGGAACAGGAGACAGGACAAAAGGAAATGGCTTCAAGCTGTCGCAGGGGAGGCTCAGGTTGGACATCAGGAAGAATTTCTTCACTGAAAAAGTGGTCAGGCACTGGGAGAGTGTGCCCAGGTTGGTGGTGGAATCCCCACCCCTGGAAGTGTTCAGTGAACTCCTGGACATGGCATCAGTGCTCTGGTGTGGGTGGCAAGCTGGAGATCAGTCAAAGGTTGGACTCGATGATCCTGGAGGTCTTTCCCAGCATAAAGTATTCTGTGATTCCGTGGTTCTGTGGCCCAGGGAGCTGGCAGGAGCTGCCATCCCTTGCAGTCAGATGCAGCCTGGGAAGGTCTGGGCTCCCTGCACTGGCCCAGGCTGGGAAATAAAAGAACCACTTTCCTCAGGAACATTTCACAGGAAGGAGAGATGTTGGCTCAAAATCCTTTATTTTATTTTATGAGAACTGCTGTAAATTTCTGCAGAGACCGTCAGCATTGGGAATCCAATTTCTCTGAGATAAGCCCATTTTGGCAGGGCATTTTGTCTCTCTATTCTTAGCATCAACAGTCATTATTCAGATTTTTGAAAGACTTTGACCATTTTCTTCCTTCTTTAGCTTCAGTGTTGCAGCTAGACCAGACTTCCCTCTTCCCACACCTAGCGAAATTCATGGGTGGGCTGAGAAGAACCATATAGTTTATCGTGTTACATCTTCCTTAAACCCTCTTTTCTAAAACTCCAGTGAACCATAAGCAGGTACCTCACACGGAGCTAAACTTTGCAGAAAGAAAATGAAAGCCAGGCAGGAGGAGGGAGTTGTCCCAGGGGGGTCAGTCCTACCAAAGCCTGCTCTGGCTTGGCAAGGAGCACATCCTTATTAATGCTGGTTGTAATAACACCCTTCAGCTGCTTCATGCCTGCAGCAGGTGAAGTCTGCTGGGTGAAGGCTTTGATTTGGAAAGCTTCCTCTGTTGTTCCTTTATTTCAGTTCCCATTTTCAGGAAGGATGCAAAGCCTGCCCTCCTTCTCAAGCTCTCCTTCGGTGCTCCTGCTTCCTTCCCATGGCTTGCCTTGGGCTCCTGCTTGATAGCAAGATGTTAGGGATCATCATCAACAGAAAAACAGTGCTGTCTTTTATTTTATTTACACAGCTGCCATGAATTTTGTTATGCCTAAATCCTCTGTCTCTTCCTCTCTCAGTGGGCTGGAGAGAGAAGAATGGGCTTTCTAGCATTTGTGTTTACTTTTATTGCTGTTTAAAATGTTTTATGGCCTTTTAACAGAGTGGCACAATAATATTAAAATAACTTTAAAAAAAAAAAATTTACAGAAAATGTATTAAAGCATCATAGAAATGGATTTAACACTTCAAATACCCTTTCAAAGTGGCACCATGTCCTTGCTTTGAAGCAAAGCAATAAATTTGCTTTGTAATTCTTTATTGGAGCTTTTATTGGAAATTAGAGTGCATACACTAAACAAAATGTCAGCTTATCTACACCCAGTTATTTGCCTACAAGTTGGCTATAGGACAACATATTGTCCATTACAATGTGATTTAGATTACAGTAGCCAGCAGAGATTCAGTCATGGTCCAGCCCATGCTTAGTGTCTGTCAGTCTGGATTAAAAGTCAGTTTTACTCTCAAAAATATGCAGACAGATGGTGTCAAATGGGAAAAATAGAGATTTGATTCAGGTTGTGCAGCAAGGCCGTGGCTGATGAGCATCTCTTGGGTACACCCAGCACTGGCGTGGCAGAGCATTCCTTTCACAAGAGCCCCAGCAGATTATCCCCAGCAAAAGTTGTGATATGCTGATACCCTTATCTGGCTGGTGGCTGGAATTAAAACAATGCAGTGCACTAATGCAGGCTTTTATCAGGGAGCAGACAAAACAAGGGGGATGGAGGAGCTGCAGGCAGAGGGCTGGTGAATGGGAGGCATCCACCTCAGGCACAGGAAGGCAGAAGGTGGATGCTTTGTTCCAAAAGTAGCCACACATGCACTTTTTTACTGGTTTTGTGCTGAATGATGTCCTGAGGAGCAGTGGGAGCCATCAGCATCTCAGGCCAGGGTGGGTACCCCACACACGGTCTGCTGTGCAGACTGCATAGAGATTCATTCTTCCTCATCAAGGAGCAGAACCCAGACAAACCCCTTGGCTTGCTCAGCACTGATCATTTCCCTTCCCATTCCCTTTGCTTTTGCCAAACTCATTGAGAAACTGGTGAATTAAAAAGTGGGGAAGGATGATTATGCCAGCACGTGTTGTTTTCCATGACATAAATAATTTCTGTTCCAAAGGTCACTGCCACCGAGGAGTCATGGGTGGGATGAGAACAAATGGTAATTATGGCACTTGACAAGCTCCCAGCAGCCCAGAGAGATAAATCTGCTGCCTGCTCCTACTTGAACTTACGGCATCCTGGATTTCAGGAGCTTCCACTCTCCTGCATGATCCAACAAACTTCCTCTCAGGATCTCCGGTGAATAAATAACTCTTTGAAATGCGTCTGTCCCTGTCCCTGCAGTGGCACCCATCCCTAGGAGGGTCTGCCTGTCTCTTTGGCATGGTGTAAACACGCACAGCACAATCCAGAGCTGCTTTTTTCTCGACTAGCAGCATAATTACTTCTTCAAAGGGCCAACTCCCCATGCCTGAGTTCATCAAGCTGTCACTCAAGAAAGCCAAATCTGTTTGGGCACTGCATCCCTCTCATGGGCTCTGCAGCTTCCCACAGCTCCTGTTTGACCCAGCTGGCTGCAGGAGGGCATGGTTTGTGCCAAAAACCAGCCCAGTGTGCAAGGTCAGCTCCCTTTGAAGCCTGGGGTCGGCATCGCGGCTGTGGGGCGAGGGAAAGGGGTTTGCTGTCCTAAAGGGCTTTTCTCCTGGAACTTTTCCTTGTTTGCTGCAAAGCCTGGCTCTCGGGACAGAAGAGAGGTTTGTTTAACTGGAACCAGGGGCAGGTTTTGCTTTGAAGGTGCCCTTTGCAGTACAGATTGGAGCCAGGCTCCTCGGTGGTGTAAATCAATGGTGCTCCTACAAAGTCATGTGTTACCAGTCAAAATCTGTCTGCTTCACCTCCCCGAGCATCTGTCCCTCTGGCCAGAATCAGAAACACTTAGAAAACACTGGCTTTGTCCTACCACGCTGGCAATATCCAGATTAAGTTATAAATTTGGTACTAAAAGCCCATTGTCATGTTCGAGCTATGCAGGGTGAACACAACCTCGCACTACAAGGTAACAGAAGGAGATTAAATATTATAACCAAATCAGTTACAGATTTATTCCATAAACTTCTCGTGATTTCATTGTATTTTTCCCTCCTTTGATGAATGGATTTTCCCAAGTCTGACAGATTTATTTTTTGTGGCAGGTATTTTTTTTCTGTTGCCATGCTTTATACCAGTTTTCCATTAAATCCTAAGGAGCAAGATGAGGTGAGAAATAAATTTGCTTGTAGCTGCAATTTGATTTAGGTCCATTTAGTTCTTATTTGAGAACTTCTTTTGAACAACACAAGGACTCTGTTTCCAAGGTCTTTGTATGCCTGTTTGGAAACACTGGTGTTCTTAGCAAAGGGAAAAGAATTAGAGAGAAATTATTGGATCTGCAAATGGCATTTAAAAAAATATTATTACCAAAAAAAAGAACCTGTTTTAAGAATCACCTTTAAATGGGAGATTTTCTGAAAGATTGTGGAATATTTACATGTAGTTAAAAAGGTGTTCTTGTAAAGACCTGTGGAGTATTTATTCATTACCAAGAAGAATTTCACGCAATGTACTCAGGCAGCCTTTAGGTTTCCTCAGATTTCTTTGGAGATTTCCAAACCTATAAATGCTGTAAATATGATCAGACATTGCTCTGTCTGAATTCTGTTACACTGACACTTTCTTTTTCCTTAAA
The DNA here is from genome assembly GCA_009812075.1 of Sialia sialis. Classification (NCBI taxonomy): domain Eukaryota; kingdom Metazoa; phylum Chordata; class Aves; order Passeriformes; family Turdidae; genus Sialia; species Sialia sialis. The sequence continues at coordinate 10,299,037 of VRYO01002482.1, read as the reverse complement.
AAAAAAATACAATCCACGGTTTATTTTACTTGACCCATATTTGATATTTAAGGAAATTAAACAAATCTCACGTTTAGCCTCCCAAAATAATACAGGGTGTCCATTAACACGTGTTAAAACTAATGAAAGCTTGGTGGTGAACATATAAATAGCACAGCTGCCAGGCTGTTTTGTAAAACTAGAGTTGAGCTCTCCCTGCTGTAAAATGTTCAGAGCAAATTCTCAGAGATAATTCCTGTTGCTATTTCTTTTGTTGTTCCTGCTTTTTGGGATGATTCACACTGGAGCAGTGCGCCATCAGTACCCTACAGCTCTGCAAAATTGTTTGCTGGGTTCTCAGAGTTTCTACATTTATCCCTGTAGGGAAACACCAGGTCCTTGTGTCTCTGCACATTTGCACAACAATGTCTTGGTGATCCTCCTTATGAGTCCCTTCCAACTCAGGATATTTTATAGTTCTATGAATATTTTGGTATAATTGCACTTCGTTGAGTAGGGAGAATTCCAGCAGACAGCCCAAATAGTGAACTTAGGCATCAAATTAAAGGGAAAAAAATAATAATCATACACTTCTGAACATCTCTAACCAGGGCTTTGGATCCTTGTTCCTTATCCTTCCTCTTTCCCCTATTATTAGAGTTCCTAATTCCTTTTTCCCTAAGAGAGCAGCTCTCTCCCATTCCCACCTCCACCAGTTTTATGGGCCTGACCATAATTACATGGCATGGCTCTGTGGTTCCCCAGCAGCAGGTTTCTTACCCATTGGCTTGTGCCTGGTTTTCCTAGCAAAAATGACAACAGAATCTGGCCCTCTGTGTTGTGTTGCTCTGTCCTTAAATAAAAAAAACAGGGCACCACCAATATGAGTTAATGAAAACATCGTAAAGCAGCCTTACCCCAAATCGCCCCCCACGTCCTGGATAAAGACACTTTAAAGCAAATCTATGATTAAAAAACTCTTGCAGCCATGAGGTTCAGGACACTCGACTTCTCTCATCAATCTATGAAGTGAAAGCCAAAGTTTTGAGTCATTACCCAGATAAAAGATCCTTCTTCCCATCAGGAAGCTGCTGAGGAAATTAAAATATTAAATGGGATCTTACATGAGGGCAGGAAGTTAATACATCCCCCCCACTGCAGAAATTGCACCTTATAAACAAACAGCCAGCAGCAGCAAGTGTAAGTTTTATTCAGAAAGCATCAGAGCAGCTCAAGCAAGGACATGCATCCCCCACAACATAGGTGTTCATCTAGAAACATTTTCCTAACCAGTTGCCCCCAACTCCAATTAAGATTTTTTTTTCCATCAGCCCTTACCAGAAAGCATCAAAAGCTTATTCCAAGATCCACTGACATCATAGGAAGCCTTTCCAAAGGCTAATGGGCTTTGGGATCAGGTCCTCAGTTTTTATTCCAAGCCCTCACAACAGTGAGCTTAAATCAGTCCGCGCTCTCCCAAGGTTTTCCAACATTACATTGGTTTGGGACCAGCTCCTCCCCACGTGGTGGACTTGATGTGAAGCCCATTTCAACCCCATCAGTCACTACAAAGAGGATGGGAGAAGGGCCAGGCTGGCCTTACAGCTGGAATTCACGTTACAGCTGCTCTTACCAGCAAGATTTAGGCGGGGGGATACCCGTGCCAGGAAGATGCCAAAGGAGCAGTGCCAGTGGCACCAGGCTAGGATGGAAATAGAGCTGAGGCTGAGAAGTTTGCATGGAAAAGAGTAGGAAAAACCATGGAAGAAGCATCACAGAGGGTCTCTGCTCTGCACAGCAGCTTTGCTAGTTTTCAAGTTGTGCAACAACTGAATATTCTGTGTACCTGAATATTTCTGTGCCTGCCTTTTGGTGGTATTCATCTAGCCAGTGTTGGGCATTAATTTTGCTTAATTGACCAGAAGGCAGCAGATCCATGTGAATATGATCCTGATTACCTCACTTCAGGTTGCACATTGATTTTCCGCGTGTTGCCTTTTGGAGCTGTGGAGCAGCTTGTTTTTTGAGGGGGACATAAAAGAGAGAGGGGCAGGGGGGGTGTTAGTTACAGCTATAAATTTTACAGTTCACTGGAAACCACATTAAATGGCAACATCAGTTTATAGATCAACTCTGCAACTGCTTGGTCGTTAAAGCGGTGGTGGCAGATTATTGTGTTGTAGCCTTGTAAAATATGGGCACCGTATTTGCTGGGAGAGGGCTTAAAAACAACAATAAAAGTCTCCAGTGTCTTTGATTCCTCATTTCTCTTGCATTGCAGTGAGCAACATGATCTGATCTGTGTGTGCTTTTCGAGGGGGAGCATTTGCCTGGCTTTTCTTTTATGCCCAGGAATACAAAGCTGATGAGCCTTCCTGATTTAAGGTTACATCAACTCTGCATCACTCTTGGACTGGCCCAGACATGGAGGATATGGCCACACCACTCTGAATCTGCTTCCAGGGGCAGAAATTTCCAGATTTCCAGTGCCACTGAGCAGTGCTTCCAGCTCACAGCAGCGCCCGTGCTTGGCTGACCCTTCTGAGACACAAAACACCACATGCCTCTCTTCCAGATCAGCCAGACCCGAGGACAAAATCCATGTGCAAAAAATAAAACTTGGGAGTGATTAAAAAAACTGAATCTCTTCCCAGACAGTGCCTAATCACTGCCTGTCTTCTGAAAATGTAGACATTTATTTTGGACTATGAAGAGCTTCTTTCAAGTGTTTGGCCACTGCTAAAGGCACTGAGCTCGTTGGAAAATTCCAGCCACAATTTGCTGCCTGGTGACCAATAAATTTTGCATTGATATGTCCCTTCCTTATTGGAATTGGAGTGCTGTTTGCAGGAGTGGTGAGGTGTTTGGTGGAGGAATTAGGGTTAATGATCATGTTTTTATCTGCACGTGGCACAAAGTCTCTCCCAATCAAGATACAGTAAGATCTGCTTCACCATGGGCCTGGTTGATCAGAAAGCTTTCCTTTAAAAAAGAGAGATTTCCAGCTTGAAAACGCAATATTGTCAGGGGAAATGAATTAGCTTTACTGCGCAGTAGACAAATGGGAATTCTCTCACATACTCACTAAGAAATTAATTGTGTGAAATGAAACATTTTACAGAATGCTACTGCTACCACTCACCACGCTGTGCAGAATTTGTCTGGATGAAATCCCAGGGGCTCTGTGGAGGATAACCCACGGATGAGATGTGGCACATGGCTGTCATGAGCTGCTGTGGGAGATCCAGTTGAGATAGAAAACCAAACAGAACCCCCGTGTTTGCTGCTGATACAGGATTTAAGCTGGGTAGGTGTAAGGCTTCCGGCTGTCTTTTTTCCCCCTATAAAGGCTGGACCACTCAAGCCTCACTGGTAAAATTTCCACTGCAGGAAGAAGAAGTGCTCAAATGAATCAAGACCAGGTTGGGCAGCCACAACCACAAGGCTGTAAACTTTTTTTTGTGGAGTCAGTCAATGGGATTGACTTTCCCAGACAATTCCTTGGGACCAGTCAATATTCTGGGCACGTTTTTTGGTGATTTCTACACGGCTGCATGTGAGACCTGACTGCACTTTTGGCTCTAGAGCCACAGGAGCAGCAGAGACCTTTCAAGGATGTGTGAAGGATCTCTTCCGTCCCTTCCCTGTGAGTAACAAGAGCTTTTGTTGCCTTCATCTCAACAAGAGCTGCAGCCTTGTGAGTGCTAAATCTACTTTAAAGATAACATAAACAGAATTTAGTAGAAGTGACAGAGTACATGGCGGTCCTGTCAAATTTGTTTGGTTGCTTCCTAACGAGCAGGGTTGTGAAGCTGTTAGTAACTCTGAGCAACACAGCCAGTTTCACAGTTGTGATTTCCATCAGAAAGAAAGGAAAAAGGAAAGCTGCTGATTATCTAATGCAGAGAGAAAGGGCAATGTGTCTCTGCTCGGGATGTGTACACTAACTTGATTGCTCTGAACTAAAGGATGAGGAGTTTTCATTATTTTTAGGATTTTTTTTTTAATGTGAGGGAGCTTTCTTGGCCAAGGGGAGCATGAAGACTGAAGATTTCCCTCTTCCACCAGGCTGCATCCTATTTACAGCACTCTAGCACATGCTGCTGCTCTAAGCCAGCCCCAGATCCATTTAGATGCCACAGAAAATGCTGGTTTCTGTAAGATGTCACATTCGTGGTGCTGGGAATGCTCATGGTGGGAGGATGAGTAGCATGCCATCAGTGCTTTGATATTCCATCAGGAGATCCCCAGGAATCTTCTGTCAGTGGGACGGGATGAAAGATCTGTCAGGGACTCATCTCAGGCAGGTTGGTGGCACAGGTCAAGGCATGCTGTGCTGTCCTGCCGCAAGGAAACCGTTCCTGAACCTCTGGAGACGAGCAGCTCAGTGTCTCTTTGATGACAAATGCTTAAGATCATCTGTGTACCTCAACCCTGTCATCATTTGGGTGTTGTTCTGTTTACTGCCCTGCTTTGAAAAATAAAGACCTCCTCAGGAAAAGGCTGCAACACGCCCCAAGAAAGACATTATTTTCAGCTTAAAATTTCCTATGTCCCCAGCTAAAAATGTGGATCAGAGATAAAGCCTGACGTGTTCTCACCATTTGTCTCTTTGGCAGAAGGAAAAGAGGGGTCACCCAGCTCTGGCTCTGACGTACAGGATGCCACTTGAGCTGTCACACTCGATAACTTCAACTTGAACTCATCCACTTGTGTAAGTGGGGCTGATTTATAACCCTGCCACACAGACCTTGTGGGATCTGCTGTGGGCTAAGGAGCTGCCCTGCTGTCCTGGCACTAAACAAGGTTTTTCTTGCTGAGCACCAGGGATCAGGGTGTTAAGGTTAGAGGGCCCCCAGGATGCACAAAGCATGGCTCAAACACGGTATCCCTGTGACAGAGGAGCTGGAGGGGGTTTGGTGCTGATTTGTAGTAAAATTCCTGATTCCTAGTATGGAAAAAATTCCTTCCGAATCCCAAAACAAAGCTGTAAAGCCAGACACTCAATTTACCTCTGCCATTACAGCCATCATATAGACTTCTTTATTTAAAAATTTTAAAAAGACAACAGAAAATCAACAAACTTTGTAAACATGGCAGGACGATTGGAACTAAATGACATTTAAGGTCCCTTGCAACCCAAACCATTAAGGAAAAAAAATTATTATGTAAAACCTCACAATTGCTATTAAAATCTGAGGGAGTGCTGTCTAAACTCCAGTGTCTTGGGATCTTTGTGTGATTCCTGTGACAGGTTCAGCAAGAGTTGGGCTGTTCTTGTCTCTGTGCAGCTTAGAGAGAGCAGAAATGAACAAGACAATGCAAGTCATGCTATCCAATGGCTCAGACTGGAAAAGGGTTCTTCTGGCCATGGACAGGTGTATTATGACAAATCTCTGTGATCATCCACACCACATGAGATCATCACCTGCCAAAAGTGAGAGAAAAATATCCTCCAAACCTTCATTCTACATCTCATGGTACAAAAGACATCCAGGTAGAAATACACAGCAGCAGGATTTCAAAAGTTGAGGCCATTTGTAGATGCTGGTGCTAGGAGTGCTCT